>NW_006499563.1:3134486-3165362 GCF_000471905.2 Amborella trichopoda | reverse complement strand
CCTATCCCCCTGTGTGCCTTGCCTCCCACGACTTAGCAGTGTCGCCTAGCCTGCAAGGGCGACACCAGTAGTGCCGCCCGGGCGACACAACCAGTGTTGCCCAATTGAAGTGGTCCTAGAAAACTTCTGGGACCCCACATGCCTATTTCAGAGCCTTTTTTTGTTCATGTTTACCAATTTGTGGCTTAAAATAAAAATTTTAAAAATATAAAAACAAATATTTTGCTTCAGATAGGTCTGTTCTGTTCATGGCTTTCTGATTAGTTTGTTAATTTTGATTGGAATCATGTTTTCCCTACTTTCACCATGCTTTGTTTAACTGTGTTTCATCAAAGATAAATATATAAAAAAATAAAAAATAAAAATAATACATTGAGTGTCACTTGCACCCTCCTTGAACCGTGTCTTGTTCGAGTCACCCTCAACTTTGGTCGCACTCAACTTTGCACAGACTGTGCTTGGTCTCATTGTTTTGACAGTACTTTCTTTGGGGTTGCCTATCCCTCCATTTATATTGTGCTTTAAGTGAGCTTCTCCTCAAAGCGTGCATCGCTAAGCATGACTGGTGCCAAGTGCTCGCTTTATTTCTTCATTTCATTGTGTGCCTGCCTTCTTACCACTTTATTTTTTCTTGCATGCTTCTTTAGACACTCCAGCACACACCGGATCGAGAATCCCCAGGAAACCAGCAAAAAAATATTTTGAAAAACCCCAAAATCCGCATTAAAGGTGTGAGGGGAACCTAGCTTTGAGAGTTGAGGCGGTTGGGATTCGCGTAACTTTAACTATCCGCTCTGTAATCCTTTGCCTCAGAGCAACTCCGTTTATAGTAGGACCTGGTGAATATCCTATAAGAGGAGGCCTATATTAGCCTAGCTGCATTTCAATAGTTAGGAACCCATTCTCAAGCCATGCCTACCTATAATCTAGGTCAAACGTTTTCGTGTGCTATGCTCGCTTATTTCTGTTGGTTAATCTTAGATCTCAGTCCGGACGCGCTTTGGTCCGAGCGAAACCCTTTGGGATCAAGTCCAGGCTTGTACCCAGCTTAACTCAGGTCTGAACCAGGTTTTGTCTTGGTCTGAACCTAGGTCCCCCTCTTGGTTCGAGCTGAAGGCTCATTCCTAGTTCATCCTCGATCCAATCCGGGCCCACACCTGGTCTGATCATCAAAATTCTCTGGGTCTATGTTCATGCTTATTCCCAGCCTAGCTTAGGTCCGAATCAGGTTCACACCCAAGTCCGAACCTACGCCCCATTTTGGTCCGAGCCAAGCACTTGTGTCTAGCTCAACTTTGATCCAGTCCAGGTCCATCTCGGTCTTGTTATCACAACCCTCTAGGTCCAAGCCTAGGCTTGCACCCAGCTGAGTCCAGGTCCGAACCAGGCTCAGACCTTGTTTGAACGTAGACCCACTCTTGGTTCTAGCTGAGACTCGTACCTATCTAGTCTAGATCTTAGTCTAGGTTCTAGCGTAGGTCTAAGTTTAGAGTTGCCTCTAGAGCTAGACTAGGCTTACCCGATTTCAAGGTCTGAACCAAAACCCATTGAGTCTAGCAAGTTTAGTTTTATCCAGTCTAGTCTTAGCTTAGGTCTTAGTTAAGGTTTCCCCTAGAGTCAGGCTAGGTTTGCCCTAAGTCATCGAGTCTAGGTCTTACCTAAGTCTAGATTCTAGAACCCCATCAAAAGCAATCACCATGTCAGTCACTCAAGGTGACTATGATGATCGCTCCACTGCCGACTCTAAGCCTAACCTGCCCAAACTTAGGGACCAGTATGCCACGATCCCTTGGGACTATCGACATAACTCAGGTCAATCCATTATTCAATGCCCTTGTCTTCAATTAGAGGCAGAGTTCAAAGGGTCTACTCCTAATCCTAAGATTTGTGTGGTCCGAAAAGCTAGTTCAACCCGAAAGACTTTGAATAGTCAAGGGGTCCAACCTGGGGTCGTCTTGCAAGGGCTTTTAGGCAACCAAAGTAGAAGCTGAACGAAGGAAGAAGTTCAGGTCGTATCAAACGCCATTTCCCGTAACTCGAACCAAGATAACCTTGAGGCATAGCAACCGGAAAACCAAGACCCACCTAGGTTTAGGGGATCCAACCCATCCTCAAGCCACCATAGTACAACTCATGATGTCCTGAGCACTGTACGAAGCAGAGGTATCAATCTAGTCCAACCCTTAGGCGAGATGAGTGTCCAAGCTGCCCTTAAAAGGCTAGTTGACCTAGGTTACACTGTTCATACCTCAGCTTACAGGTCGATCCCAAACCAACTTAGTGGTATAGGTCAACCCCTAGCACAACCGAGTCAGCCGATTCTTCAATCGGTCACTCTAGTTCATCCGGTCCAACAAACAGTGCAATTTCCACAACTGGTGGTGACACCTATAAGTTAGTGTGCCCCTCAAGCAGAAATGCATCAAACTTCCCCGGTAACTGCGGCTCATCAAGGTCAAGGCCATGCAGGCCAACATGTACCCCAAGTTTCAACTCATCAGTTTATGCTTGGGAACCCACCTACTGGTGGGCCTACTGTCATGCTAAATACCCAACATGAAGGCACCTTAAAAGCAATGCAGGATATGCTTATAAGAATGGGCATGTAAGAAATTCTACCCCCAAAGGCCTATGTTCATGAGACCCTTGGAAGCATGGCAGACCTTCCCCTAGGAATTGTCGTCCCAGAATTTAGAAACAAGTTCAATGAGAAGAGCGATCCAGATACTCACATCAATGCATACCTCCTATCCATTCAAGCTTTACGAGACACGCATAACAAACTGAAGATCATATTTTCACAAACATTGACCGGCGAGTCCTTGAACTGGCATAAGAGAATAATGTCCACTCGACCACACATTACTCAAGACGAAATTTTCAACCTATTTGTCTCTCACTACCGCGGGTCGACACTAAGACCTCTCTCCTTGGGTGAGCTCAGTGCAACGAAACAAAACCAAGGAGAATCCTTCGAGGATTTCATTGGTCGATTCCACGAGGCAGCGATGCTGGTCATAGAATGTCCACTTAGGGATCCAGATACTCATGTCTTAGAAAATGCCGCTCCTGAATACATAACCTTCTTCAGCCAAGGTCTTATCCCCTACTCCTTCGACTCCATGATTGAGCAGGTGGCGCGACATGAAAGGGCCAGAGAGACACTCCTCAGCACCAGGCCCGACAAAAAACTGATAACAACTCCCCAAAATAAGAAAAAAAACAATAGGAAGGTGAATTCTTTCGGTCAAGTTAATGAGATTCTCGTTAACGGAGCAACTCAAGGTTCAGCTGCTCAACGCAACAATCAGAACCAAAACTGAAGGGGTTAGCCTAAAGCCAATGCTTAAAGTAATAATAAAAGGCGAGAGGATAATTTCACCCCTCTCAAAGCCCCAATAGAATGAATTACTCTTGGATAGAAACATGGTTTATCTCCCACCACCATCTGAACCACCATTTTAAGTCACGGATAAGAGCAGGTGGTGCAAATGGCATAAAAAACATGCTCATGATACTCAAAATTATTTGTATTTGAAACGGGTGATTCAAGGGTTGATCAATAGGGGGGACATCACTGTCGCACTTAGAAATCAACCTGTCGAAGAGCCTAATCAAAAGATGGGTATCTTCGTAAATCCTCTCCCTAAAAATATGGTCGCAAAGGTCAAAAAGCCGGGAGCTCAAGAAAACTCGAAAGAGAATGTCGTTATTCACATGATTGAGAGTGGAGACAAAGAAGATGATTGCAGTCAATTCATATTGGCTTGTGATCATCACTTTCAAGAGCTCAAAGAAGATTTTGAGCCTTCTAAGAGGAAGTCCTTCACCTCCAAACCTCGATAACCTTCCCAAGTGGGACTGATATGACGAAGATGACACACTAGAGATCGATATGGTTAGAATCAACAAAAAGGGATCATCTTCCAAACAAGGGGCCAACACCTCAAAGTCTTCCATTACTCTTGCTAGGGCTGACCCTATCGAGCTTCACGCTGATGAGGTCGATTCCCTTACCCGAAGAGGTCAAGCGTTCACAGTCATTCAATTGATGGCCGATACTCTTGATGAAAGAATGGGAAACACCTCAAAAGCTAGACAACCAGCTGGGGTCGCAGATCATGAGCTGAATAAAGAGATTCAAGGTTCTGCAACCTCCTACGATCTACCAGCTCATCTCGAGAAGATCCAGGCTCAAATCTCTATCTTGGAGCTGCTTGCCATTTCACCAGCACATATAGCCCAGATCGAAAAGGTCCTCGTCAAAACACACATCCTGAGCAACACACAGCCGAATGAGTTGTACAGAATGATGAACCAACTGATGGCACCAATGCCGATCATGTTCACCGACGATGACATCCCAGCCAGTTTCAACCACTTTCATGTCCAACATCTGCACATCATTTTTTTTATGCAAGGATATGAGATACGAAGAGTACTTGTGGATAGGAAAATAGTGAAGCAGATAGGAAAATCTCTGATGCCTTCGGGCCATGTCAACTAACTATCGCTGCATATGACGAGACCAAGAGACAGGTTGAAGGCATACTACCTCTCACACTCAAGATCGGCCCTACCATCCAAGTGATAAAGTTTTATGTCTTGGACATAAAACCTTCATTCAACATGCTGCTAGGAAGACCATGGCTGCATAAAAAACCTCGTGGTCTCCCCTACGCTCCATCAATGCCTTAAATTTCTGACTAAAAATGGCATCACGAAGGTATGTGTTGAACCCCTTTCTTTTCTCAATCTTAGTATACATAAAAGGAAGCTAGTTGTGCCGCCTTATGCCTAGAGGCCGGCGACCCTGTTCCTCAAATATTTGATTAGGTGCCTCGATCTCGCCCTCCAAATCTAGATGATCGAGTGGCACATGTCTCGGGTTTCGGGGATACCCATGATTTTTGAGATCTGGGAACCTTGTTAGAGAACAAAGGCAGGTATTACCAACCGATGAGAGAGGAATTTAAGGTGGCTTCGAGACTTCCTCAAGCTGACTCACGTGAGCACCCTCTTAGATCACGAAGAAAGCCCCCCCAATAATAAAATCGGTTTGAAATTGCCTCCCTTGACTTGTATTCTCCTGTTTTCTGCAATCACACATATATAGCAAAGGTTATAAGACAGGTGGGTCAGTGGACCTCACCTAGCCTTTTGGGTGAATGTACACAGGCGTGCATATTCAAAAGAAGAAGGAAAACGAGAGAGGAAAGATGGGGGGAAAGAAGAATTTGACCAGGCAGGGAGATCAACACAATGATTAAGCTGGTGGGTAATTGGCCTGATGTGGTAGTAAAACGGGCTTGGTAACCCTGATCAGCTCAACAAGATTACTACTAGATGTTAATACTGATATTGACTAGCTATACACGATGGTTACTCTATCGTGGCGATGAAGCGGGCGCAGTAATTCTGGCACAACAACATTACGGCTAGACGACAAGACTACCATAAGAGGCTAATCTCAACCCTTCTTAATCAAACGAAAGGATAACAGAAAGAATGAAAATTATAAAGAGAGAGTAAGAAGTGAGGTAATAAGAAAGAGAAGAGAAAGAAAGAGAGGAAGAGAAAGAAAGAAGGAGAAGATAGTGAGAGAAGAGAGAAGGAAGGAGAAAAGAGGGTGAAAGACACAGTCGGTGCTAGGCATCACCGACTGGGTTGGAAAGAGAAAAGAGAGATGGACACCGTTGGTCCTAAGCCTCGTCGGCTAAGAAGTGAGGAGAGATAAGACACAGTTGGCACTGGGCAGCGTCGGCTGGGTTGAAAAGAGAAGAGAGAAAAAGGACACAGTCGATGTTAGGCTTCGTCGGCTGTGTTTAAGAAGAGAGGAGAGAGAAGTCATAGTTGGTGATGGGCATCGCCGGTTGAGTTGGAATGAGAAGAAAGAAAAAGGACATAGTCGACGCTAGGCTTCATTGGTTGTGTTTAAGAAAAGAGGCAAGAGAAGACACAGCCGGCGCTAACATCGTCAGCTGGGTTGGAATGAGAAGAGAGAAAAATGACACAATCGACACTAGGCTTCGTTGGCTGTGTTTAAGAAAAGGGGAGAGAGAAGACACAATCGATGCTAGGCATCACCGATTGTGCTAGTCAGAAAAGAGAGAGAAGATGTAGTCGGTGCTAGGCTCCGCCAACTGTAGTAGATAGAGAAGAGAGAGAGGATGCAGTCAACATTAGGCTTCGTCTACTATATTAGATAGAGAAGAGAGAGAAGATGTAGTCAGTGCTAGGGTTCATCGACTGTATCAGATAGAGAAGAGAGAGAGGATGCAGTCGGCGCTAGTCTTCACTGACTGTATTAGACAGATAAAAGAGAGAAGATGCAGTCATCGTTAGGCTTCACCGACTGCATTGGAGGAAGAGAAGAAAGAAGACATAGTCAGTGTTAGCATCGCCGATGGTGTTTACAAGGAGAACGGGAAGAGAGATAAAGATGAGAAGAAGAGAGAGAAAGAGAGATATAGATGAGAAAAAGGAGAGAGAAAGAGAGATAGAGATGAGAAAAAGGAGAGAGAAAGGGAGATAGAGATGAGAAAGAGGAGAGATAAAGATGAGAAGAAGAGAGAAAAAGAGAGAGAGATGAGAATGAGGAGAGAGAAAGGGAGATAGAGATGAAAAAGAGGATAGAGAAAGGGAGAGATAGAGATGAGAAGAAGAGAGAGAAATGAGAAAAGAGGGGAGGAGAGAGAAAATTACCTTATCAACATTTTCTTCTCTCTCCTTTCTCTCTCTCCAAGACACACGCACGAGCATAAGCAAAAATGAAGTCTTTATTGATTGATTGAAGAAATGAATCCAAGGTTTTTTACAATTTGGCTTTGCATGCTTATATATAATTTGACCCAAACATGAGTGGACGCTAAAAAAATACTGAAAAATTAAAGATAATTACAAATTTATTGAATTAAAATAAATTCTAAAAATGGGTGCAAAAGGATTGTTTTTCCTCTTCCTAACAATGTGTGAACTTTCAGAACAATCCCTGCTGCTGCTTGAGAACTTGCGTGATCTTCCATGACTGATCCCGAGTTGTTCTGATGCCCGTTTGATTGAAAGGTGATTAGTTTCTTATAGGGCTTGGCAAGACGATTGATTTGATACCAATTTCGAGCCATAGATCGTGTTTTTAAGCCACGACCATGAGACTTGAATTTTAGATGAATCTTGAAAACTTCGGATTGATAGTGTGCTTGTTCCTTGATGTTTTTTTTCATTTTCTTCATTGAATCACACAGAGCATGTCGTCATGATCACATTGCAACAAACGCAGCTCAATTTCGTATTTGGATGAAGATTTTGTCGTCTTGAGTTTTTAGCCAGAACCTTGAAATCTGGCAGCCCGAATTTATAGCAGCTTTGACGCCTTCGTGTGAGAAATCCAACTGTTCTTTGTATATGGAGTTCAGGCCAGAGATAGCCACGGAACTTAAAATCCAACTATTCTTTATATATGGAGTTCAGGCCAGAGATAGCCACGGAACTTACACACATAATGCAATTGGTTTCATACTGATCGGATATGCGAGCGTCATGATTTGGCCCCTTGAGTGAGGTATGCTGCTGCTGAATTTTAACAACTTTCTTCACGGATCAGCAACCTCTCTCTAGCTTTTCTCTATGCTCGGGCATCGTCATGGGGCATACTACATATCGAAGCACTCATCTTGATGAGACGAACATGCTTAGAAAATTTGAGAGCGATCTGACTTGGAACGAGTAAGATTTAGATCCCGAAAGTCACTACCCATGACTGTGAAAACAACCACCTTTAATGGTGTTTTGATGCACGGTGGTCACACAGGAATAGGGTGTGGCCTACCCTTCTTTGGTATTTTACCCATAAATTTGTCCAAGAGTACCTGATTAAGCCGAAAGTTGACCCACAGGGGTTTTCGACCATGCCGAATCCAATGGAGGTGGTCCAATAGTAATTTGATGCACCAAAAATATAGTTGTAGTTACGGGTTTTAGGATGCTAGAGGCTAATTTTTCTAAAATTGTTTCTCTGTTTTCATTGCCTTAGACATGTCTGATCATAGTGAAACTCGACAAATGGCCTTTTAGAGTACTGATGAAGGTCTTGACCAATTTTGAAGCCATTTTGAGATTGTCAAAATTTCCATTATTTTGTAGGCTTTATTGACCTGCTTCCTCTTTATTCCACATCAAGGACCAAGGTGTTGAAAAATGTGTTCAAACAGCTTGCCCCACTAAATGTTGTGCTTCAAGAGAAGCGGGAGGGACAACACTCAAAAAAATTTCTTCGGTTTTTACTTTTCCTTTTCTTCCTAGCCACATGACCATGTGAACGCCGAGGAGATTCACGCAATGGTGCAATAAGGATGCTCAGACGTAGGGATGCATTGTTTGTAGGTCCATCCATGGATACTTTAGGGGGAGAAGAGACTCTTTGAGGGATCTTATCGAAGTCCTCACCCTCATGTGGACTATTTGTTATTTTGAAGTTGAGGATTTTTTACGGACCTCGTCAGTCAGAATCAGGCCCGTCTGGTAATTGAGTGCCATGTCGAAGGGAATTATTCCCATTTGGTTTGAGTTTGTGTATATCGTCTGGTGTTGATCCACATTTTGAGGAATACGTGAATGGTATGCTGAAAGGCCTTGTGTCGGCACCGTCTGCTTCGTGCATCAGTCATTCCTTGACGAGTAGGGTACCTTAGTTTTTTGAGGTGACCAGCTCTGGGTACAACCACCCCTACCCACTGCTTTGTAGCTACGACAATCATCAGATTGTCGCTCCAAAGTCATGACTGACCAATTATTCCTTGGTAAGTAGGGTTCCTCAGTTTATTGAGGTGATCAGCTCTGGGTACAACCACCCCTACCCATTGCTTTGTAGCTACGACAATCATCTGATTGCCGCTCCAAAGTCATGGTTGACTTAGCTTCCTTGAGGAATATTCAACATCTTGGAAGTATGTTGGTGACCTTGTGAGAATGTTTCTCTTTGTCATGAGACTTGTCTTGCCTTCTTGGCAAATCTTTCTTTCCTTCGAGTCCTTTTTGGTGAATGAACTCAGGCTGTCGAAATATTTTCCTTGAAGCTAGTATTTTTGGGTCCTAGTATATGTCACCAGGGATTTTTTTCTTTTTGAGTGAGGGCTGAAGCCACCTGTTCAGGCGAGTGTAGCATCAACCTGTTTATTGGTCCAAGCATCCTTTGTGGATTTTCACTTTAACTTGGGAAGCGGTGCCACAGAGATGGTTTTTACCAACTTCCTTCTATTTGGGGCTCTTTTACCCATGAACTTTCGTCCATGTCCATCCTTTTCATCCATTTTTACTCACGATGCCCTTTCAGGTTTTCACCGTGCCCGGGTTTTATTCACGAAACTCTTTTACTGATGGATTCATGACCATGCCCGTTCGTCGTTTTTACTCATGGTGTTCGCTTATTAAGGTATAACACCATGCCCATTATTTCATCATTTTTTTTGTGAAGACGTGTTTAAGGTCATGCACTCGGGACTTGTACGAAGCCTTTTAACGTTATGCGGCTAGGACGTGCACTACAATTTAGAGTCATACAACTGGACCATAATGGGGATGGATAGTAGTATGTAAGGGCTATAAAGTGAGTATGGTAGTGGTTTAGCTCACTCTTGGGGTGATGGCACGAGGCTACTTGTGAAAGATGGATGATGTATGAAAGGAAGGTGGAAAGTGGTGACCTACTAGCTTTTGACCAGTATAGGTGGCGAGATGGTTCACTATTTTGTGAGCGCAGGTGAAACTCACTGGGGAATGTTGTAGAATGATGAAAATAATGGACTCACTAGGGAGATAGTAATAGTGGTACGTGTATGTGGGGGTGAGTTTATGGTCATGCCTCCTAGACCTGTGCAAAGCAGTTTATCATCATGCGGCCAGGACGTGTACTATGGTTTTAGGATCATATAGCTTGGATCATGGTTATGCAGTTTAGAGTCATACAACTAGGACCGTGCAGTTTAAGGTCATGCAACTAGACCTCTGTTACAGTTTAAGGGCGTATATTTTGGACCATGGTTATGCAGTTTAAAGTCATGCAACTAGGATCGTGCAGCTTAAGGTCGTGCAACTAGACCTCCGCTACAATTTAAGGTCATATGGTTTGGACCATAGATATGCAGTATAGAGTCATACAATTAGGACTGTGCAGTTTAAGGTCGAGCAACTAGACCTCTGCTACAATTTAAGGTTGTCTAGTTTTGACCATGGTTATGCAGTTTAGAGTCATGCAACTAGGACCTTGCAGTTTACGGTCGTGCAACTAGAGCTCCACTACAATTTAAAGTCATATAGTTTGGACCATGGTTATGCAGTTTAGAGTCATACACTAGGACCATGCAGTTTAAGGTCATGCAACTAGACCTTCGCTACAATTTAATGTCGTATAGTTTGGACCATGCAGTTTAGGGTCATGCATCTAGACCAAGGCTATGCAGTTTAAAGTCGTGCAACATGGTCCATGCAGTTTAAGGTCGTGCAATTAGACCTCTGTTACAGTTTAAGGTCATATAGTTTGGACCATGCAATTTAGGGTCGTGCATTTAGACCAAGGCTGTGCAATTTAAGGTCATGCAACACGGACCATGGTTTGGGTCACCATGTAGGTGAGACTCAATAGGGAATAGGTCTGTGGATAACAATTTGACTCCCTGAGGATAAAGTGGTTAATGCCATACACAAGTAAAGGGTTCAGATGGAGATAGTGGCCCGAAGAGGGATGGAAAATGGAAGTAGACTTCACTGACTCCTGGGGGTGAAAGATGAGACTCCATGGAGAATAGTTAAGCCGACTCCCAGAGGATAAGATAGCAAAGGAGTAGTGACTTGGTGTGAAACAGACTCATTGGGGATCGAAGAGATAAAAATGACCCTAACTCCACTAGGGATAATGGGCTGCGGTACGGGTGTGACCCACGATAGTGGCCTACACCTGACTCCATTGGGGATGATAGGTCACGCACAGCTTTGGCATAGGTTGCTTAAAATACAACTGGCGCCAGGTGTAACAACAATTATTTATTGAGCACTCAGCCGGCAAGTGTATTTGAAAACACACCCGACGCTGAAGTCGACCAACTCTGCCTCTTAACCACTCGGCCAGTGCTAGGTTATTAATAATACAGTGGGCGGATGACATGTGCCACCACTAGCATTCAGTTTCTGAGCACACAACCGACGCTAGGTTTGTTGCAACACAGTAGGCGCTAGGTCACTTCGACCGCATAGTCGGTGTTGAGTTGTTAAAAACACAGCCGACACTCAGGGAGGCTCGTGCTATCGTTTGAACATGGCCGGTGCTGGGTTAAATAGCACATGACTGGTGCTAGGGCTGTTGAAACACAACCGGCACTAGGTCACTTCGACCGCATAACCGACGCTGGGTATGGATTGGTACTCGGGCCATAGCCCGAGGCCGATCCGACCTTGATGATGCGGTAAATGAAACTTTTCCTGGGCCTCAGGTCAAAAACCGACCCAGTCCAACCCGTTTGTTGGGATTATACAGGCGGCAATGAGAGTTTCCTCGGGCCTAAGGTCAAAGCTCGACCCGGCTCATCATCGTTTGGCTTTCCTTGGACGCGACTGGAATTGCTAGTTTTTGAGGGGCATTTGAGGGTAGTATTGGCTATATAAGGGGGTAAAACCGCATCTCCTTCATTTTTCACCAGAGATAAAAACTTAAACAAAATTTTTTTAATAGTGAGCAGAGGTTTTCTTGGTGAAAGCTCCAGCAAGCAAAGGGATTCCGACAAGAGATCAAGTGTTCCAGCAAGCCTTACAGGGAAGGTTTCGTCAAGATTGTCAAGGGATTGTTGTAAAAGGAAGAGTTGCAAGAGTTTCACGGTTAGCACAAGAGGTTTTTTGGGAAGCAAGAGCACTCTGACTGTGATCTTCGAGTGTAGAAGAAGCAGGAAGTGCAACAGTTGGTATTTTCGCAAGTTTTCGGAAGTTTTTCAAGAGCATAGGGGGTTTCCCGGTGTCTTAGGGAAAGTTGCAGATGGTTTATGGCACGGTTTTGGTCACTTCTCGACCAAGATGCAGGCAAGAAAAGTCTCTTACTGAGTTTTTGACCGTGTAGGAGAAGTTCCAACGAGACACAGAAGGGTCAAGGGAAACAGAACAATAGTTGAAGGTCGACATTAGCAGGGAAGGCGAACGGTTGCAGGAAGTGGACGGTCACAGGAAGTGAACCATCGCAGGGAAGACGTGTGGTTTTCATTCGTACGTGTGAGACGTGTGTCAGGCAGCGTAGAAGGATGTGGTATCGATTGTCAGGGGACGCAACAGAGGTGTCAGGCATGGAGTCCGTGGCACGTGTGAGAGACCTGAACATAGCTAGCGCTATACGTTGGCAACCGCAATCGGTGTTAGGCATTGGCAAACATAGCCAGTGCTCGGTATTAGAAAACATAGCCAGTGCTAGGCGTTGGAAGACTCGATCAATGTTAAGGGTCGGCAGACACAATAGGAGCTAAGTGTCGTTAGACACAGCTGACGCTAGGCATTGGAAGACTCAATCGGTGCTAAGGGTTGGCAAACACAACAGGCGCTAAGTGTTGTCAGACACAACCAGTGCTAGGAATTGTCGAATGTAGCTAGTGCTAGTTATTAGAAAGCATAGTCGGCGTTAGGCATTAGAAGACTCGACCGATGCTGACCTAGTGCGTTAGCAATTTTCAATTTGAGTTGTTGAGTCCTTTTACAATGGATGGTCTTTCTTACTTAAATCCTGACATAAAGAAGCTTCTAAGAGGGGAGAGGTCGGCATCCAGGATTTAACTGGTGAGGCTCTATCAAGGGGCGAGCCCATTTGGCTAACTAAGCCAGTATGCAAGCCAGAGTGGCCTCTCAATGTCACCTTCATTACCGACCCTGTTTGTTTTGAAGTTCACAAGGTTAATGAAGAAAATGTCAGTATTGAAGAAGGGATGGAACTGCTTCATTGCATGCACAAGAACATAGCCTCCGGGGAGAACTTTCCCACCCTAGGGAAGCGAATGATACAGGCAATGGGGCTACTAATGTGGTCAGCAAAAGGCCTCTGAATTAAGGGGGAGCACCAATACTTGAAGGGATACTCTTCCTGGACGGCCAAGGTGTTGCTGTCGCACAAAAGCACTCTTGAACGTGCTTCCCTATTAGCAGAGGTCCAGTGTTCGGGCAGCTACTATGATCGGTGCTCCAATACTGTGAAAGTATTTTTGGAGACATGGAGCCATGTTAGCAATACTTGGCTTCTTTGACATGGAGAAGCAGGAATCTCTTTGCTAGATCTTCATTTTATTGGGGGCCTTCTGATAATCGGGGCCATGTATGAGGAGTTTCATGCCCCAGAACACGGTCATTTTTTGTGGTGCTACCCATCAGTCTTCAAAAGATTTTCGAGGCTTACCAATTGATCGATGCCAAGTCTAGCAACGGTCGGGTGACCTTCATTGAATGGGTGAAATTCTTCTGTGGGGACTAACCGGAAGGCAGTCGGGGTACTCCGAAAGGGAAAAGGAAGGCAGTTGTGAAGGGGACGCCTCCCGTGTATCAATCCGAGACCAGTGATGACTGCGTATTTTTGGCTTCATATTTGGCCCTATTTTTGTGCAAATTCGTGCTCCCTAGATGGGAGGAGATTCGTCCAGGCGTATTGTATGTATCTGGTGACATGGCAACAGGGCATGAGTATGCCCTTGCTCAGCCAGTTTTGTGTAATATTTATCATGGCTTGGGGGCCATCTCCCGTGGAAAGGCTTATAAAGGCAAAGAGGGAGGGAATGACATTGTAGGAGGAGAGGCATTTCCTGGGGATTTTAAAACTCCTTTCCCCGTCCATTACGTATACGGGTGGCTAGGGGCCTATTTCCTTGACACCTATGTCAGGCACCAGGGCTTAGGAAGTAAACTGTGGCCTTTTTTGATGAGGATTGCCAACCAAAAGGCTATCTTCCATACCCCATGGGGAGCTCGGAGTTTATTTGGGAATGACTCCTTAAACATGCGGCGAGTCCCATTCCCGGTTGGGAGCTTCACCGAATGTTCTTTCATTGATGAATTGGGGAAGGAGCTAGATGTTGCTCCAACAACCATTAGGGAGCTCATGTTCATCCTGAGCATCAAACGAGGAGTTCTACTTTATCGGACTCCGCACAATGCCAGACTAGAGGGGTATTTCCCTCACTGCTTCGCCCGTCAGCATGGGCTTTATTAGAGTTGCCCCTTCTCCGTGTTTTTCGAAAACCGCTGGGGCAAAGTGAACACAGGGAAAGTGGAAGAGCTTGGGACTCTCCACAAGTGCTGGTCGTCGGAACATATACGGACTGCTTGGTCGACATGTCTCGAAATGACAGAAATCAGCAAGTATGTGTTGCCTCACTTCGACAGGAGGGTTTTCGCGAGAGATAGTAGTTGATGAAGCCTCGCCGGACTTTCTTGAGATGAAGGCAAGGACTGGGAGCATCTTTGACATCTTAATTCCATCTTCAAGTGGGATGAGGGACGCAGGGTCTCAGATTATGAGAGACGTCCCATTCAGGATTTGAAAGTACTAATAGGGAGTGGTCCCCATAGTAACTTGGCTGAGGATCCCTCTCAAGGAGGGAGTTCTGAAGCGCCTTCTCCTTCTTCGATAGGGGGAAAGAAAAGGAAACGCTCGACCACCGTCGACACTTGTGCACTGTCTCCAGTTTAGTGAGCGTACTAGAAAATGTGGGGGTGTTGAACTTCCTATGATCTTAGAACCAGGAGGTAGCTCTTCCTCCTCTGATATTTTAGCAACTCCCCTATTATCACCTCTGCGCTTTTTCCGCCATCTTTTGTCTCTCCTGAATTATTTTCTTTTTCTTCAGAGACTGGAGTAGACAACTCCGACCCTTTTGAGCCCATTATTATTGCTTCTGACCGGAAAGTGACTCCGAATCTTGGGGAAGCGGCTCTAAGTCCGAGGGTAGTTCCTGAGTCAGAGTCAGCTCGGATGGAGACTGACGAGGCTGAAGGCCCCAAAGGAACAGCTCCAGGAAGGGGCTCTGACGCTGATGTGGCTCCGTGCCTCGAGAGTTTAGTGCCCCGACTGAGGCAAGGTTTATGACCCAAGAAGAAGGGCCCATAGTTAATGATGCCCCTGAGTACCAAGAGGTTGTGGCTCCCGAGGCACAAATTGTGGAAATGAGGGAGTTGAGATTTTTGTCGTGAAGTTCTTAGCCATTGAGGGCGTAGGTCATGCTTTTTGTGCCTTTCTCGAATCGAGCGACAGAAAGGTCAACCTCAAATGTGGAAAACACATCAGGTTGCAGGAGCTTGTCTTGAACGTTACAAGGAAATTGAGATTCAGTGATGATTGGGGTGAAAAGTGTCTTCGTATGAATCACACAGTATTTGCAAGGGTGCTTGCAGTGTTTTCCTCGTGTTAGCTAGCGCTTCATAGACTTGTGTTATGTGGTAGGCTTCCTGAGAATAGAAACTCTGCCCCTTTGACTCTCTCTGTCTCTACTCAAAGTTAGGCTCGGGGGGCCACTGGGGTTTCTTTGGCTTTGACCTTTTGCTCTTCTTTGAAAAGGATGACTGTGCTTTGGCATGAGCTGCCAGGGCATCAACAACTGTCAAGAATCCTGCTTTCTGAGTCAGCATCTTTTTCAACCGCCTCCGTTGCGTTTTAGTTATGTTTGATCCCTCAAGTCTAGACATATCGAGGTTGTACCTACAAGAGACATATAAGAGGAAGAATGAGAAGAAAACGAAGAAGAAGGAGAAGGGTTAGAAGGTGGGGGACTTTTAAGGTCGTTTCCTCACCAAACTGCTCTGGGTAGATTTTTACATCATCGCCAGGGTTGGACATGTGTAGGGGCTCTTTTAAGTTTGTCCCTTGCCTAGACCATTGGGGAGTGCTTTTATCGTCGTCACCCTCCTTGCACATGTTGTGAGTGGAAGAGGACTCTGGGAGGTCCTCTCGATGGGAAGGAAGAAGGAACGTGCCAGGGTGAAAGTCCAATAAAGTTGGCAGTGGGGGAAGGGGCTTGAGAAATTCCTACTCGACTGACGATTGAGCTATCTTGTTTCTCCGGTGAGCAGGCCTTGGTGCCCGTCTTCTTTTGGTTTTCTGGGGTGGTACTTGATTCGCGTCGCTAGGCTTGTGAACAGCCTTAGCTTGGTAAGCTGCTTCTCGCCTTAAAGACTTGTGTCTACTTCGCCCATGGTGAACTATCCATGGATGGGAAGTCGAGCGTTCAACAGAGTCAGAATGATTATTGAGAATGTCTTGTGTTGGGAGGTCCTCCTCTTGCACTGATGGAGCAGTGGCTTGGGGATAACGTAATGGGATGTTGTAAAACTACTGACATTCCCACATTTTCTTTGCTAATGTATCATGGAAACTGGTCCATTCTCATGAGTAGTGGCCCCATACATGGTCATACGGACACCAACGATCCTCAGTCCCGTGAGCAAGGAGTCGAGGCTGCCTTGCAAGCTTCGGTGCGATTTTGCCTTCTTAAAGTAGTATAATAAAGAAGGCGTGAAGGATACTAGGGGCTTTGTCTTCCTCTTGGACAGTTACTGCATGAGAGGCTTCTATTGCCCTGAAGGCCTTCTTTAAATCTTCAAGCTTTATCTGACCCTTTTGAATTAGGGCCTCGATAATATCTTGTAGCATGTTGCAGTCATCTGTGGGATGATTGATCCTTCTATGATAAGCGTAATAATTTGCCTGAGTGTCAAGGTCAACTTGCTCAGGGTACTTGGCTTCTAGATGCTGAATCATATTTTGTTCCAATAATAGCCGGAATAGTGCAGGGACCCATTCATTCTCAAAGGGGTAGACCTTGTTCCTATGCATGGTGAAATAATCACCACGATCAAGGTTGGTCGGCAGGGGTACTCGACTGTACGACTGTTGTTGCTTGGCCGCCGGGGGCATTATCTTTGTCGTGCTCACCCCTTTAGAGACGTCCAAAGTTTGGGAGGGAGCCTTCTTTGGATCAGTGATCGTGATGGCTGCACTGATTACTCCTTTCTATTGGTTGCCTCGTGTGTTGTTTCGAGAGCTACCATTGCCTCGGTTGTTCCCAGAGCTTGCAGGCTGTTGTTGTGACCTGCCATGGCGGCGTGATAGACTTCTATGTGGATTGATTTAGAGATCAGCTCTGACATGGAAGTCAGATTAGAGGCCTCTACGTGTAGAGCAATCTCCTGTCGCATGTTCTGCACACAAGTTTGGACTGCTTCCTTTTAAGGCATCAGATTCGGATGGCAAGCTGCCAAATTTCTCCATCTTGATATGAACTACTCTACGGGCTCAAGCGGTCTCTTGAGTCAGGGTGAGAAGCTCGATGGTTTGGACCTCTCTCTCGACATCATAGAAGCAATGATATAACAGTTTCTCCATTTCCTCCCATGTATGTACTGAGTTTGGAGGGAGTCGAGCGTACCACTGAAAAGTTAAGCCGTCAAGGGTTTTAACAAACTGATGGAGAAGAAGTCTCCCATCGGCTGCTATTTCTGGACATGCTGTCTGGAAGTGGGAAATATGCTGGTTCGAGGATGTGGTTCCATTGAATAGAGGAAATTTCCCTTTCTTATAATCTAAGGGAAACGAGACCCAGTTAATGTATGAAGGGTACAACATTTGGTAAGGCATCGCACACTGTATTCCTGAGATTTGTCTGTTCTTTAGGCTATGGGTCACCATAGCATCAATGTCTGCCTGAGAGACGGGGTGAGGGGTAGAATTGTCCTGTGAGGCAGAGGGAAGGGGCTGCCTTGGAGGTGCACCATATGAGTGATGGGAATTGACCTCGTGGTTAGCTAATTGGCGTGCGGTGTTTATACGATTGATCTTTTTCATCATCGCGTGCACCATATCTTCAAATTTGTTCATGTGCTCTTCCTGCGCATCGCCAAGCTTCCTTACAACCATTACGCTGACTGTTTTGCTATGGACGTCAGCGTTAGTCGTTGTTGAGGGCTTGACGGGTTGTGCGTGGTAGGTCAGTCAGCAGGCTGCCAACTTGCCCCTACTGGACTCAACTCTTGCATGCCAATCGCATTAGGACCGGTTCTCGATGGTCTTGAGACCGTAGCTGCTGAGTGGTTGAGTCATCTTCTACGACACTAACCATAGTGCTGAGCTCATGGAGCTCTTCTTCAGGCTTCGTCGTCTGAAGAGGGCAGAAGGGATTCTGGTGAAGAGGGTCATCAGAACTGAATGTTTTGATTGCCTTGGTCACTTCCTTAGTCAAAATTTGCATACCTCTATCACGTTTAGCTTTGAGGCTTTGATGGACCTCACGCCAAACCTGTGATCGGGACTGCGGCTGATCGGCTCTTCTTGCAAAAGAGAGAGCCATCTCCATTAGGTGTGGCAAGGGATGAGGGCCAGGGAATGGGGTCTTCTTTGGCCAGGGAGGATGAAGGACTCGATCTTTCATCAGGTCTTTGCCTTGAGCTCTCTTGTGGGCTCCAAAGACATGACCAAAATAATGGGGCTGGTTCAAGATGGTACTCTTAGGGAAGGTCTTCGAATACCAAGGTTGAAGATGCTTGCTCGAAGAAGTAGGAGCAGGCAAGAGTAGGGTTGACTCATGAGGAGGCCTGAGTCGAGGGTGAGGGGTTGTCTATGATGGCGATGCGTGTGCATAACAAGAGTCTCGAGTGACTTGGGGGTCAGCCCGGGCTTGAGAAAGTGGTCTGGCCTTATAAGGCCGAGAACTACGCGCAGCTGTCCATAAGAGAACAGGTGGAGGCTTGCCCCTCACAGGGTGCACTTGCGTGTGCAGAGTAAGAGGATGACGAGGTCATCTCCTGTGTACTCGGGTAGGCATAAGAATGGGGTTGCCCCAAACGGTGGGATGCATATGAGTAGCGTGCGCAGGACCTAGCCTTAGAAGGTTCAATCCTGGACACGGATTCGAAGGGTTGCCCCAAGGTGTGACTCGAGTGAGCAACCAACGAGCCTTGTGGTGTGTGTAAGAGGTGGAGGTCACAGGGCCTCCATCTCTATATGTCGAGCCCCTAGGGATAGAGACTCATGGTGGTGCAAGAATGTGAGGGGTAGCCTTGGGGCGACCCACAGAAGCAATTGCAACTTGCTTGTCTTTTACAGAAAGGGACTTGGCAGCCTTCCGGTGTACCTCAGGAATACGACCGGCTTGCCAGTGGCTAGGTGCATGCTGTGTGTGGCAACAGAAGTGCTACCGATGCAGGGTGCCTTGGTGGAGTTTCCGCCAAAGAGAGGAGATGAGGAGTGAGGGACTCTTAGGTCCCACCTCACATCAGTTCAGGTTAAGGCCAGGGAGCTAGACAAGGGGTCTTTTCTCAAAAAGATGGTTGGGAATGACGTTGAAGGAACTTGTTCCCTAGGGACACTTGCGAATGCAGGGATAAGAAAATCCCCGATCCAGATCAATGTGTTACAGAACCCACAAGTCATAAGTGAAGTGTTAAAAGATAAAAGTAGATAATAAAAGAAGAAACTAGCTAAACATGAACGATCCGACTAAGGGGTAGTAAGTCCCCAATGGAGTCGCCAAGCTAGTTAGGTGCCTTGATCTCGCCCTATGGATCTAGATGATCGGGCAGCACTCGTCTCGGGTTTCAAGGAGACTCGAGATTTTTGAGATCGCTCTCTCGAAAACCTTGTTCGAGAACAAAGGCTGGTATTACTAACCGATGAAAGAGGAATTTAACGTGGATTCAGGACTTACTCGGGCTGGCTCTCGTGGGAACCCTCTTAGATCACGAAGAAAGGCCTCAAGTAAAAAACCTGGTTCTGAATCACCTCCCTTGGCTTGTATTCTCCTGTTTTCTGCAATCACACATATATGGCAAAGGTTATAAGATAGGTGGGTCAGTGGACCTCACCTGGCCTTTTGGGTGAACATACATAGGCGTGCACATTCAAAAGAAGAAGGAAATAATGAGAGAAGAAAGATGGGGGTAAAGAACAATTTTACCAAGCAGGGAGATCAACACAGTGACTAAGCTGGTGGGTAATTGGCTTGACGTGGTAGTAAAATGGGCTCGATAACTCAGACTGACTCAACATGATTACTACTACACGTTAATACTGATATTGACTAACTAGACACGATGGTTAGTCTACCGTGGCGATAAAGTGGCCGCAGTAATTCTAGCGCAATAACATTACAGCTAGACGACAGGACTGCCATAAGAGGCTAATCTCAGCCCTTCTTAATCAAACGAAAGGATAACAGAAAGAATGAAAATCATAAACACAGAGTAAGAAGTAAGGGAATAAGAAAGAGAAGAGAAAGAATGAGAGGAAGAGAAAGAAAGAAGGGGAAGAGTGTGAGAGAAGAGAGAAGGAAGGAGAAAAGAGGGTGAAAGACATAGTCGACGCTAGGCATCACCGACTGGATTGGAAAGAGAAGAAAGAGATGGACACAGTCGGTGCTAGGCCTCGTCGGTTATGTTTAAGAAGTGAGGAGAGAGAAGACACAGTCGGCACTAGGCTTCGCCGGCTGTTCTTAAGAAGAGAGGAGAGAGAAGACATAGTCGACGATGGGAACGGCTGAGTTGGAATGAGAAGAGAGAAAAACGACACAGTCTACACTAGGCTTCATCGACTGTGTTAAAGAAAAGAGGAGAGAGAAGATACAGTCGGTGTTGGGCATCGCCGGCTAGGTTGGAATGAGAAGAGAGAAAAAAGACACACTCGGTGCTAGGCTTCGTCGGCTATATTTAAGAAAAGAGGAGAGAGAAAACACAGTTAGTATTAGGCATCACTGGCTATGCTAGTCAGAGAAGAGAAACAAGATGCAGTTGGTGCTAGGCTTCACCGACTGTATTAGATAAAGAAGAGAGAGAGGATGCAGTCGACGCTCGGCTTCACCGATTGTATTAAATAGAGAAGAGAGAGAGGATGCCGTCGGTGCTAGGCTTCGTCGACTGTATTAGAAGAAGATCGAGAAGATGTAATCGGCAGTAGGCTTCACCGATTGTATTAGATTGAGAAGAGAGAGAGGATGTAGACGACGCTAGGCTTCACCGATTGTATTAAACAGAGAAAAGAGAGAAGATGCAGTCGGCGCTAGGCTTCGCCGGCTATATCGATTGCTTTGCGTGCTTATACAGAAGTGGGCCCAAACATGGGTGGATACCAAAAAACTACCTAAAATTGAAGATAATTACAATTTTAATGAATTAAAATAAATTCTACAAATGGGTACAAAAGAACTGCTTTCCCCCATCCTAACAATGTATGGAATTTCAAAACAATCCCTGCTGCTGCCCCAGAACTTGCACGATCTTCCATGACTAATCTGGGGTTGTTCTGATGACCGTTTGATCGAAAGATGATTATTTTCTTGTAGGAATCAACATGACGATCAATTTGATACCAATTTTGAGCCATGAATCGTGTTTTTAAGCCACGACCATCAGACTTGAATTTTGGATGAATCTTGAAAACTTCGGATCGATAGAGTGCTCGTTCCTTTTTTTTTTTTTTCATTTTCTTCACTGATTCATAGTGAGCATGCTTTCACAATCACGTTGCAACAAATGCAGATCGATTTCGTGTCCAGATGAAGATTTTGTAGTCTTGAGTTTTTGGCCGAAATCTTGAAATCCGGCAGCTGGAATTTATAGTAGCTTTGATGCCTTCGTGTGTGAAATCCAACTATTCCTTATATGCGGGGTTCACATCAAAGATAGCCATGGACCTTACGCACATAATGCAATTGGTTTCATGCCAACGGGTATGCAAGAGTTGTGATTTGGCCGCTCGAGTGAGGTGTATTGCTGCTGAATTTTTTGTAACTTTCTTCACATATCAACAATATCTCTCTAGTTTTTCTCCCTGCTCGGGCATCGTCACGGGGCGTACCACATATTGAAACGCTTGTCTTAATGAGACGAACTTGCTCACAAAATTTGAGAGCGATTTGACTTGGAATGAGTGAGATATAGGCCCCGAAAGTCACTGCCCGTGACTGTGAAAGCAACCACCTTTAATGATGTTTTGGTGTAGGGTGGCCAGACAGGAATAAGGTGCGACCTACCCCTTTTCGGTATTTTACTCATAACATTGTCTTAGAGTGCCCGATTAAGGTGAAACTCGATCCATTGGGGTTTTCGACTGTGCCGGATCTAATGAAAGTGGTTCAATAGTAATTTGACGCACAAAAAATATAGTTCTAATTACGGGGTTTATTTCAGGGTGCTAGAGGCCAATTTTTTTGAAATTGTTTTTTTGTGTTCATTACCTTAGACATGTTTGATCGCGATAAAACTTAGCAAATGGCCTTTTAGAGTACTAATGAAGATCTTAACTAATTCTAGAGCCATTCTGAGGCTGTTAAAATTTTCTACTGTTTTGTAGGCTTTATTGACCCGCTTCCTCTTTATTCCGCATCTGGGACCAAGGGGCTGAAAAATGTGCTCAAACATCTGCATCAATGGATGACATTATCCAATTTCAATATCGATACGATTTTGGGTCCCTTAAAGCTTGGCACATGCTCTTCTCCCAAGGCTTCCAATCAAGCCAAGGCTTGGGGAGTCAAGGGTAACGCGTAACGGAGGAAATTTCTGAATCACTCATAGCCAAAACTGAAAAACAAGGATCGAAGAGGTCTCAAGTGTTCTCTCACCCTATTTCAAAGCTGGATGAAGCCTTCAAGCTATCCGAGATTTATATCTGAAGGCATTCAGAGCCTTGATCCTCTCGATGCCCGTCCTTCAAAAAAGCCAAAGGTGATCCTTGATTCCCCAACAGGTGGGAATAATTCTTCTTCCACACCTCAGCACACACAAGAACTGAGAATTGAAAACCTTTTTGCTGACCTGGATTTGAAGGTATGCACAATCGGCTTTAACACAACCAAGCGTGCTTAAGCACTAATACAAACCCAGGGACATAATTGGTTGATCACTCCTCTATCTTGAGAATCGCTGGACGCATACCAACAACACCTTCAAGTCTAGGTGCCAAAAAACAGATAGGCGCAAGGTGGCCATCTAACCACCATGCGCGTTCGATCCTAACATTTATTTCGCGAGTCCCATAAGGGACACCTCTTGTGTTATTTCGAAATCCATTGAAAATTCGAAACATGATAAAAATGATAATAATGAAAAAGAATTTAAAAAGCGGCGAACACTCAAGATAGCCCAATAACGGTGCACAATACCTCAAATGACGAATGAGACGACCAAGACGAAGATCAAGAGAGCCATGAGTCTGAACAAATCCCTCAACCTGAGGAACTCACTTCCCATGTTGAGCAATTCAAGAAGAGGTTCGATGGTGCCCAACGGCTATCATTGAAGAGATGATTGAGAAGGACCCAAAGTTAATTAAGATTGGAACCTCCCTTTCTCTTGAGGAGCAGGAAAATATGATTTCTTTTCTTAAGGAATCTCGCTATGTCTTCGTCGGGTCATACGACGATATGCCAGGGTTACATCACACATTGGTGCAACATCACCTAATATCCAATGAAGGGGCAAAGCCTGTAAGGTAGAATTTTCGACGTCAAAAGACCCACCTTGAGCTCAAAATTAAGGAAGAAATCGACAAACTGCTCAAGGCAAAGTTTATTACCCCCGTCGATTACTCAGAATAGTTGGCCAACATAGTGGTCGTACCTAATAAAGATGGGGGGATCCGAGTGTGTGTTGACTACAGAGACCTCAACAAGGCATGTCCCAAAGACAATTTCCCGTTACCAGATATAGATGCCCTGATTGACAACACTACGGAGCATGAGATGTTGTCATTCATGGATGGCTTCTCAAGCTACAACCAGATCCTCATGGCAGAAGAAGATCGAACCAAGACTTCATTCATAACGCAATGGGGAACCTACAGCTACTGTGTCTTGCCCTTTGGCCTAAAAAATGCAGGGGCAACTTATCAACAAGCAATGACTAGCATCTTCCACCACTTAATGCACACCATCATGGAAGACAATGTCGACGACATTCTGGTCAAGTCGAAGACCATGTCTGATCATCTCACCAACCTGATAACCATTTTTGAAAGACTCCAAAAGCATCAACCAAACTCAATCCATAGAAATGTGCCTTTGGAGTTGAATCCGAAAATTACTAGGCTTTATAGTAAGCCAAAGGGACATTGAGGTGGACCCATCCAAAATATGAGCCATCACTGAAATGTCCCCTCCCCCGAACGTTAGAGAATTCTGTGGGCTTCAACGTTGCATACAAGCCATAAGGCGTTTTATTTCACAACTGGCAGATAAGTGCGCACCATTCAATAGACTCCTTAAGAAAGATGCCCCATTCATATGGGATAATGAATGTCAAGAAGCATTCGATCAAATCAAGGAGTACCTCACCAAACCTCCCATCCTTAGTCCTCAGAGTCAAGATACCCCTGCTTCTATACATGTCAGTGAAAGATAAAACCATGGGGGCAATGCTCGGACAATACGATGACCATGGAAAAGAATGAACCATATACTACATCAGCAAAACTATGATGAACTACGAGACAAGATACACGGATGTGGACAAACACTGCTTGACGCTTGTGTGGTCTATGCAGAAGTTAAGACACTATGTTTTATCTCATACAGTTAAGCTTATCGCAAAAATTGACCCACTCAAGTACCTATTGGAGAGACCAGTCCTTAACGGACATTTGACGAAGTGAAGAATGCTATTGAGTGAGTTTGAGATCGAATATGTTACTAAAAAATTGGTCAACGAACAAGCCATTGCTGACCACTTAGCTGAACACACGCTGCCAAATTAGACTCTCGTCAACACGGATCTCCCTGATGAGAACTTCTTCACAATTGAGGACTCAATTTGGGAGCTATAGTTCAAAGGTGCAAGGAATGAATACGGGTCAGGTGTAGGTGTCATACTATGCTCACCCGATAAGATTTTAATGCCAACAGCCATCAGATTGAATTTTCCATGTATCAATAACATTGTTGAATACGAAGCCTTGATAGCCGGGCTTAAGAACGCCATAAGAATAAAAATCTAGCAAGTACGAGTGCTTGGTGACTCCTTACTCATCATAAACCAAGGTCAAGGGATTTGGAAGGTGAAAGGAGAAAAGCTCAAACCCTATCAAGAAAAGGTGGAAACGATGATCTTATATTTTAAGAAAATCACCTTTCAGCATGTAACTAGAGAAAATAATCGATTCCCTGACACCCTTGCAACCCTTGCTTCAATGGTTGATATTCCTTTAGAAATCACCACACTGCCATTCTACATTAGGAACAAATATGACCCGTCCCTACCAAGAATCGAAAAAGAAATAGAGCAAGAAAATGAGAACGATGGGGAAGTGTCTCTCGTGGCTTCAGATTTGTTATTTAAGGCAATACCATGGTTCCACTATGTTCCGTCCCTATTGAAAGATGGGTTATACCCCAAAGGAGCCACCAAATAGGATAAAGAACGCCTTCGAAGGTTTTCGATGGGATTCTTAGCAAGAGGTGAATTCTTGTTCAAGAAATTCTTCGATGGCATCATTCTACGGTGTCTCGATCAACTAGAAATCGACCAAATACTGATAGAGTTACACAATGAAGGAGTTCATTCTGGAGCAGCCTCCTTGGCTTAAAAAATCAAGCGTCAAGGCTATTACTGAACCATCATGGCCAAAGACTGTTGGAAGTTCGTTAAGAGTTGTCTCAAATGTCAACTTTATGGAGACCTCATCCATACAACTCAAGTCAATACCACCCCTATGGCCCTTTGCCATGTGGGGTCTTGATATCATCCAAATGATCTCGCCAAAAGCCTCAAACGGCCACCGTTTTTTATTAATGGCTACAAAGTACTTCACAAAATGGGTAGGGGCCATATCATTTGTCAAAATTGAGGGACAACATGTTGCCTGTTTCATAAAGCACAACATTATATTCAGATTTAGTGTTCCTGAGTCAATCATTACTGACAATGAATCCAACTTAAAAAATGAAAAGGTCACTAAGGTGTGCAAAATGTTCGGGATAACGTAAAAATTTACCACACCTTACTACCCTCAAGGAAACAGACAAGCAGAGGCCACGAACAAAGGACTTCTCAGAATTATAAACAGAATAATAGAAGGTAGCAAAGATTGGCACGAAAAAGCTAAATAACGTGCTATGGGCCTACCGAAAAACTGAGAAGACTCCTACTGACAGCTCAAAAGTGTGGTGAAAACTTGAAAAGGCATCATGGGTTAAAAAAAAGAAGAGAATAAACAATCTCCAAGAAGGAGCTTCCGTTTCAAAACCTCAAGTACAAAAAAGTATTTGCAAGTTCCAACAATACTGCACAAGCAGACCCTGAGGATGATGACTCCTCCTAAACCCTGCAGGTTCCCAACAAAACCAATTTAGAAAGATGTGGGAAGTTGACATGAATGGAAAACCAAAGTGACTTCGACGAACCCTGGAAGAGCATCGAGACTTCTCCAAGATGGAAGCCCAACAAGAATTAAGAGAACTCGCCATGGACTAACGAAGTACAGGATGAAAGCTCCGAAGGTAAAAAGACAACTTCGAGACTTTTGCATTCTCAAGATCCTACAAGGAAATCCTTTCATCATCTTCGGGTAAAACATAATAAAGAAAATGACCACCAAAGGGGCATGGGTGGCAAAATTGTAAGGCCTATCCCTTTTGAAAATGCTTTTCAAATTGACTTTTAAGTTATCTATTTTCAAAAACAAAACTCTTTTAGAAAGGACTTCCTCCATCACTACAAGAGGCAAAACTGTTAGTCAATCTAGCCTCGTTCTCGAAGCCAACTTCCTACGCCCGTTATAAAGGCTTGACACTAGTCAGGCACTCCATGGTTGTATGAGTATAACTACCAACTACTACATATCGGAGATCGGTGAACCTTGCCAATGACGATATTGGCTACTCTGAGAGCGTTTTTCTCTCGACTGGATCCTCGGAGGCAAAATGAGGCAAGCTCATCCCCGTGAGTGTGTATGATAGTCTGATAGCCAGAAATTTAAACAAGAACCCTACCACTAGGGACTGGATGTGTAAGAATTCAGTTTGAAAATTATGTGCAAAGAAAGTATCCCACTCGGCTTCGATGAATCAATTGCACATGTAAAGATAAACAAATACCCCACAACTGGGGCAGTAAAAAAAAAAAGGGGCGGAAAGAATGAGAATAGGAAAGATAAACAAGAAGGAGAGAGTCATATATTTATATGTACTTTAAGGTCCATAATGATCTAAAAACAAAAAAAACAAAAAAGGAAGAAGAGAGAAAAAGAAGAAAGGTCACATCCTGGACCCTGAATCTTCCTCAACCACTGGTGTACAAGTGCTCGCCTCTCCCTCCAACCTTTATCGTACCCACCTCGGACTCCTCATCATCCGAGTAGATGCCCAAAATTGCGGCTGACTCCAAGCAGATGATGGTAGTGGCACCCTCACATAAGGATTCGCATCAGCTAAAGAAGCATCCGATCGGTAGCAATCTAGACATCTCTCTAAATCTTCAATGAGGACGGGTGATGGTCCAGGAAGGGTGGGAACAACAACAGAAGAAGACGGTATCGATCGTAGTCTCTCCAGCTCAGCCTGAACTCTCTCCAACTCATTCTTGATAGAATCATGCTCCACTTCTGCCATGTCCCTCGCCTCTCTCATTCCCTCAAAGTTGTGGCAAAGACTCTCGAGATCCTTACAAGCGAATCTCGCTCCTCTATCACCGAGTCACGTTCAGAAGCAATTTCCTCACCAGAAAATTGATCCCCACCAAGATAGGCAGTCCTCAACTATCGTATCATTCCCTCACCGTGATCAATCAAGGCGGCCACATCCCTCAAAACAACCCTATATTTCTCGTCATATAAAGACAAACAGATGCTCTCCTCCTCCTTCTCTTCACCGATAACATCGGCAGTCCTATCCCTCCACTCATCTATCCAAGGAGTCATCTTTCTCATATAGGAATCCTCATCAGTAGTGTTGACCATAACTAGAGTCCAGGGCAGAGTAATCTTGAAGGAATACTGAGGAAGGCCAAACTGATGATGTACTCGACCCAGAAAGTATGGCATCACAAAGAACATGCAGATCAAATGGGCCGTCGTCCTGAAAGTCCGTTGGGACATGGTCGACTCTCATAAGAGTCCAGTTAATCTGGAAAATAAAAGAAGATAAGTCAACTCAAAGAGTAAGATTTATAATTCAATAATAATAATAATAATAATAATAATAAAAAGAAGGAAAGAGAGAGGGACTCGTGACTCACCTCCCCAGTGACCTGGGTATCTAGAGAGTAGTACAATCTCGAGAAGACCTTCTCAGTCTCCGACACTCCATATGACCAGCGATGAATAATTGAAAATGACAGTGCCAGTCGACCTGAAAGTGGGCGAGGAATATTGATATGTTCCCACACCCAAACCTGGAGAAGAATTGAACAACCCCCAAAGAGTGGGCTCCCTTGGCGACACTACAAAGATGATGATGTAACCAGCCCACAAGCGCCGGACCCCAAGCCATTCGCTCCAAATAATCCAGTCATCTGGTCACTCAAACCATCGGTAAATGAGCTTGACCCTTGGATCGATCAGGAAACAGAAACTCCCCAAACAAATACGTGAGAAAAGCCTACAAGGAACATATCTCACCGTCTGAAAGTGGGCCATGATCGATGGTCAAATCCACCTCTTGTCGAAACACCTCTGGCTCATCCTCGATCATGGCCCGCTTATGCGCATCTCAAATCTTCTCTCTCTCTTGCTCTCGCCACTCCCTATCAGAAAGAAACACTGGAGGAGGACAGTGTACTCATCTAAAATTGCACCCCCATCCATATCTACATCGTCAAACTCGGGAGTGTCACACTCTACTCCCTCTGGATTCCCTGATGATCGGACACTCGACTTTGCCAAACCACGGATAGTCGCTCTTGTCAAAGGACGGCTAGATTCACCCTGAACCAACTCATTCACTCCAGGACTCCTCGACTCACTGTCCTCCTCCATAGGGGCCTTCCCTCTATGGGATGGTCTGCTAGCTGTGGAAATCAAAATGTGAGGAGCACGATCACCTGTCATCCTTTCTACATGATGGGGAACATGGGTAAATTCCCACCTTAGCTTCCCAAGATGGATCTCTGATACATGCCTACCCTTGATCTTTTCATAAGGTATACCAAGCAGTTCTTTACAGTTAGAGGCATAACTAATAGACGACTCTGAGGGAATACTCAGAAAAGGCTCACCCTTACTCTGATCCCCAAGAATCCGGGTAACATCCTCAAGAGTAGGAGCAAGTTCGTCGCATCGTAAGGGAGTCGAGCCGGTCTCCGATCTATATCGAAGGCATAACTCAGTGATCAAAGCACGATCCAAACTAAAAGGTCAGATCCTATAAACCTCCCACAAACCTATTTAGGCAAGCACCTGTCTCTACCTGGGAGTCAGTAAATCTGCTCATTTGCAGATGGCAAATAAGTGGGATCTACTGTCTACATAGAACCCTTATTAAAAATAAATAAATAAATACGGGAAGAAGCCATCAATACAAAAAGTAACAGCAAAAAACCCCATAACAGGGGCAAGAGCAACAAAATCCATGCAAAAAAAAAAAAGGAGAGGGGTATTTTTATCATTTTATACCCAAGGGTATTTTGGTCATTTTTAAATCCAAGAAGCATTGTGGTCATTCTTCCATCCTTAGAAATAAGGGACAGTATTAATCACTCATGATTACCCTGGAAAAGAAGAAATTGCCCTGGGGGTATTCTGGTCATTTTACACTGAGGGGTATTCTTGTCATTCTGCCCTTAATGGTATTTTGGCCCTTTTCACAGTCTGAAGAAAAAAAAAAGATGGTAAAGAAACATTGACCCGAACCCAAGAACGAATAAACTTTGTCTAGCACAACAAATTAGGATTCAACCCAACTTGACCATTCAAGCATTTAACCAAACTGTTCATAAGCACCTCAAAAGCAATTTCAAGAGTAGAATCCTTATATGTTCAAACAATGTTTCAAAAAACAATGTCCATCCACAATCAAAATATCCCATGAAATTTTTACAAGTCATCTTCTACTTCGAAATTTGGGGAGGAAAATCATCATTTGTTTACTGAGCCAAAATCAGTGGCACGCCACATTCAAAACGACACAAAAAGAGGACAACCCCAATTTCCACTAAGGCATTTCAACAAATACATCATGATCATATTCAAGCATTCTTTGAAGCAAAAAAAAATGGTATTGAAATAGATTTTCTACCAAAAATGAAAACATGACAATTAAAGCTTTTTAAGTGAATTACGTGATTCAAACGAGTTTTTCAAAATTCGAGCAAAAATATTATACAATTTCACCTTGTCAAAATCACCCTCTCATTTGTTTTTGAAGCTTGTACCATCTCTTACCTAAAATTTCACTAAGGCATTTCAACAAACACATCATGATCATGTTCAAGCATTTTTTGAAGCCAAAAAAATGGTATTGAAATAGATTTTCTACCAAAAGTGAAAACATGACAATCAAAGCTTTTTAAGTGAATTACATGATTGAAACAAGTTTTTCAAAATTTGGACAAGAAAATCACCAAAATCACCCTCTCATTTGGTTTTTGAAGCTTGTACCTTCTCTTGCCCCTTTGATTTAGAAATATGGAGCGATTTGAGTGTCCATTGACGCCTCTCGCCTTCCATCTTCACACTACTGAGGAAATCAAGGATAAATTGTGGGTTTGAAATGTGGCTTTGATGAAGGAAGAAGGGTTGTAAATGGATGAAAAGTGGAAGTTCGAATGGTTCTAACCCAATTTTAGAGAGAGAAAGAGAGTGAGGTTCAAAGGAGGAAGTGGTTACTTGAAAAGAAAATAAAGAGGGGACAAGAGAAACACTTTTAGAGAGAGAAAGAAGGGCGCACACCCCAT
>NW_006499563.1:3086437-3120490 GCF_000471905.2 Amborella trichopoda | reverse complement strand
CATTTCGTATAGTAGTGCGATAAGCCAACAGTGCTTTGAAAGCTTCTCATGCCAGTTCTTCCTTGTTTTTTATACTGATTTTTTTGAGAACATTGCATAGAGTCTTATTGAAAGCCTCAGCTAATCCATTCACCCAAGGGTGGTACATAGTCGAATACCTCCATTCGAAACCGAACTGGTTAACCATGTGATCAATGTGATGACTCCTAAATTGAGGGCCATTATCAGATATGATCCGGTCGGGCACTCCGAAGCGGTATATGATATGATGTTGAACAAAGTTGGGCACTGTTGTCCTAGGAACTTGCTTAAGGGGGACGGCTTTGGCGCACTTACAGAAATAATCTGTTGCAGCTAGGATGAAAACATGGCCCATTATGTAAGGGGGATCAATGGGCACTACGATATCCATACCCCATTGTGAGAAGGGCCATGATGCAACCATAGGGTGCAAGGGTTCTAGAGGCTGGTGAACTAGTTTGGAGTGCATTTGGCGTACCTGGAACTTTTTAGCGTAGCTTAAGGAATCGGTGATCATAGAAGGCCAATAGTATTCCAACCTGCGTATTCGTTCATAGAGCTTAGGACAGGACTGGTGCAACCCACAAATGCTTGAGTGGACTTCTTCTAACACCTTATTTGCCTCTTGGATGTCGACACATCTCAGAAGAATGTCATCTAAAGAGAACATCACCTTGGAGGAGGGTATACTTGGTGGACATTCGACGTATATTGCTGCGTTCGGCATGATCTTCTAGGAGCCTGCTCTGTTTTAGGAAACTAGTAAAGGGGTCTCTACAATCTTCGACCTGCTCAATTTCTGTGCATATTGGGTCAAAGAATTGTGGTTCTTGATTTCGATCCTTAGCTCCTCGACTTTGTGTTATTTCTTGTTCGGTCTTGATTACTTCTTTGGCCAATAGAAGTGCTCCAAATGGATAATAAGGACACTCGAGGAAGATATTTTTGTCGTCATCTACATCGACTTCAGTTCTTAGCTCGATGTGTCTCCATTCCGCCACCCAAACAAGTGTGGGTCCTGATGAGGACAACTGAATTGTAGCGCCGAGTTTCGCAAGTGCATCAGCCTGCGAATTTAGCCTCCTGGGGATGTTACTCAGGGATACGTCTTCGAATTGGGCCATATCTGATTTTGCAGTATCGTGATAAGGCTTGAGGGTGTCTTTTCTTACATCATAAATCCCTTTGAGCTATCAGATACCTAACTCGGAGTCATCGTAGATCTTGAGCTGCTCCAAGTTGAGATCGAAAGCTATCTCAAGTCTGATTATAAGGGCCTGATATTCTGCTTCATTATGAGAACCGGCTTGAGCGAGAGAGAAAGAAAGTGGCAGTATTCCTCCTGTAGGAGTCAAGAATACTACTCTGGTGCCTCCTCGTTCTGATTGAAAGGCTCCGTTGAAGTATAATTTGCACACAAGAGCAAGGCCGACACAAAATACTTCTACATCAGGGAGGTTTCTTGATAGAGGAGATTCGACCGGCACGGAATGTGCTGCTAGAAAGTCAGCCAAGGCCTGGCCCTTGATGGCCTTTTGTGGGACATATGTGACGTCAAACTCCATTAGCAATAATGCCCACTTGGCAAGGCATCCTGACAAATATGGGCATGTCATGAGAAATTTTACATGATCAGCTTTTGATATAAGTTTCACTTCATGACCAAGCAAGTAATGGCAGAGTTTTTGTATTGTGAACATCAGAGCCAGACACATCTTTTCAATAGGGGGATAGTTCCTCTCGGCTCCTTGCATCCTTCGGCTGAGGTAATATAACATAGTCTCCTTTCCCTCTTCATTGTTTTGTGCCAACAATGTTCTGAGTGACTCATCTAAAGCAGTCACGTACAAAATGAGGGCTTTCCCCAATACTGGTCCAGAGATCACTGGAGGGTTGAGCAAATAATGCTTGATGTCATCCAAGGCTACCTGACATGCTTCATCCCAGATGAATGGGGTATCTTTCTTTAGGAGATGTGTAAAGGGTTTACAATGACTTGAGAGGTTCGAGATGAACCTGCGAATTTATGTCAATTGCCCTTGAAGAGAATGCAGTTCTTGAAGTGTAGTGGGTGACGACATTTCTTGGATTGCCTTGATCTTTACCGGCTCAACTTCAAGCCCTTGATGTCTGATGATGAACCTCAAAAATTTTTCGGAGTGCAAGCCAAAAGCGCATTTTACCGGGTTCATTTTATGTTGATGAAGGCGTAGTCACTCAACCTTCATTTGAGCATCCTTCTCTTCATATTTTACCACCAAGTCAAATGCATAACACTCCACCTCTTTGTGTATCATGTCTTTGAAAATGGTTGTCATTGCTCTCTGATATGTGGCCTCAGCATTCTTTAATCCGAAAGGCATCATTGTGTAACAGAAGACCCCTTTTGGAGTTAAGAATGCGGTGGCCTCTTCATCTTCGGGCGTCATCCTTATTTGATTATACTTGGAGTATCGATCCATGAAGGAAAATATCTGGCAGTGAGCTGTAGAGTCGATGAGCATCTCGGTGAATGGAAACGGGAAGTCATCTTTAGGATAGGCGGCGTTCAAATCTCAAAAGTCAATCCACACTCTAATTTGACAATTCTTTTTCTTGATCGGAGCACCATTTGCTAGCCATTTCGGGTATTTGACTACACATATGAAACTTGCTTGTCTAAGCTTGGTTATCTCGGCATCTATCTGCATCTCAAGGTCAGGCCTGAACTTCTCGTCTTCTATTTGACTGGTTTGATAGTTGGATTGATGTCGAGATGGTGAACTGCTACTTGAGAGTGTAACCCAGGCATCTCATGATAGTGCCAAGCAAGGGCATCTCAGTTTGCTTTCAAGAAGGTGGTAAAATCTTCTTTTTCTCCTGGAGACATTTTCCCTGAAATGAAAGTGGGCCTGTGATCCTCTTCGTCTCCAAGATTTATTTAAAAATTAAAATCAAGTTCGTCAGCTGTGTCCTAACCACCTTCTTCCCATTCTTCTGAGGCCTTTTGCAGTTCTTCATCGTCGTTCTTAGACACTTCTACCTCTGATAGAGGTCCAGAGTGGGTCATAATTTTTACACCTTCCTTGAATCGAGTGACAGAAAGGTCAACCTCAAACGTGGTGTACACGTCAGGTTGGAGAGGCTTGTCTTGAACATTAGAGGGGAATTGAGGTTCAACGATGAATATGTGAAGAGTGTCTTCATACAAATTGTACGGTATTTACATAGATTCATAGAGTGTTTTCTCCAAGCCAACAAGTTCGTCACAGACTTGTATCATGTGGAAAGCCTCCTGAGAATATAAGCTTTGTCTTCTTAATTATCTCAATCTCTGCTCGAAGTCAGGCTCAAGGGGCCATTGGGGCTTCTTTGGCTTGGACTTTTTGCGCTTCTTTGATGAAGGTGGTTCTGCCTTGGCTTTAGCTGCCAGGGCATCAACAACTATTAAGAATCCTGCCGTTTGTGCCAAGGTCTTTCTCAAATGCTTCCGCTGCGTCTTGCTTATATTGATTCCTTCAAATTCTCGATCAAGAGCCTCGAACTCTGGGCATATCAAGGTTGTATCTGCATAAGACATAAGAGAATGAGAAGCACGAGTAGAAGGTGGAGGAGGGTTGGAAAGTGGGGGACTTTTAAGGTCGTTCCCCTCATCAGACCGATCTGGGCAGCTTTTTACGTCATCACCAAGATTGGACAGGTGCAGGGGTTCTTTTAGGTCTTTCCCTTGCTTAGACCATTGGGAATGCTTTTAACGTCGTCACCCTCATCAGATGTTTGCTGAGTGGAAGATATCACAGGGACGTCTTCTTGACAGGACGAAGAACGAAAAAGGATCGTGCTGTGGATGAAGTCCAGCAAAGTTTGCAACGGAGGAAGGGACCTGAGAAATTCCTGCTCGACTATGGGTTGAGAGGTCTTGTTTCTTTGGCGAGTAGCCCTTGGTGCCTGTCGTTTTTTGGTTTTTCGAGGTAATGTGTGATTCATCTCGCTGGGCTAGTGAACATCCTTAGCTTGACAAACTACTTCTCGCCTCAAAGGCTTGAGTCTACTTTGGCCATGGTAGATCATCCATGGCTGAGAAGTTGAGGGTTCCGCGGGGCCTGAGTCATTGATGGTTGGTCCTACATTGTGAGATCTCCTTGCCCCGATGAGGAAGTGATTTGAGGATCTCTTACAGGAAGATTGTAGAATTCTTGATACTCCCGCATCTTCTTTGCAAATATGTCAAGGAACGTTGTGCATTTTGACAAGTAATGACCTCTTATCTTATGGTATGGACACCAACGATCTTCAGTCCCCTTATCATGGCGAAGGGGTTGCCTTGCCTGCTTTGGTGTGATTATGCCTTCTTAAAGTTCCAAGCATTTCAACCTCCTCCTGGATGGTTACAACATCGGAGGCCTCAACTGCCCCGAAGGCCTTTTTTAAGTCTTCAAGCTTCTGAATCAAGGCTTTAATGATGTCCTTCAGCGTGTAGCAGTCATCTATAGGATGATTAATCCTCTGATGGTACGCACAATAATGGGCCTAATCATCAGGGTAAGACTGCTCGGGGAACTTGGTTTCTAGAAGCTGGATCATATTCTGCTCAAATAATAACTGGAAAAACGCAGGGACCCACTCCTTCTCGAAGGGATAGACCTTATTCCTATGCCTAGAGAGATAATCATTTTGATCAAAGTTGGCTGGTGGAGGTACCCTGTTGTATGACAATTGTTGCTTGCTCGCCTGGGGTGTTACCGTTGTCGCGTTTACCCCTTTAGGGAGGTCCAAAGTTTGGGGGGAAGCCTTCTTTGCATTAGTAATTATGACAGCCACATTGATTACCACTTTCTATTGGCTGCCCCGTGTGTTATTTCAAGAGCTACCATTGCCCCGGTTACTTGCTAAACTTTTAGATGGCTGTCATGTCGCACCATGATGGCATGACAAACTTTCTATGCGAACTGATTTAGAGATCAACTCTGACATGGAGGTCGGATTAGAGGCCTCGACATGTAGAGTGATTTCTGGTCGCATATTCCGCACGCAAGTTTGTACTGCTTCCTTCTTTGGCATAGGATTAGGATGGTGGGAAGCCAAGTTTCTCCATCTTAATATGAACTGATCTATAGGCTCATTGGGGTCTTGAGTCAGGGTGAGAAGCTCGATGGTTTGAACCTCTCTCTCGACCTCATAGACGCTTTAGTAGAACAGTTTCTCCATCTCCTCCCATGTATGCATCGAGTTTGGAGGAAGTCAGGCATACCATTGAAATGCCGGGACATCAAGGGTCTCGACGAACTGGCGTCCTCTGCCGTTTCCCGGCATGCTGCCTGAAAGTGGGCAATATACTGGTTTAAGGAGGTGGTTCCACTAAATAGAGGAAACTTCCCTTTCTTATAGTATGAGGGGAATAAGACTAGATCAATATAGGAGGGGTATTGTCTTTAATAAGGCATCGCCCCCTGTACGCCTGGAATTTGTCTGTTCTTTAGGCTATGGGTGACCATAGCATCAATGCCAGATTGAGAGACCAGATGAGGGACAGAATTGTCCTACGAGGTAGATGGAGGAGGCTGTCATTGAGGTACACCATCAGAGTGATGGGAATCGCCCTCATGGCTAGCCGATTGGCGTGCAACGTCAATACGATCGATCTTTTCCCTCATCATGCGCACCATATCCTCAAACTTGTTCATGCAATCCTCATGCGCATAACTGGGCTCGCTTACGACCATTACGCTGACCGTTTCTTTAGGGAGGTCAACATTAGTGGCGATAGAAGGTTTGTGAGCTTGACGGGTTGGATCTGATAGGTCAATCGGTAAGGGGTCAGCATGCCCCGACTGAACTCGACTTTTGTACCCAAATCACGTTTGGACTGGTTCTCGACGGTCTTGGGACTGTGGTTGTTGAGTGGCTGGGTCTTCTTCAATGATAGTAACCACAACACAGGGCTCATAGAGTTCTTCTTCAGGCTTCATCGTCTGAAGGGGGTAGAAGGGATTTAGGTGAAGATGGACATCAAAATTAGCTGTTTTGATTGCCTTGGTCAACTCCCTACTCAAAATTTGCAGACCTCTGTCGTGTTTAGCATTGAGGTTTTGATGGATCTCTTGCAAAAACTACGATCTAGGTCGTGGGTGGTCAACTCTTCTTGCATAGGAGAGAGCTGTCTCCATCAGATGTGGCAAAGGATGAGGGTCAGGAACTAGGGTCATCTTGGGCCGGGGAGGATGAAGGGCTTGATCTTCTGTGAGGTCCATGCCCCTAGCTCTCTTATGAGCTCCAAAGACATGACCAAAGTGTTGGGGCTGGTTCAGGAAGGTACTCTTGGGGAAAACCTTCGAATATCAAGGCTGAAGGTGCTTGCTCGATGAAGAAGGAGCGAGCAGGAGCAGGGTTGACTCATGAGGAGGCCTGAGTCGAGGACGAGGGAAGGTCTGAGATGGCTACGAGTGTGCGCTCATTGAAGAAGGATCTTGAGGGACCTGGGGATCCACCCGGGCTCGTGCGGGTAAGCTGGCCTTAAGAGGCCAAGAACTACGAGCAGGTGTCTATAAGAGAACTGGTGCAGGCCTGCCCCTTACAGGATGCGCTTGTGTGTGCATAGGAGGAGGAGGATGAGGAGGTCGTCTCCTGTGTACTCGAGTTGGTACAATAATGACGTTGCCTTGAGTAGTGAGATGCACATGAGTGGTGTGTGGAGGATCTGGCCTCAGAAGGATCGATCCTGGACACAAACTCGAGGTAATAGAAGGGTTGGCCGGAAGTGTGAGTCGAGTGGGTGACCCACGAGTTTTGTGATGTGTGTAAGGGGTGGAGACAGTGGGCTTTCCGCCTCTCTGTGTTGAGCCTCTAGGGATAGAAACCCCTAGTGTAAGAATGTGCGAGGTAGCCGTATTGTGATTGACAGAAGCAATGGCAACTCGCTTGCCTTTTGCAGAAAGGGACTGGGCGGCCTTCCGGTGTACCTCAGAAACATGGCCGGTAAGTGACTTGCTGGTGGCTGGGTGCATGCTGTGTGGGGCAACATAAGTGCCGCCCATGCAAGGTGCCTTGGTGGAATTTCCACCAGAGTGAAGAGATGAGGAGTGAGGGACCTTCAAGTCCCTCCTCACACTGGTTCAGGTTAAGACCTAGGAGCTAGACAAGGAGTCTTTGCTCAAGAGGATGGTCAGGAATGAAGTCGAAGGACATTATTCCCTAGAGACACTCTCGAATAAGGGGATAAGAAAATCCCCGATCGGGATGAATGGATTATAGAACCTAGGACATTCATGAGATGTCTCTCTCGGGAACCTCATTCGAAAATGGGGAAAGGTGTTACCAACCGGTGAGAGAGGAATTTAAAAGATGGGTTCGAGACTTACTCAGGCTGACTCACGTGGGCACCCTCTTAAATCACGAAGAAAGCCCCTTAGTAATGAAACTGGTTCAGAATCGCCTCCCTTGGCTCATACTCTTCTTATTTTCTGCTTTCTATAATCACATACATATATGGCAAAGGTTATGGGACAGGCTGGTCAGGCCTCACCCTTTTTCTCTTTTAAGAATGTATGCAAGCATGCGTATTAAAAAAGACGAAAGAAAGATTGGGGGAAAGAAGGATTCGACTAAGTGAGAAGGTTAGGGCAGTGACTAGGCTGATGGATAATTGACATAACATGGTGGCGAAATGGGCTCGGTAGTTGAGACCGGCTCACGAGATGGTTACTTGACGTTATCGTCGATATCGACTAGCTAGGTACTATGGTCGGTCTATCGTGGTAGTAAAGCAGGCCAAGTGAACCTGGCGCAACAACATTACGGCTAGCCGACAGGACTGCCATGAAATGCTAACCTCAATCCCTCTTTGTCGAACGAGAGAGCAGTAGAGGAATGGTTATAGAGAAGAAGGGGATAGACGGAAGGAGCGAGAAGAAGGAAGAGGAGATGTAGTTGGCACTAGACATCACCGATTGTTTCAGGGGATGGGAGAGAGAGGAAGCAGTTGGCGCTAGGCCTCACCGACTGGTAGAAGAAAAGAGAGAAGACCAACAGGCATTAGGCCTCACCGACTGGTGGAGAGAGAAAAGACAACCGGTGCTAGACCTCACCGATTGGTAGAAGAAGAGAGAGAAGACTAACCAACATTAGGCCTCACCGACTGATAGAGAGAGAAAAGACAACCGACGTTAAGCCTCACCTACTGGTAGAAGAAGAGAGAGAAAACCAGTCAGCACTAAGTCTAGGCGACTGATAAACGAAGATAGAGGAGACCAACCGGCACTAGGTCTTGCCGACTGACAGAGGAAGAGAGAGGAAACCGATGGGCGCTAGGTCTCGTCGATTGACAAAAGAAGAGGGAGAAGACCAATTGGTGCTAGGCCTCACTGACTGAAAAAGAAAGAGAGAGGAAAACAACCGGCACTAGGTCTCACCAACTGACTGAGAAAGAGAGAGGAAACCAATCGACGCTAAGTCTCGTCGACTGATAGACGAAGAGAGAGGAGACCAACTAGCGCTAAGTCTCACTGACTGATAGACTAAGAGAGAAGAGACCAACCGGTGCTAGGCCTCCCAGACTGGTAGAAGAAGAGGGAGAAGAAGAGAGAGAGAAAGAGAGAAGAGAGAGAAAGAAGAGAGAGAGATAAGAGAGAAAGAAGAGAGAGAAAGAGAAAGAGAGAGGGGACGAGAGAGAAAGTTACCTCCTCAAAGGGTAGCAACCCTTTTCTTCTCTCTCCTCTCTCTCTCTCTCTCCAAGATGTACTAATAGGCTCAAGCAAGGAATAGAAATTTTTATTCAATCTTTCCAAAAATCAACTGAAGGTCGAGGTTCTTTGTCAAAGGTTTGCATGTTTTTACAATGAGGCAGTGCCGTTTATATAGAGTTGTGCCAAACATGGGTGGATTGAAAAAAAATAAGCCTAATTGTGGAAATTAATATTTAATTGAATTAAAATAAATTCTAAAAATGGGTGCAAAGGAATGTTTTGCTTTTGCCTAACAATGTGTGGAATTTCAGAACTGCCCATGTGCCTACTCGAGAACTTGCGTGATCTTCCGTGGCTGACCTGATGTTCTGATGCCTGTTTGATCAAAAGATTATTATTTTCTTGTAGAGCTCGACATGGCGATTGTTTTTATATCAACTTCGAGCCATGAATTATGTTTTTGAGCCATGATCACGAGACTTGAAATTTGTTTGAATCTTGGAAACTTCAGATCGATAGTGTGGTCTTTCCTTAATGTTTTTCTATGGTTTCTTCATCGTAGCGCACTAAGCATGTCATTATGATTGCGTGGCAACAATCGGAACGTGATTTGGAGCCCGAACGAAGATTTTGCAACGTTTGAGTTTTGGCCAGAATCTTGAATCCAGGAGCCAGAATTTCTATAACTTCGTCGGCTTCGTGCATGAAATCAAACCATCCATCATGTACGTAGTTCGGTCCAATGATATCCCTGAACCTTATGCATACAATGGAATTGGTTTTGCGTTGATCTGATGCGAGAGCGTCGTGAATTGTTTCATCGAGCCGAAGCTTGGCCCATAGGGGTTTTAGACAGTGCAAGATCCTATGGCAGTGGTCCCACAGGCATTTGAGATATTGAAAATGTAGCTCCAGTTGTAGAGTCAGTTTCAGGGTGCTAGAGGTCAATTTTGTGAAAATTGTTTCTTTGTGTTCAGTACCTTAGACATGTCTGATCGTGATGAAACTTGGCAGGTGGTATTTTGAAGTGCTGATGACGATCTTGAGCAATTCTGGGGCCATTATGAGACTGCCAGGAATTTTCCACTGTTTTGTAGGCTTATTGACCTGCATCCTACCAGGGACCAAGGTGATGAAAAATACGTTCAAATAGTCATGCGGCTAGGACGTGCACTATGGTTTAAGGCCATATAGCTTTGACCATGGCTATGTAGTTTAAAATCATGTAGCTAGGACCATCCAGTTTAAGATCGTGCAACTAAACCTCCACTGCAGTTTAAGGTCATATAGTTTGAACCATGGTGCTAAGCCTTTTAACGTCATGCGGCTAGGACATGCACTATGGTTTAAAGTCATATAGCTTGGACCGTGGCTAAGCACTTTAAAGTCATGCAGCTAGGACCATGCAGTTTAAGGTTATGCAACTAGACCTCCGCTACAGTTCAAGGTCATATAGTTTGGACCGTGGCTGTGTAATTTAGGGTCATGCATCACAGATCATGTAGTTTAAGGTCATACAACTAGACCTCTACTACATTTTAAGGTCATATAGTTTGGACCATGGCTGTGCTTTAGGGTCATGCAGCACGGACCACTGCGTTCTGTGGATGGTAATCTGACTCCCTAGGGATAAAGTAGTGAAGGCCATACACAAGCAGAGGGATGGAGATGTTAGACCTATGAGGAGTGGCTAACGAAAGTGAACTTCGCTAGGGATTAGGGTGTGAGTGTGACTCCCAGGGGGTAAAAAGTGACACTCATGGAGAATAGGCTTATGGAAGGTAATCCGACTCCTTGGGGATAAGATAGCAAAGGAATAAGGACTTGGTGCGAAACAGACCCACTGGGGTTGAAGAGGTAAGAATGGCCCTAACTCCACTTGGGATAATGGGCAGCAGTACGGGTGTGACTCCTATTGGAGATCAGGGACAGTGGCTTGCTCCTGATTTAATTGGGGATGACAGATCACAGCCTGGGTGTAACGCCACTGAGGATGAAAAATCATGGCCTGGGTGCAACAGCTTGGGTGTAACTCCACTGGGGATGAAAAATCACGGCCTGGGTGCAACGGCCTAGGGATGACAGGTCAAGACCCAGGTGCAACTCCACTAGGGATAGTGGTAGGACACACACGACGGTGACCTGGTTCTAGCACGCGCGACGTTAGCACATGTGCGATGGTAGCATGGGGAGCGTAACACTCATGGTGATGGACTTGAATGGTAATAACATTGACATGTACGACACATGCATGGGTGGAGGTAACTCACACAACGGTAGACTTAAGAACACAGGAGACGCTTAGCATAGCTGACGTTAGCCTTTAAGAATGCAACCGGTGTTAGGCTTTCGAGAACACAGTCTGTGCTAGGCACAGAATACATAGACAACGCTGATCACAATTTACACAGATGGCGGTGACGTGTGTTCGGGCCTCGGGCTTGAGCTCAACCAGGTCCTGATTTCCGATGCATGGGGCTTCATGAGCAGCGATAAGCCTCCGTTCGGGCCTTGGGTCTGAGCCTACTAGGTTCGGCACATTAATGTTTGGTCTTTAGGGACGAGCCTAGAATTCCAAACTTGTTAGGGGTACTTTGGGGAAACATCACCAATATAAGGGGCTAAACCCCATTTTTACCATTTTACAGAAGGTAAAATGGCTAAGGCATTTAGCAGTGAGAGTGAGAGAGCTCCAACAAGAATTTCGGCAAGCACGTAAAGCTTACAGACCAAGGTTTGCCGAAAGTAGTGAAATTTCATGTGAGAACTCCAGCATGAATGCAGGTACTACCGGCGAAGGTTGCTATTTGCCAGAGTTGGGAAGTAGGAAGACTATCGGTTAACGCAAGGATTTCAACGATAATTTTGGAGTATCAAAGAAGGAGAAAAAGGGGTGGAAGTTGCAGCAGGGGACTGTCGGTGGACTTCCGCTAGCTTTCGCGGGTTTTTCAGCGGTGTTCCACTGATTGGAGAAGAGGGGAAGGTGAAACAGTGGGTTTCTGACAGGTGAGAAGCATTTCCTGGTGAGTAACCGAAAGGTCGTGCGGGAGTGAACAGTTGCTTGGAGGCGAAGGGCCACTGGAGGTAACGGTCGCCATTCACACATGCGAGGATGCATGTCAGACCACGTCGCGGGTGGCAGTTGTAAGGCGGTGAACCCGGGGCTTGAGACGACACGTGCACACTCTTTGGCACGTGTGAAGGATTTGAACACAAGCGGAATTGGGTTGTGACAAAAACACAGCAAGTGTTAACCCTTCAAGACCCAGCCGATGTCAACCCTTGGGAAGCGCATCCGGTGCTGAGCCTTCGAGAACAAAGTCAGCGCTGGGCCTTTAAGAACACAGTCGACACTGGGCTTTATTTAGCACAAGCTGTAGTAAGCCGGCGCTGGGCTTTGAAACTCACAGCTAGCACTAGTTTTTGAGAACACAACCGGTGCTGGGCAGTATCTTTTCACACGCGGCAATAGTCAGTGCCTTAGCGATTCACACGTGCCATTGATTGAGCCTAGCTTGAGGCAAGTACCAAGTGAGCCCAATCATGAGGTCATGGACCCCCCGCTTGAAGCCGACCCTTCCATCGCCTATACCAGCCAAAGACCAGCCCTCTTCCCCTTGTGCCCCTCCTAGAGGCTGAGATGTAAGGATCATGGGTGGCCACATTTGAGATCGAAGAAAAACCTTGTGAGTCCCCGACGAGGAACTCCAGGAAGCTGCCGAAGAGTGGGAAGAGGGCGGGCAGGCTACGGATGATGAGCTTGAAGAGATCAACCTGAGGGATGAGGCCGACCCAATATCAACCTTCATCTCAGCAAAGATGTCCCCAGAAGAGAAAGAAAGCTATATCTCCCTCCTTCGAGCAAATGGGGATGTCTTCGCCTGGTATTATCATGAGATTTTCAGTCTAGACCCCCAGATTGTTGTCCATCACCTCGGTATTGATCCAACCATCAAACCCATGAAGTAAAAATCAAGAAGGTTTAGGCCCGACCTCGAGATGCAGATCGATGCTGAGGTGAAAAAGCCCGGCAAGATGGATTTCATACGTGAAGTCAAATACCTAAGATGGCTGGCGAATGTCATCTCAGTCAAGAAGAAGATTGGACGAATCAGGGTCTACATCAATTTTCATGACTTAAACACTGCTTGTCCCAAGGACGATTCCCCCTTGCCTTCATCGAGATGCTGGTGGACTCCATGGCCCATTGTCAAATCTTCGCCTTTATGGACGGTTATTTTGGTTACAACCAAATCAGGATGGTGCTAGACGATGAGGAGGCCACTGCGTTCTTAAGTCCAAAAGGTGTCTTTTGCTACATTGTGATGCCTTTCGGGCTAAAGAATGCTAGTTCCACATACCAGCGAGCCATGACAACCATCTTCAAGGACATGATTCACAAGGAGGTCGAGTGCTATGTGGATAACTTGGTGGTAAAGTCTGAAACAAAAGCCACTCATGTGCAAGACCTTAAAAAGGTGTTCGATCGGTTGCGACGTCACTAGCTCAAGATGAACCCCATGAAATGTACCTTCGGCATACGCTTAGGAAAATTCATAGGGTTTATCGTGAGATATCGTGGGCTGGAGATCGAGTCAGTCAAAATCAAGGCAATTCAAACCATGTCGCCGCCTACAACCCTCCATGAATTGACGTCTCTCCAAGGACAAGTCGCCTACATTCGGAGGTTCATTTCGACCCTTTCAAGGCGATGCAGACCTTTTTCACACCTCCTGAAGGACACTCCCTTCATATGGGATGAAGCGTGCCAAGCTACGCTTGAGGACATCAAGCAATACTTGTTGAATCCACCAGTACTCTCTATGTCAGTGTTGGGAAGGCCTCTCATCTTACACATGGCCGCCCTCGATGAGTCACTCAGGGCACTCTTAGCACAGAACAATGATGAAGGGAAAGAGACAATGCTCTAGTATCTCAGCAGCAGAATGCAAGGGGCCGAGAAGAATTACCCTCCCCTTCCATCGAAAAGATGTTTCTAGCCTTGATCTTTACGGTACAGAAACTACGCCATTACTTGCTCAGCCACGAGGTCAAGTTAATCTTCAAGGCAGGCTCAGTTCCGTATGACCCGGCCATGCTTGTCAGGACATTTGGCTATGTGAGCATTATTGCTGATGGAGTTCGACATCACGTATGTACCACATAAGGCAGTTAAAGGTCAAGCCCTAGCAGACTTCCTTGCGGCTCAGCCAGTCCCTTCAGAATCTCCCCTATCAAGCGATCTCCCAGATGAAAAAGTTTTTTGTGCTGCCCTAACTCGGCCGCGGGAGATGTACTTTGACAGAGCATTCCAGTTTGATAGAGGGGGCGCTAGAGTTGTGTTCTTGACTCCCGGTGGAGGAATAATTCCTCTATCCTTCTCACTTGCAGAGGCTTTTTCTCATAATGAAGCCGAGTATCAAGCCCTCATAACTTAGAGCAGCTAAATATCCTCGATGACTCTGAACTGGTCATTCAATAGCTAAAGGGGATTTAAGACGTAAGGAAGGATACTCTCAAACCTTATCATGACATAGCCAAAACTTACATGGCCCAGTTCGATGACTTCTCCCTGAGTCATATCCCTAGAAGGCTAAACTCGTAGGCTGATGTGTTGTCAAAGCTCGGCGTCAGCAGCCAATTGTCTTCAACGGGGCCCACTCCAGTCTGGGTAACCAAATGAAGACACATTGACTTGAGAACTAAAGTTGATGCAGATGATGAAAGGGATGTCTTCCCTGAGTGTCCACCTTACCCAATTGGGGCACTTCTCAAGGCTAGGGATGTCACAAGACAGAGCAGAAAATTTCCCAAGGAAAAGAGTCCAAGGCTAGGGAGCAGGAGCCCAGATTCCTTGACTCGATGTGTGCAGAGGTTGAACAAGTAGAAGATTTGAGGGAGCTTATCATGGACTTCGTAAAACATTGGAGGTTGCCTCAAGATCTGGCAGAGCGCAACGACGTATGATGGATGTTCACCAAGTACACCCTTCTTGATTGAGATGCCCTCTTTTATCGGTCATTTGACAGAATCCTCCTCAGATGCATCGATGCACAAGAGGAAAGCAAAGTACTCAAAGAAGTACACTCGGGCATTTATGGGCTGCATCAGCCCAGCCCCAAGCTCTACGAGTGCATATGCAGACTTGGCTATTACTGACCTTCCATGGTAGCTGACGCTTAAAAGTACGCCAAAATATTTCAAGCGTGCCAAATTCACTCAAGTCTCATTCATCAGCCCCCAGAGCCTCTCCATCCTACAGTGACATCATGGCCCTTTTCTTAGCGGGGCATGTACATTGTAGGACTGATCGACCCTTCTTTTGCTTTGGTTCATGGCCCTCAGTTCAGGAGCCAACATGTGGATCCCTAGTCAACTAGTTTGGTTTTGAGTGGAAGTACTCGACTATGTACTACCCTCGAGCCAATGGGTTAGTTGAGGCATTCAACAAGACTTTGTGCGAGGTGCTTCGGAAGTCAATGTCAATGTCAAAGTCAAAGAAAAACTGGCATGAGAAGTTGCTTGAAGATTTGTGGGCCTATCGCACTCCCACTCACAATACTAGGAATTTCACCCCTTATTCCCTGGTCTATGGGGGTGAGGCGGTCCTACCCCTCGAAATTCAAATACCCTCACTCCGTGTTGCTATACATTAGGGAGTAACTGAGGACGAGAGGGTCAGGCTCTGCTACCAAGAGCTGGATGCCCTTAATGGAAAGAGACTAGAGGCCCAACAGAACCTCGAGCTTAATCAAGGATGAATGAAGAGAGCCTTTGACAAGTCTGTCAAGGTTCGTTCATTCACTTGTGGGGACCTAGTCCCAGTAGTCAAGAGACCGATCGTCATGCACGGACGTTGCAAAGGAATGTTCGAGCCTAAGCGAGAGGGTCCATTCGTAATCAAGAAGGTTACACCAAGTGGGGCCTATATACTGACAAACTCTGATGGAGAAGAGGCAGTGCCCCCTATTAATGGGTGATATTTAAAGAGGTACTATCCCTAACATGGCAATAAAGTGCAGTGTGTGCAATAGAAAGATAGAAATGAAGATGGGAAACATCAAACCAACTCAAAGGAAAATCATTTCTTTTATTGCATTAGAAAAAGTTGTACGTTACAAACGAAGGCCCAATGTCAGGGAAGTTACAAAGCTCTTGCATCTAAGGATAAGAGGACAGATACAAACCAAATCCAGTGGCATTGCTCTCGCATCTAAGGACAGTTACAGGTCAAGAGAAACACCCTCCTCGTAGAGAAGAAGCAAACCCACCAAAGAAATGCCTGCCCCATGAAGAAGTGGCAAAACCACTAGGAGAAGTTAGCCTCGATCCTGCCAAGGAGAATGGTTATTTGCCCAAAGAAAAAGCCAACCACTTCTGAGTCAGCTTCAATTCATCTGACGAGGATACCAAACATACAAGGCAGACTTCTTTGGCAAGGAACTGACCTATGATGGATAGCATACCCTGTTTACAGTGGACGCCCTTCCACATAACAATATGGACTTCACGGGTGTGCAGGAGGACTTGGCTTCCAACACACCATGAAGCCAAGGCCTCCCCGTTTACCATCACTCATGACGCATGCAAGACATTGTTATCTGAGGTCATTGCCGTGCGCAACACAATGTCGCGTCCTATCATCACCACGGGTAGGCTAACACCGCGCGGGACTATCGACACCAGCCTCGTGCCCCCAAGCGTGGCTATCGCCATGTGTGACCAGAGGATGTGTGAAGGCAACAGCGCTGCATGTGACTAAATGGCATGCGTGACTTTGAAGCACCCTAGTTCCCAATGTTCCCCATTTCTGGGGGGCATTGATGCCTCTTTGGTTCCCCCAGTAGTCACCCCTCGTCGATGGTCCATCTTCTTACGACCTTTCGCCTTCCCTGCAATCCTTTGGGTTTCACCGAAAACACACCTCCACCAACCGAGAAATGCCTTCCCACCTTAGGCTCGTTGCTAGAGTTAGCGAAAAACCACCGGTAGTCCCCATAAAAAGCTCCCCTAAGTCCCTGCGACACTACGGATTTCCCTTCTCCCTAGTTTCCCACTTCAGCAGTTCACTAAAGCTCAACAAAATTCCGTAAAGTTTTTGGTGAGCTCAATGTAGCCCCTTCTCCTTCTCCTCCAAGCCCTCTGAACTCTCTGCGACCTCCACTTCAGTAGCTGAACGGCCAGAGCAACACTTGAACCCCGCTAAGGCACCTCTGAAAATTCTGCTAAGGCCCCGAGAGACCCTCTTCCTTGCTTAGAAATCCTCGACACTTGCTGAAAAGTCTTCACAATCATGCTGTGAAGCTTCGCACCTCTTAAAGCTCGCCAGAAAAATCCCTAAGGTCTTGTCTCTACAAGTTTTGGCCGGGAAGTGCTCGCCGAAAAACCCTCGCTAAAAAGCTTTGGCTGGCTCTCCCTTTAAAAAACTTTCTACTGTTTTACCCTTTGGTAAAATAGTAAACTGGGGTTTCTCCCCTTTTTATACCCTGCAGTACTAAAGACTGCCACCGACAAACTCGGAATGATGCTCCAATCCCCAGCTCTTGATGGCGATAAGACCAGGCCGGGGCAGCCCAGGCCCAAGACCCAAAGCATCATCGCCGCGCACCTCGTCAAGACTTGTGTCGCTTGCCTCATCAGAAGGCTAATACTGCGTGCCCCATCTTGAGTTTTACCGAGCAGCTTGACCAGGGACTATCGCCGCGCATCTCGTCCAGATATTATCGCCGCGCGTCTCGCCCATAGATCATTGCCGCATGGAACGTCAAGGGCTACTCCCCCGTGCTTCACCAAGGGACTTAGCGCATCGCCTAGGCTTATTGGTGAATGTGCAACTCCATACTTAGTGTCACGAACAGGCCTTAGCACTCCCTTTTAGATCATCGTCTCTCATCCTCAGGAATTTCATTCCCTACATCACAATCTCACTCATCAGGGAGCCCAATCTCTGGTGACGACTCTATTCCCCCATGGAGTCACATCCCCTGACCACTACCACCACGGTCCGTGCTGCATGACTTTAAACTGCACTGTCACGATCCGCTCTGTATGACTTTAAACTGCATTGCCACTGTTCGCGCTGCATGAATTTAAACTGCACTGTCATGGTCAGCGTTGCATGACCATAAACGGCACTGCCACAGTCCATGCTGCATGACCTTAAGCTGCACAGCCATAGTTCTTGTCACATTACTCAAAACAGTACGATCCGAATTTTATGACCTTAAATTATAGTGGCGGTTTAGTTGCATGACACTAAACTCAAAGTCCTTGTCACATGACTCAAAACTATGCGACCATGGTTCGAATTATATGACCTTAAACTATAGCGAAGGTCTAGTTGTACGACTTTAAACTACAAAGTCCTTGTCACATGACTTTATGCTTATGACCATGGTCCAGATGTGTGACCTGAAACCATAGTGCGCATCCTGACTGCATGACGATAAAATGCTTAACACCATGGTCCAAAGTATACGACTCTAAACTGTAGCAGAGGTCTAGTTGCAAGATCACAAACTGCATGGTCCTAGTTGTATGACTTTAACCACAAGTTCTGCACTTCCTTGATTTGGTGGAAGGGAAGCAGTTTGAGTAAGCATAGCCTTCTCACCCTCATGAATAGGATCCCCTAACAGAGTTAAGAAGAAAAGTTCGCAGTCTTCAGAGTCAATTGGAGGTTATGCGTATCGCTTCAAAACATCTAAAGGAGTTTGTGCCTGAAACCAAGAGCTATGACGGGCATGAAGTGAATGCACCTCGAATGGAGGCCAAAACCCCTCCTGATTGGACCATTTATAGTGAGAAGGCTCACGAAATGATGAGTAAAATGAATTACGAGCCCTTAGCTAATCAAACGTTAAGAGGAGAAAAAGCAATGACTCCCCCATTTGAAGTCATCGAAGCCACAGCAGCTCGTCACAAGACTAAACAAGGCCTAAGGTATTAGCCTCTTGAGACAATAAACATTTTGAGAGGCGTTCAAGACCAAAAGGAGCAAATAAGGTGCAACTAAGTAAAGGAAAAATGAAGTCATGAAGCAAAATCATGCAGAAAGAAAAAAGGGAAAGCATTTTATTCATGAATTCAAACTTTTTACAAGTGCTAGCAAAGGAAGGACACTCCTAAAAATGATCAATAATCTTATTAATATTTCCTCTAGATGTGGCGAAAGAGGCCTTGATATGCTAGATATGCTCCTTAAGCTCAACCACCATTTGAGTTTCTTTCTCCTTGGAGGCGGTTTCTGATTCAATGATGCAAGTGAGTTCTGCTAGATCCTCAGCCAGAGAAGTATCCAAAGCCTTCCTCTGAATTATCTCCTTCTGAAGATCACTGAGTTATTCTCTTAATTTTTGCATCTCCTCCTTTATTCCAAGCATCCGGTTGAAGCAAGTTCTCCCCTCCATCTTGAGGTCGAGCTGAAGAGCAACCATAGTGGCCTTATTATGAGTGCAGACATCTATGCCTTCGCGACGACATGAGATTGACGCCTCGAAGGAAGCCAGCCTGTCAGTCTCAGCCTCATGATGAAACCTCCAGCTCTCCAGCTCATCTAGAGTAGCATGGAAATGAGAGAGGGCTTCCAATGCATCCCTCAAAGTTCTGGTCGCAATAGAAAACTCCATCAGTTTGACTATTGCCTCACCCAGCTCAGTGAGAGGCAGCTCCCTTAGACCGTGAAGACCTGCGCCGGGCATGCTCGTAATTATCTCAGAAATGCCAATGAAAATAAGTCTGGATGGTACTCCCGGGTCCACCACCGCTACAGGAACTTCAGTTTCCAAGACTGGTCTTGAGGGAACGACAGCCATATGAGTCACTTGCTCTTCTAGAGCAATTGTGAATTTTGAAGCCTCGAACACCCCAAATTCAGAAGCAATCCCCTCACCTGGTCTCTCACTCTCCGCTATGGTCTCAGCAAGTTCAAGGCCAGCATCTCTTTCTTGTTCCCCACTCTCCTGAACTGTCTCTTTAGTTTCAAAAAATTTAGGGGTTACCTTTTCCCTTTGGCCTTCATCTTCGAAGGTCATCACCTCAGGCTCTGTCGTGGCCTCCTTCACGTGGTCTGCATCCTCTATAACTAACACGTTTGCCACAAAGAGCTCAATCCCTCCATCTCCCTGGCTATCCTCCTCCTCAAGAAAGTCGCTCGGGCCCTCATTATCCATTATTGCAACCCCTGTCTCAGCCGGGGCAGTAATTTCCTGAGGGTCAGAGACCATGCCAGCAATAAGTTCCTCTCCTAAGGCAATGATTGTAGGATCTTCAGCCTCATTGACGTCCATTGGAATCACATCTTATTCAGAAATCTCCTTGGGACCTGGTGACACCAACCTAAGTTTCAGAGTCACCTCTAGATCAGAAGTGATAATAATAGGCTCAGAGGGGCCGGATTCATCCACTTCGATCCCTGAAGTAGAAAATAGTTTAGGAGAGTCAAAAGATGATCGAGAAAGCACTGAAGGAGACACTGAAGGAGTAGCTAATGAATCAGAAGAGGAAGAGCTACCTCCCAACTCTAAAATCACAAGAATTTCCCCTATGTCTTCGAACAGCTATACCGACCTAAGCCAGTGCTTGAGTACCGGTAGGGGTAGAGCGCTTCCTTTTCTTCCCTCCTATTGAAGGAGGAGCAACTACTTTAGAACTGCCTTCTGGAGAAGGTCCCGCAGTAAGTCTACTATGGGGACCACTCTCAATCAATGCGTTCAAGTCTTGAACTGTACACCCCTCGTGACCTGGGACCTTTCGGGCCTCCTTCTATTCAAAGACAAAACTGAGTTTATCAAAGATACTCTCAATATTTTTCTTCATGGCAAGAAATTGTGGCGAAGTATCATCAGCCGCTATCTCTCAAGGGATCCCAAGAGCCTGCTTATTCTAGGGATTGTCCAAGCTAATAACCTCGTCAAGGATGGGGGCATTAACAGTCGTCCTCTGTCTAGTCTCTTGACACCAATTGTCGTTTTCCCATTTCCAGAGGTGATCAGCAACCCAATAGCCCGAGCTGGTAAGCCTCCACCAGCGTGCATAGGCCTCGATCACCCGGACCCTTTGCCAAAGTGAGGAAGCACATACTTGCTAATCTTCGTTGCCTCCAAACATGTAGACCATGCAGTTCGTACATGCTCTGGTAACCAGCATTCCAGAGGAGTCCCAAGCTCTCCTTCTTTCTCGATGTTCACTCTACCGCGACGCTTCTCAAAAAACACTGAGAAAGGGCAGCTCTGATCAAGACCATGTTGATGGGCGAAGTGATGAGGGAAGTACCCTTCCAGTCTGGCACAGTTCAGGGTCCGATAGGGCAAAACCCCCCCTCTAACACTCAACATAAACATAAGTTCCCTGATAGTCATTGGAGCACTGTCCAAATCCTTCTCCAGTTCATCAATGAAAGCACGGTGAGTAAAGCTCCCAATTGGAAATGGGACCCGCCGCATATTTGCGGAGTCATGCACAAACAAGCTCCGAGCCTCCCTTGGGCTATGGAAGATAGCCTTTTGACCAGCAATTCTCATCAGGAAGGGGGGGATGTTCTCCCTCGTGCCTTGACTTCTGACATAGGTGGAAAGGAAATAGGCCCCTAATGACCCATACACATAATGAATGGGGAACGGAGTCTTAAAATCTACAGGAAAGGCTTCTCCCCCGACAAATCCATTTCCCGCCTCTTTTCCTTTGTTGGCCTTCCCCCTGGAGACGGCTCACAGCCCATGGTAGATATTGCACAAGACTGGTTGAGTGAGAGGATATTGACAGCCCCTCACCATATCACAAGCCAGGTAAGCTGCAAAGAAGATAGAGTTGTCACTAGTCTTAGGTTGATAAAGGGGAGGTGTCTCCTTAGCAACTGCCTTCCCCTTCTTTCTTGAAGAGCTGCGTCCATCCTGAGGGTAATCCCCGTAAAATAATTTCACCCATTTGGTGAAGGTCACCCGACTGTTGCTAGACTTGGAATGAAGCAACTGGTATATCTCAAAAATCGTTTGAAGACTGGTAGGTGGTTCCTCTCTCCCCAAGCGAGCACCACCAAAGATGACAGAGTTCTGGGGTACAAATTCATCATACATGGCCCCCGATCAGTGGGAGGCCGCCAATAAAATGAAGGTCTAACAAGGAGATCCCTGCTTCCCCATGCCCATGGAGCTAAGTGTTGCTAACATGACTCCATGTTTCCAACAATACCTTGACAGTGTTGGAGCACTGATCATAATAGCTAGCAGAGCACTAAACTACCGCTAGCAAAGAAGCGCGTTCAAGAAAGTCTCTAAAGGACCCCATCACTTGGATGGTCCAGGTGGAGTATCCTTTCAAATATTGATGCTCCCTCTGCACTCAGAGACTAGAAGAAGACCACATCATCCCCTGAGTCTTCACCATTCTCTTCCCTTAGGTGGTTAAATTAGCATTAGAGGCCATATTCATATGCACACAATGAAGGAGCACCACCCCTTCTTCGATACTAATATCACCGTCATCATCCCCTCGGACCTCAAAGCGAACAGGGTCGGTAACAAACATGATGCTGAGAGGCCACTCTGCCCTGCATGATGCATTAATGAGCCAAATAGGCTCATCCTTCACTAAACTCTCACCAGTAAATTCACTGGTGTCGACCTCTCATCCTCTTAGAAGGTTCTTTACATTAGGGATACTGTGAGAGGACCCGACCATTTTATCAAGCTTAAGGACCTACTCCTGTATGGAAATCACTGACGCACATGATAATGGAGACTCTATTCTCAAAATTCTGGTGACCGATTATGTTCACTGATACTAACACCGTCTGGGTTTGCAAAAGACCAACGCCGACTCTATGTTCCAAATATCAGCGCCGACTGTGTTTACTCATACCAGCACTAGTTGAGTTCACAAATATCAGCGCAGGCTGTGTCCATTAAAGCTTAATGATGGCTGGGTTAACAAATACCAGTGCCGATTATGTTCACTAAAATGCCTAGCGCCGACCGTTTACTCCAAATACCAGCGTCGGCTGTGTTCGCCAATGCTTAGCGCTAGTTATGTTTTCAAAGGACTGCTACCGCTTGTGTTCAAATCTCCTATACATGCCACAGATCTTGTGCGTGTCACCTCGAACCCTGTTATGCTGCCTGACAACTTTCGCCACGTCTTGGCCGGATACACGTCCTCACACGTGTGGATTCAAGGCCGTTCACCTTTCCAATGATGGTCGTTCACATTCTTGCGACCGTCCACCTCCAGCGACGGTCCACCTCCTCCGACCGTTCGTTGTCTCGCACCCTACGAGTCATGCTGGAAACTCCTTCCACTCTGCAACCTTTCTCCAAACCATCCAGGAAACCACTTTCTCATGCAAAAAAACCAAAATAAAAAAAACTACCAGAAATCCCTGGACAGCCCACTGCTGCAACTTTCGCCTCTTCTTTCCTTTGTTAGAGCCCTCAAAACCACGGCTGAAGTTCCCTGTTTCTTGTTGAACTCCCTTTTTCCTATAATAAATTCTTGCAATCCCGGCAAATACTGCCTCCTTCACTGCTAGCGTCTCCATGTTTAGCCGGAACCTGCCCCTGCTTGCCAGTAAAACCTCTGCTAGTCTTGCGAAAATCCCCAATGTGTTTGCCAAATCTCTCACCGAAAACCTCACCCTCACTGTTAAACCAAAAAATTTTTACCATAAGTTTTTTGTGAAAGAGTGTAAATGGGGTTTTACCCCCTTTTTATAGCCGAAGCTTCCCTCAAATGCCCCTTACAAATCAGGAATCTCAGCCATGTCCAAGAAGGCCAAACGACGATGGGCCGGACCACGTCGGGCTCTGACTTGAGGCCCGAGCGAAGTTTTACCGACGCCCATGAAGGCTCAGGTCAAGGCCCGAGCAGTTACCCATGCTTAGCACCTGTTGCGTTCTTGACCCAACGCGGGTTGCGTTCTCGACCCAATGCCGGCTGTGTTCTCTACCCATTGCCGGCTGTGTTTTCAACTACCCAGCACCCGCTGAGTGTTCAAGAAGTAATGTTGGCTGACCTCAGTGTTAGCTGTATTTTCAAACACTCAACATCGGTTGAGTGTTCAAGAAATAGTGTCGGCAATACCCAGCGCCTGCTGTGTTCTTAAGGTTTCACTTTCGTGCATGTTCATTGCCACACGCTCCATGCTAAAGCCGTTTATGTCTTGCTACAGTCATCCCCAATGGCGTTACACCCTGACCGTGACCTATTATCCTCAGTAGAGTGGTACCCTGGTCATTCCACCCAGGCCATGACTTCTCATCCCCAGCAGGAGTCATACTCATGTTGCAGTCCCTTATCTTCAAAGGAGTCAGGGTCATTCATATCACTGCAACCCCCAGTGGGTCTGCTTCACACTTAATTGTTCTATAGGAGTTGAGTCATTTTTAATTAATTTGTCCCCTATTGAGTATTATTTCTCACCTCTAAGAGAAACACACTCATCCCCTGATCTCCAATGAAGTTGGCCTTCCCATCTGAACCCCTTACCTATCTTGGTTGTTTTATCTCTAGGAGTCAGAGTGCAGTCTACAAGACCTATTCCCATGCAACTTCACCTACATGGTGACCCACAGCCCTGGGTGCAAAACCCTAAACTGCATGGTCCAAACTACACGGCCATAAGCTGTAGCGGAGGTCTAGCTGCACGACCTTAAACTACACGGTCCAAACTATATGACTTTAAACCATAGTACATGTCCTAGCCCCATGATGTTAAAAGGCTCAGCACCCTAGTCCAAACTATATGAACTTAAACTATAGCAGAGGTCTAGTTGCACGATCTTAAACTGCACTGTCCAAACTATATGGCCTTAAACCATAGTACACGTCCTAGCTGCATGACGTTAAAAGGTTCAACACCTTAGTCTGAACTATATGACCTTAAAATGTAGCCAAGGTCTAGTTGCACGACCTTAAACTGCATAGTCCTAGCTGCATGACTCTAAACTACATAACCACGATCCAAGTTATATGACCTTAAACTATAGTGCACGTCTTGGCCGCATGACGTTAAACTGCTTTGCACAGGTCCAGGAGGCATGACCTTAAATACGCCCCTACACACGCACACACCCTCTTTACGTGCATCTTCACGCACGTATTCCCTAACTGATCCATTCGTGTACGCACACCACCTTCGTTACCTCCTCAGTTAGTCCATTCACTTCACCATCCTTCACCATTCCCCATTGAATCTTACCCGCGCTCACATAACAGCGAACCATCCCTCCATCCATACTCACCGTCAGCTAGTAAGTCACCACTTTCCACCCTCCATTCATACATCATCCATCTTTCACAGGTAGCTCGCGCCATCTCCCCAAAGTGAGCCAAAACCACCACCATACTCACTCCATGGCCTCTATGGACTGCCATCCATCACTACCACGGTCCAGTTGTATGACTTTAAACTAGAGTATATGTCCTAATTGCATGACGTTAAAAAGCTTCACACAAGTCCCGAAGGCATGACCTTAAACACACCTTCACAAAAAAAACAAGAAAAATAAAAATAAAAATAATGGGCATGATGTATATCTAAACAAGGGAATTCCGTGAGTAAAAATGACGGTGGGCATGATCATGAAACCATGAGTTAAAGTTTTTCGTGAATAAAAGCCCGGGAAAGGTGACAGCACAAAAGGGCACCGTGAGTAAAAATGGAAAATAAGGGTGGACATGGCCAAAAGGTCATGGGTAAAAGAACCCCAAATAAAAAGGAAGTTGGAGAAAACCATCTCTATTGCGCCGCCTCCCAAGTCCAAGTGAAATCCGCAAAGGACACTTAGGACCAATAAGCAAGTTGATACAACACTCGCTTCAACAGGCGGCTTCAGCCCACATAAGAAAAATCCCTGGTGTGACAATGTCAGGACTAAAAAATACGAGCTTTAAGCAAGATTCAAACAGTCTGAGTTCATGTACAAAAAGGACTCAAAGGACAGAAGATTCGTCAAGAAGGTAAGACAAGTCTCATGAAGAGGAACATCATTCCCAAGAGGCTAACTAACGCACTTCAAAGATGTCGAAGACACCCTAAGAAGGCTAAGTCAGCCAGGACCTTAGACCTGTTATATGAAACTACTAACAGTGGGTAGGGGTTATACCCAAAGACGGTCACCTCGATAAACTAAGATACCCTACCCATCAAGGAATGTCTGGTGCTCAACGTAGATGATCGCCGACAAAAGGCCCTTCAGCTGATCATCTAGAACAAACAAAAAAGAAAGTCATTCCGACAAACCAAAGACACCCCAAGAAAGCTAATTCAGCCATGACTTTGGACATGTTATGCTAAACTGCTAACAGTGGGTAGGGGTTATACTCAAAGCTGGTCACCTCGATAAACTGAGGTACCCTGCCCACCACGGAATATCTGATGCACAACACAGATGAACGCCGACCAAAGGCTCTTTGACTGTCTATCCAAAATAAAACAACACAGACCAAATGGGAAAAATTCCCTTCAACATGGTACTCGACTACTAGACGGGCTTGATTATGACTAACGAGGTTCGTATAAAATCCTCAGCTTCAGAATCATAATTAGTCCCTTGAGAGTGAGAACTTCGATAGGATCCATCAAAAAAGTCTCTTCTCCCCCTAAATTCTCCACGGTTGGACCTGTACATTACATCCAAACATTTGAGCATCCCAGTTGCAGCATTGTGTGAATCTCCTCGATGTTCATGTGGTCTTGTTGCTATGAAGAAAAAAGTAATAAAGAGAAATGAAATTTTTTGAATGTTGTCCTTCTCGCTGCTCTTAAAGCATAACATTCGGTGACACAAGCTGTTTGAAGACATTTTTCAGCATCTTGGTCCCTGATGAGGAATAAAGAGGAAGAAGGTCAATAAAGCCTCAACATATAGTGAAATTATCGGCAATCTCATAATTTCCCCGTAATTGGTCAAGATATTCATAAGCACTCCATAAGGCCACCTGTCAGGTTTTGTCGCATTTCGACATGTCTAAGGTAATGAACACAAAGAAACAATTTCGAAAAAATCAGCCTTTAGCACCCTGAAATGGACCCTGTAACTAGAACTCTATTTTGGGTACGTTAAATAGCTATGACACCACCGCTATTGGATCCGACTCGGTCAAAAACCCCTATGGGTCAAGTTTCGTCTTAAAGGGCATTTTAGGACAAATTTATGGGTAAAAGATCAAAAAGGGATAGGCCGCACGCTATTCCCGTGTGGCCTCCCTACACCAATCTCCACTAGAGGAGGCTTATGTGCACAGTCTTGAGCAACAACCTCAAAGGACGGTATCTCACCCATTTTGAGTCGAATCGCTCGCAAACCTGATGATCGTGTTCAACTCATCAAGTCGAGTGTTTTGATATGTGGAACAACCCGTGACGATACCTGAGCAGGGAGAAAAACTAGAGAGAATTTGTTGATCCATGAAGAAAGCTACAGAAAATTCTGTAGCAGCATGCTTCGCTCGAGTGGTCAAATCATGACAATCGCATACCCGATTGACGCGAAACCAATTGCATTATGTACATAAGGTTCGAGGCTATCTCTGGTCTAAACCCTGCATATGATGAACGGTTGGATTTTACATAGGGAGGCGTCGAGCCTGCTGTAAATTTTGGCTGCAAATTTTCAGATCTAACCAAAACCTCAAGACGAAAAAATCTTTGTTCGGACACGAAATCGAGTTGTGTTTGTTGCCACCCGATCGTGACGAAAGATTCAGCGAAGAAACCAAAGAAAAACATTAAGGAATGAGCACACTATCTATTCAAAGTTTTCAAGATTCATCCAAATTTTGAGTCGCATGATCGTGGCCTAAAAATATGATCCATGGCTCGAAGTTGGTATCAAAATTATTGCCATGCAGAGCCTTATAAGAAAACAATCATCTTCCGATCAATCAGGCATTAGAGCAACCCCGGATAAGTCATAGAAGGTCACGCAAGTTCTCGAGCACTAGCAGAGACTGTTTTGGAATTTCACCCATTGTTAGGTAGGGAAAAAACAGTCCTTTTCCACCCATCTGTAGAATTTCTTTTAATTCAATTAAATTGTAATTATCGTCAATTTAGGTAGTTTTTTTATGTACACCCATGTTTGGGCCCAATTCTATATAAACATGCAAAGTCTAATGTTAAACGCCACCGGTTCATTCTACACATCGATCAATAAAGCTTCAATTTTTACCCTAAGTTCGTGAGCGCATCTCGGAGAGAGAGAGAGGAGAGAGAAGAAAAGGGCTGGTACCTTTCGATAAGGTAACTTTCTCTCTCCTCCTCTCATCTCTCTCTTTCTCTCTCCTCCTCTCATCTCTCTCTTTCTCTCTCTTCATCTCTATCTTTCTCTTTCTCTCTCCTCTCATATAGGTCTTTTCTTTCATATTTCATCTCTGATCTCCTTTATCCACTTTCTTTTTCTCTCTTTATCTTTTCTTCACTTTTCCTCTCTTTCTTGTTCTCTCTCTCTACTGTCTCTCTCCTTCCTCTCGATTCGTGCATGGTGAAATTGATCGCTTGACATGATGTTTTCTAGCTTCAGAGACATGAATAGCGAGCTGAGCCTTAACCCCAGTGGCGGGCCGAGCCTCTGTTGAAGTCTCTCTCTTCTTATTCGTTTGACACAGACGGCAGAAGCACATCGCTACCCATGTCTTCTCCCTCCTCTTATTCATCTGACACAGACGATGGAAGCACATCATCGCCCATGTCTTCTCTCTCTTCTTAATCGTCTGACACAAACAGTGAAAGTACATCACTGCCCATGTCTTCTCTCTCTTCTTCTTCTTCTAACATGGACAGTGAAAGCATATCGTCGCCCATGTCTTCTCTCTTCTTCTTCTTCTGACACGGACGGTGGAAGCATATCGTCGCCCATTTCTTCTCTCTCCTCTTCTTCGTCTGACATGGACGACAAAAGCACATCGTCGCCCATATCTTCTCTCTCCTCTTATTTGTCTGACACAGACGGCTGAAGCACATCACCGTCCATGTCTTCTCTCTCTCTTCTTCTTCTCTTGACATGAACGGCTGAAGCACATCGCCGCCCATGTTTTCCCCCTCTTCTGATTCCCCTACCATGAACGGCGGGGGCTAATTGCCGCTCATGTCTTCTCTCTCTGCTTACCACTGCCGTTCATTTTCTTTTCTATCTTTTCTACCATCACCATTTATGTTCTCTCTCCTTCCTTCTCTCTCTTTTTCTTCTTCTTCCTTCCTCCCTCTTTCTTTCTCTTCTTCCTCTGTTTCTCTTCTCTTCTTCTTCTCCCATCAGTAGTACTGTGCATTCTCCCTTTCTCTCTTTTCTTACTCGTTTGACCAACAGAGGCTGAGATAAACATTACTATGATAGTCTTGTTGTCTAGCAGTATTGCCATTGAGCCGATCTTAGACACCATGCCTTCTTTACTGCCACGATAAGCTAGCCATAACATCAGGCCGGCCGATGATTGTTTTGCCTTCTAGTAGTATTTTTGTTGTGCCGGTCTAATTATCGTGCTTGTCTTGCTACCCGCTGGGTCAACCACTTGCTGATCTAGCTGCTCTGTTAGTCTCGCCACCTAATCAAACTCTTCTTAACTACCCCTTTCCTCTTCTTTCATATATTTTCTTACCCTTTCTTCTCTTAGATGTGCAAATTTGTGCACATTCGCTTAAAGACAAGGTGGGGTCTCTTTTTGCCCACTTGTCTTGTAAAATTAACCATGTATGTGTGATTGCAGAAAACATGAGAATACAAGCCAAGGGAGGCAATTTCGAACCAGATCTATGACTAGGGGGCTTTCTTCGTGATCTAAGAGGGCACCCATGCGAGTTAGCACGAGTAGGTCTCGAACCCACCTTAAATTCCTCTCTCATCGGTCGGTACACCTGCCCTTGGCCCTGAGTGAGGTTCCCCAAGAGAGCGATCTCAAAGCCTCGGGTTCCCCTGAAACCCGAGACGCATGCCACTCAATCATCCAGATCCGGAGGTGAGATCGAGGCACCTAACCAGATAAACCTTATTCTAATGTCTGGACCAATAGTCATCTCAAATAAGGTTTGTAGATGGGGGTACTCAGTTGTATGATGGTTGTTATTTGCCTATGTGAGGTGCTGATTTTGTTGTGCTTATCCCTTTGGAGAGATCTAAAGTCTAAGAGGCAGCCTTCTTTGGATCACTGACAGTAATAGCTGCACTGATTACCCATTTTTGTTGGTTGCCCCGAGCGTTGATTCGAGAACTACCATTGCCCCAGTTGTTTCCCAAGCATGAAGACTGTTGTCGTGACCCACCATGGTGGCGTGACTGACTCTCTATGTGAACTGACTTAGAGGTCAGCTCTGATATGGAAGTCGGATTCAAGGCCTCAACATGTAGAGCAATCTCAGGTCGCATGTTTCGCACACAGGTCTGAATTTCTTCCTTCTCAAGCATGGGATTGGGATGGTGAGCAGCCAAATCTCTCCACCTTGCTATGAATTGTTCGACAGGTTCATCTGGTTCCTGGGTCAAGGTGAGAAGTTCGATGGTTTGGACCTCTCTCTCGACCTCATAGAAGCACTGGTGGAATAGTTTCTTCATTTCCACCCAAGTATCTACTAAATTTGGGGGAAGTCGAGCATATCACTGAAAGGCGAGGCCATCTAGAGTTTCAACGAATGGACGAAGGAGAAACCTCCCATCAGCCGCCGTCTCTCGACATGCCTCTTGGAAGTGGGCGATATACTGGTGCAAGGATGTGGTTCCATTGAACAAGGGAAACTTCCCTTTCTTGTAGTCCGAAGGAAATGGAACCTAATCAATGTAGGAGGGGTACGACTTATGGTAAAGAATTGCACCCTAGATTCTCGGGATCTGTCTGCTCTTTAGGTTGTGAGTCATCATAACATTAATGTCTACCTGCGAGATAGGGTGAGGGACATAATTGTCCTTTGAGGTAGGAAGAGGAGGCTGCCTTGGAGTTGTATCATCTGAATGATGGGAATTGACCTCATGGTTAGCCGAGTGTGGCACGGCTTCCATGCGATCAATCTTCTCCATCATTGCTTGCACCATCATTTTGAACCTTTCCATGCATGTTTCTTGACAGTTGCCAAGGTCGTTTACAACCATTACACTGACCATTTCTCTAGGGAGGTCAGCTTTAGGTGCGGCTGAAGGTTTTCGAGCTTGACGGGTCGTATGTGGCAGATTGGTCAGTAAGGGCTCAGCATGCCACGACTGGAATCGACTGTTGTATGCTGATCGTGTGAGAACTGGTTCTTGACAGTCTTGGGACTGTGGCTGCTAGGTGGTCCGGTCATCTTGTTTGATGTTGACCACAGTGCAGGATTCTCTCACCTCTTCTTCAGTTTCTGTGATTCGAAGAGGTAAAACGGATTTTCAGGAAGGAGACCCTTGAAGCTGGGTGCTCCGACTTTTCTGGTCGGATCCTTAATTAGGATCTGCAGTCCTCTGTCCTGCTTGAGCTTGAGGCTGCGATAGACTTCTCTTCAGAACTGAGATTGGGGTCGAGGTTGACCTACCTTCTTAGAGCATGAGAGGGAAGTGTTCATAAGATGGGGCAGCGAAAGTAGACCATGAACATGGGCAAATGTAGACCATGGACATGGGCCAACTTCGGCTACTGCCATGGAAGTTGTAGAACTTCATCAATCATCAGGCCTTTGACCCAAACTCCTTTGTGGGCTCTAGAGGCATAGCCGACCTGACGAGGTTGGTTGAGGATGGTACTCTTAGAGAAAACCTTCAAGTACCAGGTCATGAGATATCTGTCGAGAGGAGAAAAGGTGAAAGAAATGGGAATCAACACCTGACTATGGCTGAGTCGAGAGCAAGTAGTGGCCTGGGAAGGTGGCGCGTGTATGCCCCTTAGAGTAGCATTTCGGGTGACTTGGGAGTCAGCCCGGGCTTGAACAGGTGGTCTGGCCTTAGGAGGCCAATAATTGTGAGCAGGTGTCTGCAAGGGAAATGTGAGGGCCTGCCCCTTGCAGGGTGTACTAGTGTGTGCTAAAAGGAATGACGAAGAGATCGTCTTCCGTGTGCTTGCATTGGTGCAGCAACGACGCTGCCCCGAGCAGTGAGATGCATATGCATTCACAAAAGTTTCGGCCCAAGGAGGCTTGAGCCTGAACTCTTACTCAAGGTAGCACAAAGGCTGCCCCGAGGTGTGACTCGAGTGGATGACCCATGAGTCTTAGTGTGTGTGCATGAGATGGAGGCCTCAAAGTCTCCTCCTCGATGTATTGAGTCTCTAATCATATAGACTTGAGGTGGTGCAAGAATGTCAGGGGTGGCCTTGCGATGACCCACAAAAGCAACGACAACTTCCTTACCTTTTGCAGAGAGGGACTGGGCAGCCTTCCGGCGTACCTCAGTAATGCGACCGACAAGTGACTTGCCGGTGACAGGGTGCATGTTGTGAGTGGCAGCAGACATGCTGTCGATGCAGATGCCTTCCACCAGGGCAAGGAGATGGGGAGTTAGGGACCTTTAAGTTCCTTCTCGTGCTAATGCAGGTTACGACCTGGGAGCTAGACACTGGGTCTTTGCTTAAAAGAAAAGTCAGGAATGAACTTCGAGGAACTTGTTCCCGGGAGACGCTCGCGAATACGGGGATGAGAAAATCCCTGATCCGAATGAATGGGTTAAAGAACCTAGAAGCCATGTGGTGTGTGAAAATAGAAAAACAAAGGAGAAGCTAGCCAAAGAAGTATGATTCAACGAAGGGGTAGTAAGTCCCCAGTGGAATCGCCAAGCTGGTTAGGTGCCTTGATCTCGGCTTCTGGATCTAGATGATATGATTGCACGTGTTTCGGGTTTCAGGGGAACCCGGGACATGAGATCGCTCTTTCAGAAACCTTGTTAAGTAACAATGACAAGAATACCAACCTTTGAGAGAGGAATTTAAGGTGAGTTCGAGACTTACTCGGGCTGGCTCACGTTGACGCCCTTCTTAGATCAAGAAAAAATCCCCTAGTCGTATAACTGGTTCGAAATCGCCTCTCTTGGCCTGTATTCTCCTGTTTCTGCAGTCACACACACGTGGTTAATTTTACAAGACAAGTGGGCCAAGGGACCCCACCTTGTCTTTGTGCGAATGCACACAGGCGTGCACATTCAAAGGAGAAAAGAGAAGAAATGTTGAGATGAGAGTTAGAGGAAGGAAAAAGAGAGAAGAAAAAGGAAAGAAAGAGACATTTGACAAGGTGACTAGCCTAGAAAGTGGTTAAATTGGCCTAATGATTAACCTAACGTGGTAGCAAGATGGGCATGGTAACGCGGACTGACACAGCGGCAATACTACTCAACGATAGAGCACCAACACCTACCAGCATGGCACAACGGCTAGTTCGACATGGCAGCATCGGCACGACGACAATATTGTTCGACGATGAGACTACCGTAACAGTGCTAGACTTGGCTTGTCCCATGGTCAAATGAGAAAGGAAGAATAAGAAGAAAGAGAAAGAAGAGACATAAGAAAAGAGAGAGAAAATATAGAGAGAAGAGAAGAGAGAGATAAAAGAGAAAGAAGAGAAGAGAGAAAGGAGGGAGCAAAGAGAAGAGAGAGAAGAAGAGAGAGAAGAGAAGAGAGAGGAGATAAGAGAGAGAAACAAGAGAGAGAAGAAGAGGGAAGCATGGAGAAAAGAGAAAAAAGGGAAGATAGAGAAAGAAGAGGGAAGCATGAACGGCGATGGGTTCTGTCGTCCATGATAGAACCAAGAGAGAGAAAAAGAGAGCATGGACGGCGATGAGCTTCAGCTGTCCATGACAGAGGCAAGAGAGAGAAGAGAAAACATGGACGGCGATGGCTTCTGTCGCCCATGTCAGAGAAAAGAGGAAAGAGAAAGAACATGGACAACGATGGGTTTTCACCGTCCATTCCAAGAGAGAGACAAGAATAAGAAAGAGAAAGACAAGTGCGACGTTAGGCATCGCTGCTCGTATTGTGAGTGTAAGGACCACAGATTTTTCTGAGAGTGAGACGCATTTGACAAAACACATGTGTAGCATCGCCGCTCACATAAAGAGTAGTGCCGTGTGTAAGAGAGGGCCTTGCGCCATTTGAAAAGAGAAACAAGAATGTCGTGCGTGAATGAGAGTAACCCCACGCGTGAAGTGGGTTATCATTGCGCGTGAAAGAGAGTAACGTTACAAGTGAAGTGGGGTATCGCCACGCGTGAATGAGAGTAACACCGCGCGTGTAAGGGACTAATGCAGCACGAGTAGGGAAGGCAGTGTCGTGAGTGAAAAGGGAGATGTGACCACTGACAGCGCCGCACGTGTCAGCTCTGCTCATGTCAGTACTGCACACATCATCTATAGTGACCTTCACCTACCCTGAATACTTAAACCCTTTTCTCTTCCTCTCCACCACCATTTTTTTCCTTTCTTCACTCTCTCTCTCTCTC
>NW_006499563.1:3013611-3086401 GCF_000471905.2 Amborella trichopoda | reverse complement strand
GTACTCGTACGTACTACGTACTACTACTACTACTACTACTCTACTACTACTCTACTACTACTACTCTACTCTACTACTCTCTCTACTCTCTCTCTCTCTCTCTCTCTCTCTCTCTCTCTCTCTCTCTCTCTCTCTCTCTCTCTCTCTCTCTCTCTCTCTCTCTCTCTCTCTCTCTCTCTCTCTCTCTCTCTCTCTCTCTTTAAAACCAGACCAACTGCCCTTGGAGGAAACAATTTCTTGGAGCTTGAAGTAGCCTGCGAGTGGGAGGTTGAAGATACCACTGTGGGCATGAAGTAAGTGGATTTAGGGTTCATGCATCAATTAACTTGTTAGTAACAGATTTCAAGGATTAAAGATGAGAAAAAAAATGGAATAAAGAGTATGAATGTAGTTGAAAAAATAGGAGATTGAATGATTGTTGTAGTTCTTCCAATGAATTTGTTATGTTTATGAAGTAGTCCACTTGCAAGATTTGTTTAACATGAATAAGGTTTTGCATCAAAGCTTATCTTGGCTTATGAAATGTTGCATTTTAATTGAAGCATGCTAAATTTTAAAAGTAAGTTTTCATAATCGTGTGGGCTTTTGCAACGAATCCTTCGGTGACCAAATGATATCCAAATGGGCTCAAACCTTTCTTGAATGAAATGTACGTTTATCTACTATAATATTGCACTTTGTACCATGGTAAAATCTTGCATAGATCTAGAGTTATTTTAAAAGTGTGGGGGCATACCATTGTTTACAGTAGATGGAAGTTCCAGCCATGCGTAACGCCGAGAGTGTAAAGCCATGCGTGTAGCACCGGATGGGTCACTACCACATGAGCGACGTTTACGACCGGAATCATAAATTTCATGTGTATTAATTTCGATCATGTTATGTGAATGATACCATGCAGCTATGCTTTACATGAAAATTGACGAATGACCGACTGCTGTGATAGTTTCATGACGTTTGTTACATGAAAAGTGTCGTAATACTAATGCTGAATTCTAAGTGTAAATGCAAAATGATAACTCTCATATAATGGGTATTTCCTGATAAACATCATAATGTTATGTGATTGATGGATAGTTCTGAGCAAGACTCACACTTTGCATAATGAGGATTGAATTATCTGTCATAAGGTACTGTTTCGGCATGAATGAATTGAATGCTTGAGCGTAATAGAATGCCGTGATCTTGACCCATACGCAATGGGATATCCATTGGTAGTGGGCATTGTTCTATTATGAATCTGTGATACTACTATTGTTATACCATGATTATGATGCTGATCACTACGCGATGGAATGCCCATCGGTAGTGGATATTGTTTTACTGATACTGGCCATTATGTGATGGGATATACATCGGTAGTGGATACTGATGCATTGAGAAAAATGATGTCGATTATGTCCCCAAACATGCCGATTGATAGGATGGAGTTAGAGGAAGTGAAATGGGAGGCCCCCCCCAAAGATTCATGAGACGAGACTAGTGACTGACACCTTGCAAGGTAAGTGCCTATCGAAAACCCCCATGCGGGCTGGGGACTGTGTGCGTGAGTTTGAGGGCATTACAAAGTGGATTTACCCACTTGTCATTGCCCTCCCTCCTGAGAGATGGTAGGGGTTAGCCTGATGGATAGGGCCTCTACTTCGGGAGTAGGCGAACTAAGGAGTGTGTGGGTAATGATTATATTATGATTGTGAATGTTGACAATTGTAATGATGGTATGATAAATGACATTGAATACGATGCTTGATATTGATGTTCTGATCTAATTTCTGACGTATACGACCACTGTATTATGACTTTTCATAATTTGAAGAACTGCTTAAGATGTATGAACAGACTCACTAATGATGCATGACACTTAGATCTACTTATTGGGCTTTATAGCTCATCCCACTATATCTCCCCTCTTGCAGATTGATAGCGAGCAGGTCAAAGGTATGAGGTGCAAGGTTCGTGTTTGGAAGTCAAGGCTGCACTCTGCTAAGAAGAAATTATGATATTGTATGCAATCGGGTAGTTAGTCCTGAACTTTGTTTATTTTGAAAAGATGTACTATTGGGCCTGGTTGCCCCAGACTTAAGTGTAATATTTTTTGGAAGAAATTTTATGTATTGCAATTTTAATGATGGATGGATTTCACGAAATTTTAAATGTTTATTTGCACTTAGAATCATTGATTTAGTTCTTTACTATGGTTTGCTTTGATTACCGACATAATGGCGTTGAGTCAACTTCGACCTGAGTGACATGCACTTCCTCTAGATCACGAACCCGCTCTCGGTCGTCATCCGTTGAGTACGGAATAAGAGTCGGGGGCGGGGTCATGACAGTTATGGTATCATAGCAGCCAAGATAGGATCTTTGGCCTGGGGGAATTTTATAAGAGTCCTTAAGATAGGTTTAGGATAGACCAGTGACTGGATGCTCCTGTGTTAGGTTGAAGATACCGAGGGCTCGTACCAACAATGCGAGTTCCAGCAATGAGAACACCGAAATGCTCAGTGAGTTTTATAGGACTCTGGGGGCTATGACCCAAATGATGAAGAAGCCGATGCTAGCTCAGTTTACACCTACCCCAGAGCAAAACGATAATGGCATGATAGAAAGATTCAAAAAGCTGGCGCCCACAACCTTTTTGGGGCAAGGAGGAGTAGAGAAAGCTGAGAGATGGAAGAGGCAAATTGAAAAGATTATAGAGGTGCTTCACTACTCCGATGCATATAAGGTCAGATTGGGAGCCTTTATGTTGAAAGGAGAGGCTCAATATTGGTGGAACTCCATCAGGGAGAGGAAGGAAGTAGAATTTATTGAGCTTTCAGCAAGGGGGCATGACAGTGGAGCAGTACATCGCTAAGTTTGTGGAGCTATCTAGATACGCACCCCACATTATCAACACCGAGGTGCGAAAGGCTGCCAAATTTGAGAGTGGCCTTCGGCTGGACATCAGAGGGAGAGTATTGTCGGCCAATTTGAAGTCCTACTCCTCCTTAGTAGACCTCACCTTAAAGTTTAAAAGGGACTGTGAAGACCACATATCAAGGAAGGAAGGAAAGATGAAAGCCGTACCAACGGGAAAGTTTGGGAAGAAGCCCCAACAATTCCCAAGAAGGGATGTTAGAGGAGGGCCTTATCAGCATAGCCCAAGGACCCGAAAAAATTTCCTAAGCAATAGAGAGAATGATCGATGCCCGGTCTGCCCTCAATGTGGGAAGGATAAGCATACTGCTACCGAGTGTTACTTGAAGCGGAACGTATCCCTTTGGTGTGGTAGGCCCGGGCACTGGGTTAAGGATTGCCCTATGGAGAAGACAGAGGATCGACCGAAGACACAAGGGTGAGTGTTTGCCCTCACTAAGCAAGAAGCTAAGGTGTCTACCTCGGTAATCAGAGGTATGCTCTCTATTTGTGGTATTAAAGCTAGAGCTCTGATTGATCCTGGTTCCTCTCACTCTTTTATTACACCTCATTTTTCCTGCTATCTAAATGTTGAACCTGCATGTCTTGATTATATTATAGTAGTGTGCATGCCTGTAGAGGATTCTATGGAAACTGATAGATTGTATAGACAGTGTGGAATTACAATTGATAGGTGTGACCTACCAGTAGATTTGATCCTCTTATCTCTGCTCTTCGGGGGCCTCTCACCTCCTAACGAAGAGATGTGAGGGCATCTAGCCTATGTGGTTGAAAATTGGGAAGTCCAAGCTCAGTGAGAAGGAATACTAGTAGTGAGAGAGTACCTCGAGGTCTTCTTGAAAGAGTTGTCATCCCTACCTCTAATAAGGGAGGTTGAGTTTGAGATAGATGTAGTCCCTGGCAATGCTCCCATTTCTAAGGCCCCATATAGGATCGCTCCAGCAGAGTTGAAGGAGTCGAAAGAATAGTTGCAGGGATTGTTAGACAAGGGATTCGTATGACCTAGCGTGTCACCTTGTGGTGCACCAGTCCTATTAGTGAAAAAGAAGGATGGATCCCTGAGACTATGCATTGACCATAGGTAGTTGAACCAAGTAACAGTATAGAATAAGTATCCCCTGCTTAGAATTGATGACCTTTTTTACCAACTTCAAGGGGCCAAAGTATTTTCGAAGATTAATCTTAGCTCGGGTTATCATCAACTATGGGTCAAGGAGGAAGACATCTCAAAGACTGCTTTCAGAAGTTAATATGATCACTATGAATTCCTCGTAATGCCACTCGGGTTAACCAATGCCCCGACTATATTCATGGACTTGATGAAAAGAGTGTTCTAACCTTTCCTGGATGATTTTGTAGTGGTATTTATTGACGATATTTTGGTATATTCGAAAAGCCGAGAACTACATGAACAACATAAAAGAACAGTTTTGCAAACTTTGAAGTCAGAAAGATTGTATGCTAAGTTAAGCAATAGTGAATTTTGGCTACGTAGTGTATCTTTCTTGGGGCACATTATTTTTAAGGATGGGACCACGGTCGTCCCCTCTAAGATTGAAGCCGTACTTAAGTGGGAGAGACCAACAAATGTGACCGAAGTTCATAGTTTTCTAGGATTAGTCGGATAGTACCCGCGATTTGTAGAAGGATTCTCAAAGATAGAACTCCCCCTTACTCGGCTGACCCAGAAGAATGTGAGGTTTGTGTGGTCAGAGGATTGTGAGAGAAGCTTCCAAGAGCTTAGGAAGCGACTAAACACAGCCCTGATACTGACCTTACCTGAAGGAAATGAGGACCTTGTGGTTTACACCGATGCATCCCACAAAGGGTTCAGATGTGTACTCATGTAGAGGGGTAAGGTCATTGCTCATGCCTCCAGGCAGCTGAAGCCATATGAACAAAATTATCCAACTCATGACTTGGAGCTTGAGGTAGTAGTTTTTGATCTGAAAATCTGGAGACATTATCTCTATGGGGCCCAATTCAAGATGTTCATGGATCATAGGAGCCTCAAATATCTATTTTCCCAAAGGGAGTTGAGTATAAGGCAAAGGAAATGGATGGATCTACTGAATGGCTATGACTATATAATCAATTACCATCCAGGTAAAACTTATGTAGTAACCGACGCTTTAAGTCGGAAAGCCGTGATATCAGTGGTGCACCTGATGGTTCAAGAAATGGTATTACTAAAGGACGCAGTGGAATGGCACCCAACCCTACCCCTTGAGAATGGGGTTGAGACACTTTCGTGTATGAGGATAGAGCCCCAACTCTTCCAACAAATCCGAATAGTGCAAAAAGAAGATCCTCAACTTGTAAAAATTCTTGAAGAAATGATGGTGGAGGAAGGAGAGGATTTCACCATAAACAATGATGAGTTGTTAATGTTTAAGGGATGAGTATGTGTTCCTAATGATGAAAGTGTAAAAAGGGTTGTTCTAGAAGAAGCCCACCACTTCCATTACACGGTACACCCTGGGAGTACAAAGATGTACCAAGATCTGAAAAAGACCTTCTGGTGGAACAACATGAAGAGAGATGTGGCTCAGGTTGTCGCTAAGTTCTTAACGTGTCAGCAAGTGAAGGCCGAACATCAAAAACCCCCTAGGGCTGTTCCAACCGTTACCCATACTAGAGTGGAAGTGGAAACACATTACAATGGATTTTGTTTTGGGATTGTCCAGGTCAAGTGCCGGACATAATAGTATCTGGGTCATTGTGGACCGATTAACTAAGTCTGCTCATTTCTTACCGGTTCAAACAACCTATACTCTGGATAAACTGGCCCAATTATACATCTTAGGAATTGTGAAGTTGCAAGGAATACCTATCAGCATCATGTCCGACAGGAACACCAGGTTCAACTCTAGATTTTGGGCAAGCTTGCAGTCAGGGAACTAGACTTGCTTTCAACATCGCCTTCCACCCCCAGACAGATGGGCAGTCAGAAAGGACCATTCAAACACTGGAGGACATGTTGAGGGCGTGTGTTACTGATCTTAAGGGGAACTGGGAGGACCACCTGCCCCTAATAGATTTTGCTTATAACAATAGCGTCCAAGCCAGTATTCAATGGCATCTTATGAGGCTTTATATGGAAGGAAGTGTAGATCACCCATCTGTTGGGATGAAGTGGGTGAAAGAAAATTGTTGAGGCTTGAAATTGTTCAAATGACTTTTGAGAAGATTACCTTAAGTCGAGAGCAGCTCAAAGTGGCCCAATGTCGGCATAAGAGTTACGCCGATAATCGCAGAAGACACCTCGAGTTTGATGTAGGTGATCGAGTCTTCTTAAAAGTATCACCGACAAAGGGCATTATGAGATTCGACAAAAAGGGGAAACTAAGCCAACGATTCATTGAACCTTTTGAAATCTTGGAAAGATTTGGAAACATGGCATACCGACTTGCCCTGCCACCTGAATTGGCCAACATTCACAATGTTTTTCATGTATCGCTACTAAGAAAATATCAGCCTGACCCGTCCCATATCTTGAAGTACGAACCAATCTCGATCTGAGAAGACCTGACATATGTTGAGCAACCGATTGGGATATTAGATAGGAGGGTACAGGTTTTGCGCAATAAAGAAATTCCTCTGGTCTGAGTACAATGGCAATATCATTCAAGAGAAGAATCAACATGGGAACGGGATGACGAAATTCGGAAGAAGTACCCTCATCTTTTTTATTAACATCATTATGATTTTGGGGACAAAATCTTTTTTTAGGGGGGGATGATGTAAGAACCACAGATTTTTTGGGGAGTGAGACATGTATGAAAAAACACATGGAAGAAGAGAGAGAGAGAAAAGCATCGCCGCACGCGTAAAGAGTAGTACCTATGTAGGAGAGGGTCGTGCACCATTTGAAAAGAGAGAAGAACGTCGTGCCAGAATGAGAGTAACGTTGCGCGTGAAGTGGGGTATCGTCGCGCGTGAATGAGAGAAAAGCTGCGCCTGAAGTGGGGTATCACCGCACATGAATGAGAGTAACGTCGCGCGTGTAAGGGACTAATGCTACGCAAGAAGGGAAGGCAACATCGTGAGTGAAAAGGGAGATGTGACCACTAACAGCACCGCATGTGTCAGCGCCGCCTATGTCAGTACTGCACAAGTCATCTACAGTGACCTTCACCTACCCTGAATACTTAAACCCTTTTCTCATGCTCTCTACCACCATTTTTTTTCTTTCCCTCAGTCTCTCTCTCTCTCTTTAGAACCAGACCAACTGCCTTGGAGGAAACCATTTCTTGGAGCTCGAAGTATCCCGCGAGTGGGAGGTTGAAGACACCGTGGGCATCAAGTAAGTGGATTTACAGTTCATGCATCGATCAACTTGTTAGTAACATATTTCAAGGATTAAAGATGAGAAAAACAATGGAATAAAGAGTATGAATGTAGTTGAATAAAAATGAGATTGAATGATTGTTGTAGTTCTGCCAATGAATTTGTTAAGTTTATGAAGTAGTCCACTTGCAAGATTTGTTTAACATGAATATGGTTTTGCATCAAAGCTTCTCTTGGCTTATGAAATGTTGCAGTTTAATTGAGCATGTTAAACTTTAAAAGTAAGTTTTCAGGAATCGTGAGGGTTTTCGCACCGAATCCTTCGATGACCAAACGATATCCAAATGGGCTCAAATCATTCTTGAATGAAATGTATGTTTGTCTACTATAATATTGCACTCTGTACCATGGTAAAACCTTGCATAGATCTTGAGTTATGCTCAACGTGTGGGGGCATACCACTGTTTACAGTAGATGGAAGTTCCAGCCACTGCCACTCACTTTGTGTTGCAACGCTTGTGCAATGTCGTGCACGCATTGCTGCTTGTGCAATGCCGTGCACGCATTGTCGCTTGTACAATGCCGTGCGAGTATTGCCGCTTGTACAATGTCGTGCGCTTATTATCACTTATGCAATGCCGTGCGCGTATTGCCGCTTGTGCAACACCATGCAAGTATTGGCGCTTGAGCAACGCCGTGCGCGTATTGCCGCTTGTACAATGCCATGCGCGTATTGTACCTTTTGCAACGCCATGCGAGTATTGTCGCTTATGCAACGCGGTGAGCGTATTGCTGCTGGTGCAACGTCGTGCACGTATTACAGCTTATGCAACGTCATGCATGTATTGTCTCTTATGCAATGCCGTGCGTGTAACACCGCTTGTGCAACACCACCCGTAATGCCGCTTGTGCAAAGCCGGGTGCGTAAAGCTGTGCATGTAGCACCGGAAGGGTCACTGCCACATGAGCGATGTTCACAGCAGGAATGATTAATTTCATGTGATGAATATTAATTACCATCATGCTATGTGAATGATACCATGCAGCTATGCGTTATGTAAAAATTTATGAATGGCCTGCTACTGTGATGGTTCCATGACGTATGTTAATGACAAGTGGCGTAATACTAATGTTGAATTCTAAGCGTCAATGCAATATGATAGCCCTCATATAATGAGTATTTCCTGATAAACGTAATAATGTTATGTGACTGATGGATAGTTCTGAGCAAGACTAACACTTTGCATAATTAGGATTGAATTATCTGTCATAAGGTATTGTCTCCACATGAATGAATTGAATGCTTGAGCATAATATGATGTCATGATATTGACCACTATGCAATGGGATACCCATTGGTAGTGGGAATTGTTCCATTATGATATTGTGATACTACTACTGTTATACCGTGATTGTTATACTGAGTACTACACGATGGAACGCTCATCGTTAGTGAATACTATTTTATTGATATTGGCCATTACGAGATGGGATATCGATTGGTATTGGATACTGATGCATTAAGAAAAATGATGCCAGCTATGTCCCCTAACTTGTTGAATGATAGGATGGAGTTAGGGGAAGTGAAATGGGAGGGTCACACTGTTGGAAGGTATTTTTCGTCAATAGGGGGCGCCTGCTCAATAAGGCCTAGCAAGTAGTGGAAATTCCGACAGTCTTAGCACAACCCCCCAACTTTCCAAGTTCTTCATGAGGTCTCTTAAGAGTCTCCTGCTAAGTTTCGTCACATTCCGATATGTCTAAGGAAGTGCAGACTGAGAAACAGTTCCGACAGAATCGGTCTCTAGCACCGTGAAACAGACCCCTATAACTAGAGCTACATTTTAAGCGTCTCAAGTTTTTGTGGGACCTTCACCATTAAATCCGGCACAGTTGAAAACCATCAGGTCAAGTTTCAACTCAAACATACATTCCAAGAAGAAGTTATAGGCGAAAGAGTGAAACAGGAGAAGCCGCACGCTATTCTCGTGCAGCCACCCTGCAACGCTACACCATTGAAGGAACAGTCACGACTAGTGAATTTTGATGATCATATCTCACTCATCCTAAGTCTGATCGCGCTCAACCTTGGTGAACATGTTCGTCTAGTCAAGCCGAACGATTTGATATGTGGCATGCCCCATAACGATACTCGACCACGAAGAAAAGCTAGAGAGAAGTTGCGGATCCGTGAAGAAAAATAGAGGAAATTCAACAGCATCGTGCCTTGTTCGAGTGGCCTAATCACGCCACTAGCGAGCCCGATCGAAGCGAGACCAATTCCATTGCAGGCTTAAGGGCTTGGGCCATCTCTGACTCAAACCCCATACATGATTAACAGTCGGATTCTACACACAAAGCCAACGAACAGATTGCAAATTCCGTCACCAAAATCCTAGATTCCGACCAAAATTCCAAACTTACAAAATCTTCGCTCGGCCACGAAATCAAGCTGCATTTAGTGCCTCGTGATTGTAGTAGCATGGTCAGTGTGATTCAGTGAAGAAAACACATAAAAGCATAAAGGAACGAATACACTATCGATCCAAAGTTTCAAGATCTACTCGAATTTCAAGTCACATGATCGTGCACTAAAAACACCATCCACAGCTCGAAGTTGGTATCAAATCGATCGCCATGCTGAGCCCTACAAGAAAAAAAACATCTTACGAACAACCAAAAATTAGAATGACCTCGGATCAGTCATGCAAGATCACGCAAGTCCTAGAATTCCACGACTTGTTAGGAAGGGGAAAATCTGTCATTTTACACCCTATTTTTGCACCCTATTTTCTAACTTTTAATTCAATTTAATCTTAATTTCTAGCAATTAGGGTTACTTTTGATCATCCACCCATATTTGGGGCATACTTTTATATATGCATACCATCATTGTAAGCAAAAAAGAGGCAGAAGCATACACACACAAGAGAGTTTTCACTTAATGCAAGTCTCTCTTTCTTACCATTGTGGTGTCACGTTTGAGAGAGAGATTGAGGTGAGATAAACTTTTTGACCGATACCCCTAGGGTTGTGGTAAACCTTCTCTCTCTTCTTTTTATTTTCTTCTTGTCTCTCTCTTCTCCGCACTCTGCACCCTCTTCTTCGTCTGAGTTCCTTGAAGGGGTCGTGCAAAGCAGTGGCAGTGTCATGCATGCCTCTCCCTTGGTCCCACAGGTTGTGCATGATGATGGCACTGCCATGCACGAGTCCCCCCTCCTCTTTTATTCGTTTGTCTCTTTCCTCCAGTGAAGTTTGTAGACGGCGCTGCCAATCGTCGCCCTCAGACATAGTTGTGATGTTTCGGCGAAGAACCCAGACAACGAAGCTTGTAGCCACCTGCAGGGGTCTTCATCTAGTTCGCGTCTAGAGGAGACAGCGATACCTATCGTCGCCTGCTAGAGGCTCTACGTCAGCGAGCTTCCTCTACGTGACCGATGCCCATCGTCGTTCTTCCTACATCCCATGCCTATCGTCGTTCGACCTAGGAGAAGCTATCACTGTGTGCCTTGTTAGGAGCTAGCACCGTCCACAAGGGATGCGTCATCTCCTTGCATTGCCCACCGCGATGTCAATTGACATCTGGGCTTCCCCTCCTCTTTGTCGTCTTGTTCTCTCCTCTTCACCTCTTTCTCCTTTCACTTGATTGAGGGTAGACCTAGCTTATCACTGACCTGCCGACCTCAGTTTTGAGTAGTATTGCCACCATGCTGGTCTTGAGAACCATGCCCATCTTGTTACCACTCCAAGACGGTAATTTCTGGTTGTCATGCTAGTCTTACCCCTACGTCAAGCTCTCTTCTCTTTTTTATCTTTCACAGAACCTTGCACTTCATCGCCTTCTCATGAACGTGCATTTCCCTAAGACAAGGGTGGGTCCCTTTGACCCACTTGTCTTACAAATTAACCATAAAAGTGTTGTTCAAAAAAACAAGAGGATTACAGGTCAAGGGAGGCGATTCAGAACCAGCTCAACCAGCTGAGGGGCTTTCTTTGTGATCTAAGAGGGTGCCCACACGAGCCAGCTCGAGTAAGTCCCGAACCCACCTAAAATTCCTCTCTCATTGGTTGATATACTTGCCCTTACCCTCGAGCAAGGTTCCGAGAGAGCGATCTCAAATCTCAGGTTCATCAGAAACCTGAGACACATGCCGCCAGGTCACCAAGATCTAGAGGGCAAGATCGAGGCACCTAACCAGCTTGACGATTCCACTAGGGACTGACTACCCCTTAGTTGGTTCGCTCTTTTTTTACTTGGGTTGTTCAACCCGTTGATCCGGGTCGGGGACTTCCTTATCGCTGCACTCGTGGCTGTCCCAGGGAAGCGAGTTACTCAAGCCTCCTATCCTACTCTCCTTCTGAGTCAGGACTCACGATCCGACTCCCAGGTTCTCACCTGGATTGGTGAGAGAGGAGACTTAAATGTCCCTGCCTCCCCGCTATCTCTCCTTGGTGGACACTCCACCGAGGCACTCCTACTGCCACATGCCCTGCTACTGGCAAATATCTTGCCAGTCATACCGCTGCGGTACGTCGAAAGGCTGCCCTGTCTATCCTTGCAAAAGGTAAGAAAACTGCGGTCGCTCCTGAGGTTCACTGCAAGGCAACCCCCTATTCTCCTTCACTACTCGGGTATAGGCAACCCCCTATACAACGCATGACTCACCAGAGTCCTCACAAGATCGGCATACAACGCATGACTCACCAGCCTTGGCAGTCCGCTGCATCACTTGACTTTGACCTCTCAGAAGAAATGGTTAGTGTCATGGTGATTAATGAATCGAACGATGCTCAAGAGAAGAGGATGAACAAGTTCGAGGAAATGATGCAAGTCATCCTCGTAAAGATGGAGCGCCTAGAGGCCTCCAAGCCTCCAGGCCCCCTTCTTCGTCTGATTCCCCGACCAATGAGGACACAGCTCCTAGGCAGACTCCCCCTCTGGTCTCCCAAGACAGTGCCTCTTCTCATAGGGTATCCTAAACCAACATAGATGTTATGGTGGCCCATAGCCTTAAGAATAAGGTCCCAGGCATGCAGGAGATGCCACTCCACCAAAAGTCGTATCCTTCGTACATTGATCAGGTGTCGTTTCCCCAAAACTACCAAAAAGGGAAACTCCCCCTGTTCAATGGTACCACGTCTCCTCATCAGCATGCGGCCCACTTCCAAGCGGCCTACCTGGAGACGGCAACTGATGGACGTCTCCTCCTCAACCAATTCGTCGAGACTCTCGTAGGACCATCCTTCTAATGGTATGCTCGGCTGCTGCCAAACTTGGTGCACACTTAGCAAGAAATGGAAGAGTTATTCTACCAATACTTCTATGAAGTCCAAAGTAATGTAGAAACCATCGAGCTCCTCACTTTGATGAAAGACCCTGGTGAGTTGGTTGACAAGTTCATCACCCGATGAAGAGAGCTGGTGACCTTTCACGCCACTCCCATGACCGAGAAGGAAGCAGTCCAAACCTGCAAATGAAACATGCTTCTCGAGATCGCCCTACATGTCGAGGCATCCAATTCACCCTCCATGTCAGAGCTCATCTCTAAGGCAGTTCGTATCGAGGGATGGATCAAGCACCACAGCAACCCTCATCAGCAATCCTCCGGCTCAAACTCTTGCTCCAGCAGTCGGGGCAATGAAAAGGCAGTGATCAGCATGGTTGTCACCATGACTGATATTAAAGGCGCGACTTCCCAAACTCTCGACCTCTCTAAAGCATAGATGCCTCAGGCTAGGGGTAAGCAGTAGTCCTACAATGCAGTCCCACCTCCTAAAACAGTAAGCGGAGCGACTACTAGACCCAGCACCAGAATAACGTTTACCCCTTCGACATAGAGTGGACCCCTGCATTGCTTCAACTGCTATTAGAACAGAATATGATCCAGCTATTAGAGGTCACCACTGTAGAGTCGTCGGGGCAGGAATTGAATAAGAAGTACTGCACCTATCATAGGAGAGTAGCCCACCCCACTCATGACTGCTACAAGCTCAACGACACTATTGAGGCCCTTATCAACAAGGGTCGAATAAAGCTAAAAGAGTTGAAAAACATATTTGGGGCAGAGGAGGCATCTCACATAGTCACGATCCAAGAGGACGATGGGTGCACCCTCTATTCTTCGTGCATTTCTCTCTATAATGCTTGAAGAAGGGATCGCTGCCCCTAAGCTGACAAGGCCGCCCAAGTTCTTGCCTCTAGGGATCGAGAACCTCTGGTGCATGTACCATCAGATACAAGGTCATGACATCAGCGAGTGCACTGGCTTCCGTAAACTCTTGGCAGAAAAGATGCAGCAGTGTCAGGAGGTGCAGGGCAACCCAGCAAGACACCCTCAGGTCTCTCTTCCGCTTGTGCAAGAAGACCCCCTGACTGAAGCCCAGCAAAACACTGAGCAAGACCCTCTGTAGGCCCTCTTTGAGGCAATGCTCCTGTAGGGTCTTGTCACCCCAAAGTCAGCCAGATAGCCTAAGCGTCTTGCCTGGGGCATAAAAAAAGTCTGGTGCCTCTATCACCAAGTGTGGGGTCACGAACTCAAGGAGTGCACTGGGTTCTAGGCTATTGTCATGGAGAAAGTCCAGCAAGGCCACATCATATGTGCGGTTCTCTCAGGATACGTCCAAAACCTCGCTCTTGTTGAAGAGGAAGCCCCGCTACAAGCCCCTCCTGAGCATGCACTGGACCTTTTAGAGCCCTCGACCTCTCAGCCCTAAGAAGTCTACCATGGGCAAAGTAGACTCAAATCCCTGAAATGTGGGTAGTCCTCTGATGGGGCAGTCCAAACACCCCCTCAGGGATCCCGAAGGAGATGGTGAGCACCTAGGTCAGCCCGCCGAAGGAATCATCTTCCTCAGCCACAAGTCAAGGAAAAATTCCTCAGGGCCCTTCCTTCCTCTGCAGCCGACCTTGCGGGACTTCATCCTAAGTGCAACGCACCTCATTTTATCGTCCAATCAGGGAGACAACCCTGAGTTATCAATATCTCAGGAGTCGGCCAAAATGGGTGACAATGTTAAAAGCATCCCACGACTGTCAAAGCCGGGGCATGACCTTAAATACCCCCTGCAAACGTCCAATTCCGACAATGACGTAAAACGTTACTCGGAACGTTCTAATTCTTCTTCTCCTTTCACCTCCTCTATTCCTTCTGCAAGTACCGCTTGGTGACTCTAAACAAAGAGTTCAGAGGCACCAGCCTCACCATGTCGCAACAAGAGTGCTTCAAAGAGATACTGGCCCAGGCGGTTGGATTTTTTACAGCCACTGACGCCCTAGCAGTCTGGGCTAAAGCCGAGTCATCCTCGACCTCATCTTCTAAAAACGCCTCCCACATGGTGCAAATCTTGGAAGTATCAGCTAGCACGGGGCAAGTGGGTCAAAGATCGGGAAAGAAGCTACAGCCCACACCTCAAAAGCTCAAGGTCCTCAAACTTTCTAATCCTTCACTTTCCCCTAAACCTAAACCTAAGACTTCTAAATACCTAATACAAGTCCCCATCACTTCCCTATCAACCTAGATCGCACTGGTTGAGCAACAAAGTCCGCTAGTATCGCAAACCAAAACCCAACCAAAGCATGTTCCTAAACCTACCCTACCACCTACACCAGTGACTGGATCAAGAACACAGAAGACTAATGAGGATAAAGTGAAGTACGATGTAATTGGGCACTTGAGAAAGCTTCCAGCCCTTTTAAGTATCTATGATGCCCTCCTGCTGTCTAGAGATTATCGTATGGCTCTGGTCCAAGCTCTTTCTAGCTCAGAAGTGTACGAGACTAAGGTGGAACCTATTGAGGTTGACCTAGCCATTCTAAGTGGGTGCCTATCGATCTCCTTTTCCGAAGATGACTTTCAGTTGGGAGGTAAATTTCACAATTGCCCCCTCTTCATGAATGGTGAACTGCATGCCTACCCTCTCAATCGGATCATGTTGGACAGAGGGTCAACAGTTAACCTGATCCCAAGAAGGATTCTCACCCGACCAGGATTAGGGTCTGATGACCTCACTCTTACCCACATCACCGAGCAAGGGTTCAACCAGTCAAGAGAAAAGCCAGCCGACACAGTGTGTCTTCGCTTCAAGATCAATGATCTCAACAATTACGCTCAGTTCCACTTAATCAACACCGATACCTCTTACAACGTCCTGCTTGGTCGTCCTTGGCTTCGCGATCAGGGGGTGGCTCCTTCCATGCTTCACCAATGTTTCAAGTACAGCAGAGATGGAAGGCAACACAAGGTCTATGCTGACAAATGACCGTTCCCCGTAGCTGAAACTCACTACGCCGACGCCAAGTACTATTTCATAGACCTTCCAGCATCAGAAAAGCAAAAATATTATGCATCAGAAAAGCAAAAAGATTATGATCGAAAGTCTGTGAGAGAGACAGGACCTTCGTCTCATGACGACATTGAGGATCTAGGGTGAATGATCACGAATATGTTCAAAGAAGAGGAAAGACAAGGCAAGATCTTCCCCTTGACCCCCATTCACCTAAGTATACCTTGCCACCTCTCCAAGGTCATGGTATCCTCTCCTGAAGATGAAGCTGCTCCATCTCTTTCTAATTCACCAGAACAAAATGACGAGACAAAAGTAGCCCCTGAACTTGAGGAAGCCCTAGAGATGGACCTTCCAGCACCAATGGTCACCTATACATCAGACCAGCAAAAGGTTCTGCATGTCCCCATCGCTCTTCTAAAGGTAGAACTAGTGCACCAACCACTATGGAAGGTGCTTCAAATTCTGTCCTTCTTGAACAAGGATATCACCAGCAACCAAAAGAAGGTCCTACACTTCTTGGGGGTTGTCGAGGAAGTACAGGATGGTATGAGTCAACCCTTTGGCTCTCAGGAAGAAGACCCCATGGTGGAGCTGAGAAGCGGGGTGCGTAACCTCTAGAATCAGCTAAAGGCTATGCACGTTGCTTCAAAGCACTTATAGGAGTTTGTCCCTGGGACTAAAACTTATGACAAGCTCAAGACCAATGCACCTCGAATCGAAGCCAAAGTTCCCTCAGACTGGAGCATTTACAGCGAGCAGGCTCATCGAATCATGAGAACCATGAATTACGATCCCCTCTCCAATCAAACATTAAGGCGTGAGGAAGCCACTGCTCCCCCATTCGAGGTCATTGAAGCCACACTAGGCTGTCACAAAATGAAGCAAGGAGTAGCCTATTCTCTCTCATTAAAACCATGAAAGGGAGGAAGTAATGAAATAGAGAGAAAAGTCAAAAGAGTTGTATCATTCTCAAATCAAGAGGATGTTACAAGTTGCCTTCCTTTACAATGGAAAGAAATGAAAATGAAAAAGAGAGAAGGCGTCATCAAAATCGATCAATTGCTTCATTGACCTTTCCTCTGTACAATGCAGCCAATGTTTTCTCTTGTTCAATCTCGTTCTTCAGCTCTGCTACCAGGCTCGCCTCTTGCTCCATCAAGGTGGTCGCTTCTTCCAAAAAATGCTAGATGGCTAAAGCACTATCAGAAAGCACTTTATCACTCGCTTCCCAATCCGCAGTCTCTTTCTCCAGCTTGTCAAGCTTTTGTGTCAGCTCTAATGTCTGCGCTCTCAGAGCCATCACCTTGCGATGGCAGGTGGTGGTCTCCTCAGCAAGTCCTGATCTCTGGGATTTCACGGCATCCATCTACTACGATTGAGTGTTTATCACTTCATAGTAACGCAAAAGAGAAGACTCCAAAGGGGAAAACCACAAGCTTTCCAGCCGCTGCGCAATTGCTTCTTCTCACATGGCGTTCATCCTCCATCCCTCCAGCTCATTAACAACTCTGTCAAAATAAGGAAGGACTTCGGACGCATTCCCTAGGGCAATCTCCCTTAATTGTTAGATCACTACTCCAAGCTCTTCAAAAGACAGCTCCTTCAATTGCTGGAGGCCTGTCTGAAGCATCACAAAAATGACACTTGACAACCTGCTGAAAGAAGGCCTGGGCAATGCAACAAGAGCAACCATAGTAGGAGGACCTCTAGCTACAGCCAAGGCCTCAGGTTCCTCAGGAGCAAACTCGGGCTGCTCTGGTACCTCGGCAATGGCTTTCTCGCTCTGACCCTTGGACATGACCACGTCGAGCTTGATCCTTTCAAGTCCAGGCACCGTCGTCTCATCGTCTGTAAGCACCGTAACCACAGTCGAGGCAAGGTTGGCCTCCTCTCCTGGAGCCAATACTTCAGTCTTGGGTTGCAACTCGGTAGTCTCCTCGCCCAGGGCAGCGACCTCTCCTTTGTCCCCTCGTCAAGAGCCATCTTCACATTGGGAGGTTCGACACCCTCTCCCTCTCCTTCTTCGTCCTGGTTTGCCATGGCGATCATTTCATCAACAGGCTCTCCCACGGCGCCTGCCTACGCTGCAGTCACGAGCACCGCCTCAAGGCCTGGCAAGCTTGATCCCTCATGGTGTTTTGCTTCTCTCCCCCTATAGATCCATCGCTCGATACAGTCATCTCCTGCTGCTCAGATGGCCCGTCTTCAGCTCTTGGGGATTTGTCCTCTTTTATTATCACGACCTCCATCAAGGATTCCCTTTCCTAGGTAGGCATGACGACTGTCAAAATTCCAGAGGCCCTCGTTGCCTCTGTTGCCTCTTCAAGACCAGCCTCATCAGCCCCACTCACTTCCATCGGGACTGGGCCTCCTTCAGCCTTAATCGGGGCAGTAGACTTCGAAGCATTGGCTAGAACCTCTGAGGGGTCAGGAGAAAGCTCATGAGAAAGAGAAGGCGAGACCATAACAGCAGAAAGTGATGGGGAAACAGTCATAGACGAGGGAAACGGTCAGAGACACACAGCCTTCCGAAGTAGCCGAGGGAGAGGAGTCGTCTCTTGGCTCACAAAACATAGGGACCTTACCTTCCACGTGCCCCAAAGCCTTGATTTCCTTTTAAGATGGGGCGCGAAGAGTCGCTAGGGCCGTTCACTTTTTCTCCTTTCTGTTCACCTGCTCAAGCACAACAACCTGCTTTTTCCTCATCACCAGCTCGAGCACAATAGCCTACCTTTTCTTCTTCGTCAGCTCGAGAGCAGCAGCCAGCTTTCTCTTCTTCCCTTCACCTGCTCAGGCGCAGTAGCCTTTGAAGTCCTGGACTTGGAAGAACTAGCGGCTAATTTGCTATGAGGGCCGCTCCCTATCAGCTCATTTAAGTCTTGGACCGGACGCCGTTCATACCCCAAAACTTTATGTCCTTCCTTCCATTTAAAGATCTCAGAGAGGTGGTAAAAAATACTCTCTGTCTTCTTCTCCAAACTAAAAACCACTGTAAAGACTTGTCCACAGTAAGTCGGCGAGGCCGCCCGACTATGCGCCAGTCATAAGGAAAGCCTAAGGTAAAGATTTCTTCTAGGGGAGGGGTCTTAACCAATTTTCACTGCCGGGTGTCTTGACTCCATCGGCCAACTTCTCTTTTCTAGGGGTGGTCCGCATCCCAGTAGCCCTTGTTCGTGATCCTCCACCAATGATCGTGGGCTTTGGTCGCTCATGTCGTTCTGTCAAAATGGGGCAACAAGTACTTGTTGACTCGGGTGGTCTCTAGGCATGTGGCCCATGCAATGCGAACGTGCCTCGAGTGCCAAGTCTTCCAACAGGTTCCCAATTCGTCCTTCTTCCAGTGGGCTGCCTTGCTATGCCTCTTCTCAAAAAGCACAGAGAATGGGCACCCCTGATCCAACCCATGCTGTCGGGCGAATCGGTGAGGAAAGGAGCCCTCAAGCTTCGCACCATGAACAGTGCGATAGGTGAGAATGCCACCGCTAACACTTAGCATATGCATCAATTCTTTCGGGCTAGTGAAATAACCATCCAGGTGATGGCGCAGCTCATCGACATATGTGCGGTCTATTAAGCTTCCAACTGGAAACGCCACCCAGGTCCTGTGGAGGTGGTCTTTGAAAAACAGGCTGCGCACATGGCTCGATGGATGGAAAATTGCCTTCTGCCAGACAATCTTTAGCAAAAATGGACACATGCTGTCCTCCAGCGCCTTGGTTCTAAGGTATGTGTCCCGAAAGGAAGCTCCAAGCCAGCCATACACGTAATGAACTAGGAAAGGGGCCTTTAAATCCCTCATGAAGGCCTCACCTTCTACTATGCCATTTTTCCCATCTTCATCCCCCTGGTACGGTCTCCTCCTGGAAATGGCACCCAAGCCATAATAAATGTTGCACAGTACGAGCTGTGCAAGCACGTATTTCCTCCCCTGTGCCATGTCACAGGCCACAGAGAAGACGTCGGGACGAATGACGTCTGACCCTCCCGATAGGGAAAATTGGCACAAGAAAAGAACCAGGTAAGCTGCCAAGAAGATACGTCCATTCTTCTTCCACAGCTCGAAAACTGGTGGGGTTTCCTTCCCCTCTTTGGTTGACGACGGACCAGTTTCATCCGTATAGTCGCCAAAAAGAACGCTACCCACTTGGCGAAGGTAACCCGCCCCTTCATCGGCTCATCATATAGTTGTTGGTAGATCTCAAATAACTCACAAAGCCCAGCAGGTGGGGCTTCTTCGCCTACCTTGTCCCCTCAAAAAATGATTGAGTTTGGGGGAATAAACTCGTCATACATAGCACTGAGGAGCGGCAACCTGTCGACGAAGTGCAAGTCCATTAGCGAAATCCCTACCTCTCCGTGACCAAGCAACCATGTGTTGCTGGCATGGCTTCATGTCTCCAACAACACTTTGACCGTGTTTTGAACAACCGTCAGAGTAGCCCAGCGAGCACTAGAGGGCAGCCGGAAAAGAAGCCCGTCTCAAAATATCCCTGAAGTCGCGCAGCACTTTCAGGGTCCAAGAAGAATAGCCCTTTAGGTACTGGCACTCCCCTTGCATCCGCAGACCAGAAGAGGACCATTGCATGCCCGGGGTTTCTACCATTTGCTTGCCTAGGGTCGGTAAGTTCGCGTTAGAGACTACGTTTCAGTGCAGGCAATGCAGAAGGCCTACCCCTTCCTTTATGCTCACAGCTCCATCATTATCTTCCCTCATCACCAACTGAATGGGGACACACACAAAGGTGACGCTCAGAGGCCACCTGGGTTCACATAAGGCTTTGGTGAGCCATATTGGTTCACCTCTTACCCAACTCGCACCGGTGAAAACATCAGTGCCAAGCTCCCCTTCTCGCGAGAGCTTCTTCACATCTGGAATGACCCATGAAGACTCGGCCATTAGTGCCAAAATGAAGGACGCTAAGAGGCCACGAAGAAACTGCGCTCACCAGGGCGGGACTATCGTCGTCTGCCCACTAAGATGGAATCGTCGTCTCGCAGTCAAAGGCAAGACTATCACCACCAGGAGGGAATTGTCGTCTCGCAATTAGCCAAGGACTATCGACGTCCCTCGAGCCAAGGTGTATTAATGCCTCGCTCCAACTGTCAGCACGCACTACATGTGTGACCCTTGAAATCTGGATATGCCGCCTAACACTTGCGGCATGGCCTATCGCTGTGCATGCTAAGGGTGACCGTTCGTCACCCCTCAACCCTCTGTCTTCGTGGCCGTTACGGTCCCACGACCCCTCGGATTCCCATCGGCGTTTCCCCTCTTCGTCAAGAATGGAAAATCCTTCCTGCTCTCTGCTCGTTGCTGGAGTTGGCGAAACCACCAGAAATCCCCGAAAGCTTCCCTGCGACCTGTGGATTTCCCTTCTCCCTGGTTTTCCACTTCAGCAGTCCACCAAAGCTCACCAAAATTCTACTAAGTTTTCGGTGAACTCAATGCGGCCCCGTCTCCTTATCCTTCAACAACCAAACAGCTGATAAAGCCCTCTAAACTCTTTGTGACCTCCCCTTTAGCAGCAGAACGACCGGAGGAGCACTGGAACTCTAGCAGGGCACCTCTACAAATTCTGCTAATTCCCCGAGAAGCCATGTTCCTTACTCAAAAAGCCTTAGCACTTCTCGGAAAGGTTCACAATCATGCTGCGAAGCTTCGCATCTCCTGAAGCTCGCTAGAAAAATCGCTGAGAACCTGTCCCTGCAAGTTTTGGCCAGGAAGTGCTCGTCGAAAAACCCTCACCGAAAAGCTTTGGCTCTCTCTTTCTCTAAAAAGCTTTCTACAGTTTTACCATTCGATAAAATAGTAAACTTAGGTTTCTCCCCTTTTTATACCCCATGGTACCATGAACTGCCCTCAACAAACTCAGAATGATGCTCCAGTCCCCAGCTCTTGATGGCGAGATGACCAAGCCGGGGCTGGTCAAGCCCGAGACCCGAAGCATCACTGTCGCACACCTCATCACGACTTGTGTCGCGTGCCTCATCAGAAGGCTAGTGTCACGCGCTTCATCTAGACTTTTATTGAGCGCCTCGACCAGAGACTAGCACCGTGCATCTCATCTAGAGATTATCACCGCGTGCCTCGACCAGCGACTATCACCATGTAGCTCATCCAGAGATTATCGCCGAGCGCCTCAACCAGAGACTATCGTCGCGCGCCTCAACCAGAGACTATCGCCGTGTGCCTCGACCAGAGACTATCGCCGCGCATCTCCTCCAAGAATCACTACCACCCATCTCATCCAGGAATCACTGCCACACGTCTCGTCCACAGATCACCGCCACACAGAACGTCGAGGGCAACTGCCGCGTGCTTGACCAAGGGACCTAACGCATCACCTGGGCTTAATGATGCATGTGCCACTCCACACTTGGTGTCGCGCACATGCCTTGACAGTCCCCTCTAGACCATGGTCTTGCCTTTTCAAGAAGTTATTCCCTGCATCACAGTATTACTCCTCAAGGAGACCAATCTCAGGTGACAGCCTTGTTCACCATGGAGTCACATGCCTTCAACACTTAATGGTCTGCATTGCATGACCTCAAACTACACAGCCATGGTCTGCATTGCATGACCTTAAATTGCACAACCATGGTCTGCATTACATGACCGTAAACTGCACAGCCATGGTCCGCATTGCATGACCTTAAACTGCATAGCCATGGTCCGCATTGCATGACCTGAAACTGCACAACCATGGTTCGCATTGCATGACCTTAAATTGCGCAGCGTGGTCTGCATTGCATGACCTTAAACTGTACAGCCATGGTCTGCATTGCATGATCTTAAACTACACAGCCATAGTCTGCATTGCATGACCTTAAGCTGCACAGCCATGGTCCACATTGCATGACCTTAAACTACACAGCCATGGTCCACATTGCATGACCTTAAAGTCTACATTGCATGACCTTAAACTGCACAACCTTGGTCTGCATTGCATGACCTTCAACTGCATAGCCATGGTCCGCATTGCATGACCTTAAACTACATAGCCATGGTCCTCATTGCATGACCTTAAACTTCACAGCCATGGTCCGCATTGCATGACCTTAAACTGCACAGCCATGGTCTGCATTGCATGACCTTAAACTGCACAGTCATGGCTTGCATAGCCTGAGCTTACACTTCATAGCCATGGTCCGCATTGCATGACCTTAAACTGCATAGCCATGGTCTGCATTGCATGACCATAAACTGCACAGCCACAATCCACATTGCATGACCTTAAATTACACAGTCATGGTTCGCATTACATGACCTTAAACTGCACAGCCATGGTCCGCTTTGCATGACCTAAAACTACACAGCCATGATCCACATTGCATGACCTTAAACTGCACAACCATGGTCCGCATTGCATGATCTTAAACTGCATAGCCATGGTCCGTATTGCATGACCCTAAACTGCACAGCCATGATCCGCATTGCATGACCTTAAACTGCACAGCTATGGTCCGGATGGCATGACCATAAACTGCACTGCCACGGTCTATGCTGCATGACCCTAAACTGCATAACCATGGTCCAAACTATACGACCCTAAACTGTAGCGGAGGTCTAGTTGCACGACCTTAAACTGCATGGTCCTCGTTGCATGACCTAATACTTTATAAGCATGGTCCAAGCTATATGACCTTAATCCATAGTGCGTGTCCTGACCGCATGATGTTAAACTACTTTGCCCAGGTCTTGAAGGCGCAACATTAAAACATGCCCACGTTAGTCGCACACCCCTTTCACATGGATCTTCACACCCGCTTTCCCTAACCACTCATTTGTGTGCACGTACCCCCTTCTTTCCCCAGTGAGCCTACTTAAGCGCATACGACCTTTACGTGCATCTCCACGCACATCTTCCTTAGTCAGCCCATTCGTGTGAGCAGGCCACCTTCACCATCTTTCATCATCCCCCAATGATTCTTACCCATGCTCACCAAATGGCACGCCACCTTGGCACCCCAGCTAGTGGGTCGCTACCTTTCACCTACCATCCAAACAACTCTTCATAGGCAACTTCATGCGATCCTCCCAATTGAGTCAAAGTCATCACCAGACTCACTCTGTGGCCTCTAGAGACTGTTATTCCTTACAGCTACGGTCCAGCTGTATGACCCTAAACTATAGTGCGCGTTCTGGCCGCATGACGTTAAAAGGCTTTGCACAAGTCTCGAAGGCACGACCCTCAACATGCCTTCTCAAAAAAAATGGGCATGGTGTACACCTGGACAAGGCAACGCCATGAGTAAAAATGACGGACAGGCACAGCCATGAAACCATGAGTAAAAGAGTTTCCGTGGAAAAACAGAAGCCGAGGTACCCTGAAGACCTAAGAAAGGCACCATGGGCAAAAATGGATGAAAAGGGTGGACATGATCGTAAGGTCATGGGTAAAAGAGACCAGAAATAACAGAAGTTGGTGAAAACCATCTTCACGACACCACTTCTTCGGTTCAAGTGAAAACCCACGAAAGGGCGCTTGGACCGACAAGACAAGCTGATGCACAACTATTGCCTCAGCTGACATTCAATTTCCAAACAGTCACGATGCTACTGAGGTCTGCCTAGAATCCTCAAAAGCCAGCATCCAGTCGCAGGCCAGATGGCTAGTCAGGGAGTGAGAGCCCCATAAGATCTCCCCAGTTTCCACGCTCATCAAGGAGTGAGTGCCCGACAAGATCTCCCCAATTTCCACGCTCGTCATGGAGTGAGAGCCCCACAAGATCTCCCCAGTTTCCACGGCTCGTTAGGGAGTGAGAGCCCCATAAGGTCTCCCCGATTTCATGGCTCATCAGGGAGTGAGAGCCTCATAAGATCTCCCCAGCTTCATGGCTCATCAGGGAGTGAGAGCATCATAAGATCTCCCCAATTCAACAACAACAACAGTCCTTAAGGGTGAAGACGATGACCAAAAGATCCTCTGGAAATGCTAAGAGCCATCGTAAAGGCAAGAAACTGAAGGAGCCAAGGTCTAACCTGTCATAGGCTTCAAGGTAGTCTTTGCCAAACCCCCTAGCCTACATGGGACCAGACTTTCGGGTTGTCAATAGCCCCTAACTGGAGCCCGCTAGACGGGACCTACAGAAGATACCTTGAGCATTAACAGCCAACCTGGTGTAGCAGCAGCAAACAATGCCGAGTGAATGTTCATAGCACGTGGCCTTTAAAAAAGGCCTGGTTCTGTACGAGGAGGTCTTGACAAAGGCCTCATGCTCTAGAACCATGGATAGTCTCTTGAGGGTGCGGACTCCACAAAGATCCCTCAAACTTCCCAAAAGATTGCACTTCTTCATTCTCTCGAAGCACAACATTCTCCGAGGCATGCTATTGGAAGGTATTTTTCATCAACATGGGGAGCCCATTCAATAAAGGCTTAGCAAGTAGTGGAAATTCGGATAGTCTCAGAACAACTCCAGACCTTGCCAAGATCTTCATGAGGTCTCTCAAGAGTCTCTTACCATGTTTTGTCACATTCTAACATGTATAAGGCAGTGCAAACTGAGAAACAGTTCCGACAGAATCGGTCTCTAGCACTGTGAAATAGACCCCTATAACTAGAGCTACCTTTTTAGAATCTCAAATTATTATGGGACCACTACCATTGGATCCATAACGGTTGAAAACCCTCAGGAGTCAAGTTTCAGCTCAAACGGACATTCTAAGAAGAAGTTATAGGTGAAAGAGTGAAACAAGAGAAACCGCAACACTACACCATTGAAGAGAAAGTCGCGACCAGTGACTTCCGACACTCATATCTCACTCATCCTAAGTCAGATCGTGACCAAATTGGTGAGCATGTTCGTCTAGTCAAGAAGGGTGATTCGATATGTGGCACTCCCCGTGACGATACCCGAGCGTGAAGAAAAGCTAAAGAGAAGTTGTTGATCTATGAAGAAAAGTGCAGAAAATTCAGCAGCGTCGTGTGGCCAAATCATGCCGCTCACGAGCCCATATCAATATGAGACCAATTCCATTACGGGCGTAGCATCTCAAGTTATCTCTAATCCAAACCCTGTACATGATTATTGGTCGGATTCTACAAACGAAGCAAAAGAACATACTACAAATTCTGTCGTCGAAATCCTTGATTCCAGCCAAAATTCCAAACTTGCAAAATCTTCGTTTCAGCCACGAAATCAAACTGCGATTAGTGCACCATGATCGTAGTGGCATGTTCAGTGTGATTCAGCGAAGAAAACATAGAAAAACATCAAGGAACGAACACACTATCGATCTAAAGTTTCAAGATCTACTCAAATTTCAAGTCACATGATCGTGCATAAAAAACATGATCCATGGCTCGAAGTTTGTATCAAATCAATCGCCATACCGGGCCCTACAAGAAAACAATCATCTTACGATCAATTAGGCACTAGAACGGATCATCCATGCAAGATCACGCAAGTCCTAGGGAAACACAGGGACTGTTCTGAAATTCTGCGACTTGTTAGGAAGAGGCAAATTTGTCAGTTTGCACCCTAATTTCTGTTAATTCAATTTAATCTTAATTTCCAACAATTAGGGTAAATTTTGATCATCCACCCACTTTTATATATATGTACCATCATTGTACGCAAAAAAGAGGCAGAGGCATACACACACAAGAGAGAGCTTTCTCTTAATACAAGTTTCTCTTTCTTACCATTATGGTGTCACATTTGAGAGAGAGAGAGAGAATTTTTTACTGGTACCCCTAAGGTTAAGGTAAACCTTCTCTCTCTTCTTTTTCTTTTGTTCTTCTCTCTCTTCTCCCCTCTCTGCTCCCTCTTCTTTGTCTGAGTTCCTTGCAAGGGTCGTGCACGACAGTGGCAGGGTCATGCATGATAGTGGCAGAGTTGTGCATGCCTTTCCCTTGGTCTCACAGGATCCGCATGCGATGGCAGCGCCATGCACGAGTCCCCTTCCTCTTCTATTCGTCTGTCTCTTTCTTCTAGTGAAATCTGTAGATGGCGCTGCCTATCGCCGCCCACAAACGTAGCTGTGATGTCTCGATGAAGAACTCAGACAGTAAAGCTTGTTGCCGCCTGCAGGGGTCTTACTCTACTACACGTCTAGCAGAGACGGCAATACCTATCGTCGCCCGCTAAAGGCTCTGCATCCTCAAGCTTCCTCCATGCAACCAACACCCATCATCGTTCTCCCTGAATCCTATGCCTATCATCGTGCAACCTCGGAGAAGCTATCATCGTGTGCCTCGTCAAGAGCTGGCGCCATCCACAAGGGATGCGTCATTCCTTGCATTGCCCACCGCGATGTCTATTGAAGCCTGGGCTTCCCTTTCTCTGTGCCGCCTCGTTCTCTCCTCTTCACCTCTTTCTCCTCTCACTTGATTGAGAGTAAACCTAGCCTACCACCGACGTGCAGCCCTCAATTTCGAATAGCGTTGCCACAGTGCTGGTCCTGAGAACCATGCCCGTCTAGCTACCATTCCGAGTCAGTAATTTCTGGTTGTCATGCTAGTCTCACCCCTACGTCAAGCTCTCTTCTCTTTTCTATCTTTTACCGAACCTCGCAGTTCATCGCCTTCTCATGTGAATGTGCATTGTCCTAATGCAAGGGTGGGTCTGTTCGATCCACTTGTCTTAAAAATTAACCAAAGAAGTGTTGTGCAGAAAAACAAAAGAATTACATGTCAAGGGAGGCGATTCCGTACCAGCTCAAGCAGCTGGGGGGTTTCTTCGTGATCTAAGAGGGCGCCCACGTGAGCCAGCCCAAGTAAATCCTGAACCCACCCAAAATTCCTCTCTCATTGGTTGGTAGATATGCCCTTACCCTTGAGCAGGGTTTCGAGAGAGAGATCTCAAATCCCGAGTTCACCAGAAACCCGAGACAAGTGCTACCAGATCACCTAGATCTTAAGGGCGAGATCGAGGCACCTAACCATGCACCTCCCAAAGATTCATGAGATGAGACTAGTGACAGATGCCTTGCAAGGTAAGTGCTTATTGAAAACCCCAATGTGCGTTGGGGACCATGTGCGTGAGTTCTGAGCAATACGAAGTGGATTTACCCACTTGTCATTGCCCTCCCTCCAGAGAGATGATAGAGGTCATAAGTAATAGGATTTGCTTAGCCTGATGGATAGCTCCTCTACTTCGGGAGTAGACGAGCTAAGGAGTGTGTGGGTAATGATTAAATTATGATTGTGAATGTTGACAATTGTAATGATGGTATGAACATTGAATATGATGCTTGATATTGATGTTCTGATCTGATTTTTTGCATATACAACCACTGGATTATGACTTTTCATAACTAGAAAAACTGCTTAAGATGCATGAATAGACTCACTAATGACGCATGGCACTTAGATCTACTACTGAGCTTTATAACTCATCCACTATATCTCCCCTCCTGTAGATTGATAACGAGCTGGTCAAAGGTTTGAGGTGTAAGGTTCATGTTTGGAAGTCAAGGTTGCACTCTACTAAGAAGAAATTATAATATTGTATGTAATCGGGCAGTTAGTCCTAAATTTTTTTTATTTTGGAAAGATGTATTATTGGGCTCGGTTGCCCTAGACTCAAGTGTAATATTTTTAGGAGGAAATTTATGTATTACAGTTTTAATGGTGGATGGATTCTCGAAAGTTTAAATGTTTATTTGCACTTAGAATGATTTAGTTTTTTATTATGGTTTGCTTTTATTACTGACATAATGGCATTGAGTTAACTCCGACCTGAGTGACATGCGCTACCTCTAGATCACGAACTCGCTCTCGGTCATCCTTCGTCAAGCACGGAATAGGACTCAGGGGCGGGGTCGTGATAGTGAGGGACTCAAACACGATTCGACTCGCCACTCGAGAAACGGCTCGGTCCAGTGCCCCTGTCAAAGAATGATGAAAAGAATTTCATGTGCAGCGATGAGCATCGTCGTGCACAACATGAGAAAGAGGAAATTTGGACAAAGGCCCGGCCCGCCACTTGGGTTAAGGCCTGGCTCACTGTGTATGTTTCAGACGGAGAAAGATAGAGAGAAAGATAGAGCAAAGAGAGAATGAAGAAGAAGGGAGAAGAAGAGAGGGACATGCACAACGATGGTTACTATCATGCATGTTTGAGAGGGAGATGAGAGAGACATAGAGAAGAAGAGGAAGAGAGAGAAAGAGCTACACGAGAGGGAAAAGAGGAGGAAAGATAAAGATAGAGACAAGAAAAGGAGAGAGAAACGATAGAGATGAGAGGAGTATAGAGAGAAAGAGATAGTTGACAGGGAAAATAGGAGGAGAGAGAAAGAAAGAAAGAGGAGAGAGAAAGAGGAGAAGAGAAAAAGTTACCTTTATCGAGGGGTACTAAAATTTTTCTCTCTCCTTTCTCTCTCTCCAATATGTACCCACGATCTCAAAGAAAAATCTCAAATTTTATTTATCAATGTAGAGAATGAGGGGTCCTTTTACAATTAGGTTTAGTATGTATTTATAGAATTGGGCCCAAACATGGGTGGATGCTCAAAATCTAGCCTAATTCATGATAATTACAATTTAAAAGAATTAAAAGAAACTCTAAAAATGAGTGAAAAATGATTGTTTTGCCCCTACCTAACAATTTATGAAATTCCAAAGCAGTCCCTGCGGGTGCCCTAGAACGTGCGTGATCTTCCATGGATGATCCGGGGTTGCTTCGATGCCCGTTTGACAAAAAATGATTGCTTTCGTGTAGGAACGCCTTGGTAATCAATTTGATACCAACTTCGAGCCACGAATTACATTTTTAAGCCACGGTCATGCAACTTGAAATTTGCATGAATCTTAGAAACGTCTGATCGATAGTGCGCTCATTTCTTGATGTTTTTCCGTGATTTCTTTGATGTATTATACTAAAAATTCTGTCACGATCGTGTGGCAACAAACGCAGCTCTATTTCATGCCCAGAAAAAGATTTCGCATCGTTTGGGTTTTAATCGGAATCTGAATTCCGACGGCTGGAATTTATAGTAGCGTTGATGCCTTTGTGTGTGAAATCCGACCGTTCATCACATGTGGAGTTTGGATCAAGGATAGCCTTGAACCTTATGCACGTGTCGCTATTGATTTTCCTGTCATTTTCTTCACGAATCGGTAAATTATCTCTAGATTTTCTCCCTGCACGGGTGTCATCACAAGGCGTGCCACATATCAAAACGTTGATCTTGACGAAATGAGCACGCTCACAAAATTTGAGCACGATCCGACTCAAGACAGGTGAGAGGTGGCCCCCGAAAGTCACTACCCGAGATTGTAAAATCAGCCACCATTAATGGTGATTTGGTGCAGGGAGGGCACATAGGAATAGTGTGCGGCCAGCCCCTTTTCGATCTTTTACCCTTAACTTTGTCCTAGAGTGCCCAATTAAGCCAAAACTTGACTCATAGAGGTTTTCGACTATTTCAGATCGAATGGTAGTGGTTCCACACCTATTTGACACACTAAAAATACAGTTCTAGTTACGGGATCCATTTCAGGTGCTAGAGACTGATTTTTCCAAAATTGTTTATTTGTATGCACTGCTTTAAATATGTCAGATTATGACAAAACTTGGTAGGTGGCCTTTTGAAGTCTTTATGGACATTTCCAGTTGTTCTGGCATAATTTTGAGATTGTTGAGAAATCCACTGTAATTCAAGCTTTATTGACTGGCTTCCTCTTTATTCTGCATCAGGGACCAAGGTGCTAAAAAATGTCTTCAAACAATAACTAAATCAACAATTCTAAGTACAGGTGAATAATGAAATCTTGGAGAACCTACACATCAATAAAAGGGCACTACATGAAATTCTTCTCAAAAATATTACACTTAAAGTCTGGGGCACTAGGGCCCAATATTACATTTTTCCAAAATAAACAAAATCCAAGGCTAAACTGCCGAATTACATACAAGATCTATGTTTTTTCTCAAGTGAATAAGACTTCAACTCTTAATTGCAAAACACGAGCTTCTGGCCCTTTACTTGATGTTATCAATCTACAAGAGGGGAGATACAGGGGGATGAGCTATAAAGCTCAGTAAGTAGGTCTAGGTAATATCATCATTAATGAGTCTATACATGCATCATGAGTAGTTCTTCCAATTATAAGAAGTCATAATGCAGCAGTCGTGTAAATCAGAAATATATTAATGCGTCAATTACATGTATCATGTTCAAGCATCAGTTATCATGCAATCGTTACAATTATCAGCATTCACATTCAATATTCAAAAGTTACCCACTCACTCCTTAGTTCACCTACTCCCGAAGTGGAAGCCCTATCCATCAAGCTAAGTCAGTCCCATTGGTTAGAACCTGTATCGTACCTCAGGAGGGAGGACAATGACAAGTCAGTAAATCCACTTCGTAATGTCATCATACTCACACACAAGGTCCCCAGCGCGTATTGGTGTTTTCGATAGGGACATACCTTGTAAGGCATCACTCCTAGTCTCATCATATAAATTTCGGCGGGGGTGCGACCCTCCCATTCCATTTTCACCTAACCCCATCCTATCATTCAGTGAGTTAGGGAACATTGCTGGCATCAGTTTTCTCAATGTAATGGTATCCACTACAGATGGGTGCCCCATCGCGTAGTGGCTAGTATCATAGTACCATAACATAATAGTACCCACTACCAATGGGTATCCCATTGCGTAGTGGACATTATCACGACATCATATCATGCTCAAGCATGTAAATCATTCATGCTAAATAAATGCCTTAAGATAGATAATTCAAATTTTTATCATGCAAAGTTTGAGTCTTACTCAAAACTATCCAGCAGTCACATAACATTATGACACCTAGCATAAAACACCCACGATTTGAGAGCTATCCTATGAATAGCAATCACATTAGCATTATGTCCCTTGTCATTTAACATTCGTCATGGAACTATCACTGTAGCATGGCACTTATAAATTTTTACATAATGCAGAGCTGCACAGTACCATTCACATAACATTATGGCATTTAATATTCCTCAAATGAAAATCATCAACTAGCACTCCCGCTTATCGCTTATCAAAGATAACACTACGCCACTTGGGTTGCTTAGTGAGTAATCCAATAAAAGGTAACACAATACAAGCATAAGACTAAAATTTCTGTAACGTGTAACAGTGACATATCCCTCTTTTTGGGGGCGTAACTCCCAATCTAGGGAGAATTTCAAAAAGGTTCAAAATTGCAACTTTAATCTCATTCATAGATATTTCAAATGGTAGCTATTGGAAGTGATTGAACGCTGTTTGATAGGTCAAAAGCTTAACACAATACATGTGACAGTGGCTTGAAATTCCAACAACTGTGGGTAGTGACATACCCTACCCTTTTGGATCGTATTTTATTTATGCAAAATTTTAACATGGTGCAAAAAGAAAAATCATATTAGACAAGCATATCTTTCATTCAAGACTGATTTGAGGCCATTTGGACCCCGTTTGGTCACTGAAAAGTTCCTTGCAAAAACCCTCACAGTTTTTGGAAATTTACTTTTTATAAGTTTGGCATGCTTCAATTAACATACAACATTTCATAAGCCAAGATAGACCTTGATGTAAAACCTCATTCATGTTAAACTAAACATGCAAATGAGCTACTCCATAAACTTAACAAGTTTATTTCCAATACTCAATAAATCATTCAACCTCATTTTATTTTAACCACATCCATACCCCTTATTCTATCATTTTCCTCATTTTTATTCCTTGAAACCTATTGCTACAGAATTAATTGATGCACAATCCCTAAACCTACTTACCTGATGCTCACAGTGTATGCAAGCCTCTCACTCGTAGGCCAGTCCAAGCTTCACAAGGTGGCTTTCTCAAGGGCAGCAGTTAGCTCCCACTTTGCTTCAGAGAGAGAGAGAGAGAGAGAAGTGAGGGCAAAAGACGTTGAAAAGGGGAGGGGGAGAGAACCTAAGTACCCAGGGGTAGGTGGGATTCACTGTTGCTGGCCACTATCATGCACAATGCTGACAAGTATGGCGCGTCGCTGACACGTACGGCTGCAGTACAAGTTTGACACACTCACGGTGCTACTCACTCTCTGCCTTCACAAGCGGCGATAGTTACTAACACGTGCGACGTTCCTCTTGCACGTGCGGCGATGCGCAAATGGTGCTACTCAAGTTCATGTGTGGTGTTTGTTGTCCACACGCGGCGTTTCCTCTTACACACGCGACTATGTGCAAACGGTGCTACTCTTGGATGATATTGTCATTGCATTCCCATGTTTGTTGTCCTCCCATTCCCGTGTTGATTCTTCTCTTGCATGATATTTTCATTGCACCCAGACCAGGGGGATTTCTTTATTACGCAAAATCTGTACTCTACCGTCCAATATCCAAATTAGTCGTTCAACATAGGTCAAGTCTTTCCTGAGCGGAATTGGCTCGTACTCCAAGACATGGGATGGGTCAAGTCAATACTTTCTCAATAGTGATACATGAAAGACATTGTGACTGTTGGCTAACTTAGGTGGCAGGGCAAGCCGGTACGCCATGTTTCCAACTCTTTCCAGGATTTCAAAAGGCCCAATGAATCGTGGGCTCAATTTTCCTTTTCAACCGAATATTGTAATACCCATGGTCGACGATACCTTCAGGAAGACTCGATCACCCACTTCAAATTCGAGGTCTCTCTTGCGATTATTAGCATAACTCTTTTGTCGGCTTTGGGTTGTCTTGAGCCACTCTGGAATTAAGGCAATCTTCTCAAAAGTTATTTGAATGATTTTGGGCCCCAATAATTTCCTGTTGCCCACCTCATCCTAGTAGATGGGTAAACTACACTTTCTACCATATAGGGCCTCATAAGGCACCATCAGAATACTGGCTTAGAAGATGTTGTTTTAGGAAAACTCTATCAGGGATAGATGGTCCTCCCAACTTCCTTGAAAAGTAGTGACACACACCCTTAGCATCTCTTTCAATCTATGGATGGTTCTCTTTGATTGTCCATTTGTTTGGGGTTGAAAGGCGGTGCTAAAGATAAGTCAAGTCCTCAAAGCTGACTGTAGACTTACTCAAAATCTAGAGGTGAACCTGGTGTCTCTGTCTGACACAATGTTGTTAAGTACATTGTGTAATCTCACAATTTCTCTGGTGTATAACTGAGCCAGCTTACCCAAGGTATAAGTTGTGCAGACCGGCTTACATTGGAGACATGAATATTAGATCTACTTACTTGCACCCAAGAGTGTCTCAAAATCTCCACACGTTTTCAAGCTCCCCAAAAAATGGCTCCAAGAGGTAGAGATTAAGTGTTTGAAAAGGGGGCTCGTGAATGAGACAGAGAAAAAGTCCTAGGAGGGGTGAGAAGGGCAGTATTTATAAACCAAGAGGGGATGGCAGCTGGAAAGTGGCAACCAAGGGGCTACAAGTGGCATCCAAGTGGCTGACAAGGGCATACAAGTGTCTTACATGCGTCACATGGTGCTCACACTCTCTCAACAGAAACACGCACGACGGCAACCTCTCTCTTTTGGCACACTCAAGAGTGCTTTACACGCACGACGACACTCTCTCTCCTCATCACGCATGGTGATATTCTCTCTCCTCATTGCACATGAAATTTTTCTCTCTCCTTATGGTGCACTTACTGTCGTTCGCTCACTCTCTTCCTTTGTCTCTTACTGTCGCACGCACTCACTCTCTTCTTCTGCTTCTTACTGTCGTCGCGCTCACTGCAATGTGCTCTCACTGTTGCGCACTTGCTGCCGCGCACGCTCACTGCTTGCTCTCACTTCTTCAGTCCCTTACTGTTGCACCCGGCAGTGCTTCTTTTCTTCTTTTTCTTTCCACCGCATACTGTCTCAAGCTGAAAATTCTTGGTCCTTACATCATCTCCCCCTTAAAAAGATTTTGTCCTCAAAATCATATTTCTACTAATCGAATCGAATAAATGGGGGTATTTGTCCCGGATTTCAAATTCTCGTTCTCAGGTCAATTCTTCTTGTGTATGGTATTGCCACAAAACACGGACCAGTGGAATTTCTTTATTATGCAACACCTGCACTCTTCGATCCAGTATCTCAATAGGTTGCTCGATGTAGGTCAAGTCTTCTCTAATCGGAATTAGTTCATATCTCAGAACATGAGACAGGTCAAGCTGGTGCTTCCTTAACAGAGATACATGAAAGACATCATGGATGTTTACCAACTCTGGTGGCAAAGCAAGTCGATAAGCCACATCTCTAACTTTTTCCAGAATTTCAAAAGGTCCAATATATTGTGAGCTCAATTTTCCTTTCTTGTCGAACCTCATAACGCCCTTAGTTGGTGACACCTTTAGAAATACTCGATCGCCTACCTCAAACTTGAGGTCTCTTCTTCAGTTATCGACGTAACTCTTTTGTCGACTCTGAGCTTTCTTGAGCCTCTCTCAAATCAAAACAACCTTTTTTTAGGTCACTTGAACAATTACTGATCCTAAAATCCTTCTCTCACCAATCTCATTCGAACAAATGGGTGACCTGCAGTTCCTTCTATACAAGGGCTCAAAAGGTGCCATCTGGATATTGACTTGGAAGCGGTTGTTTTAAGAAAATTCTATCAGAGGCAAATGGTCATCCCAACATCCCTTAAAGTCAGTAACACAATCCCTTAACATATCTTCCAAGGTCTGAATGGTTTGTTCCTATTGTCCATTAGTCTGAGGGTGAAAAGCACTTCTAAAAGTAAGTCTTGTCCTCAAGGCTGACTATAAACTAGCCCAAAATCTCAAGGTAAATCGAGTGTTCCTGTCGGACACGATGCTAATAGGTATTCCATGCAACCTCACTATCTCTTTGATGTATAACTTGGCCAGTTTATCCAAAGTATAGGTTGCGCAAACCTGTAAGAAATGGGCAGCTTTGGTCAGTTGATCCACAACGACCCCAATACTATCGTGTCCACTACCCATTCTAGGTAAACCAGAGACAAATTCCATAGTGATGTGTTTCCATTTCTATTTTGGCATGGGCAAGAGCTGCAACAATCCGGTGGGCTTCTGATGAAAGAAGCACTTAGAAACAAATAGTGCTACTTCCCTTTCGTGTCATTCCACCAAAAAGTTTTCTTTAGGTCCTAATACAGCTTAGTACTCCCGGGGTATATAGCATAACGGAAGCGATGAACTTCTTCTAAAATAGCTCTCTTGACACCCTCATCATTCCGAACATAGACTCGATCCCTGAATCTTAACAAGTCATCTAGGTGCCACGACCTCACCCCCCGATCTAGATAAGTTGGTGGCACATGTCTCGGGTTTCGAAGGGAACCCAGGATTTGAGATTGCTCTCTCAGGAACCTTACTTGAGAACAAGGGCAAGTATACCAATCAATGAGAGAGGAATTTAAGGTGGATTCAAGACTTACTTGGGCTAGCTCCCGTAGGTGCCCCCTTATATCATGTCGGAAAGCCCCCCAATCGTACAACTGGTTTAGAATCGCCCTCCTTGGCCTGTATTCTCCTGTTTTCTATGATCACACACACATGGTTAATTTTACACTTGTCTTTGAGTGAATACACAGAGGCTTACACAAAGGAGAAAAGAAAAGAAATGATGAGATGAGGGTTGAGAGAAAGAAGAAGAGAGAAGAAGAGAAAAGAAAGAGACATTTGACCGGGTGGCTAGTCTAGCACGGTGGTTAGATTGACATGAGGATTGACCTGACGTGGTAGCAAGATGAGCACAGTAACGTAGATCATCACGACGGCAATACTAATCGATGACATAACACAACACCAACCAGCCTAACACAATGGCGAATTCGAAGTGGCAGTAAGATAGGCACGGTAACTTAGACTGATGCGACGACAATACTGCAAGACGACAAGACTACCGTGACAGTGCTAGACTTGTCCCTTGGTCAAATGAAAGAGGAAGAATGAAAAGAAGGAGAAAGAGAAGAGATAAGAAAAGCAGAGAGAGAAGAAAAGAGATAGGAGAAAAGAGAAGAAAAGGAGACGAAAAGAAAGAGACGAGATAGAAGAGAAAGAAGAGAGAAGAGAAGAGAAAGAAAGAAGAAAGGTGAGAGACAAAGAGAGTAGGAAGAGAAACGAGAAAAGGGAGAGAAGGGAGAAGAGAAAGAACATGGACAGCGATGGGTTCCACCCCCCATGGTAGAGGAAAGAGAAGAGAGAAAGAACATGAACGACAATGTGTTTCATCATCCATGACAAAGGAAAGAGGAGAGAGAAAGAACATGGATAATGATGGGTTTCACTGCCCATGATAGAGAAAAGAGGAGAGAGAAATACCATGGATGGTGATGGATTTCACCGCTCATGATAGAGAAAAGAGGAGAGAGAAATAACATGGATGGCGATGGGTTCCACTGCCCATGACAGAGGAAAGAGGAGAGAGAAAGGACATGGATGGTGATGAGTTCCACCACCCATGATAGAGGAAAGAGGAGGGAGAAAGAACATAAATGGCGATGGGTTCTGCCTCCCATGACAAGAGAGACAGAGACAGGAACAAGATGGAGGAAAGACATGTGCAGCGCTAGGCATCACGCTCGTGTCATAAGGGCCTCAGACATGACCCAACCTTCCACTCGGGAAAGGGCCCAACTTAGTTTCCTTCTCAAAGAATGAGAACAGAAATGTCATGCCCAGCGCTAAGCATCGTCGTGCAGAACATGGAAAAGGGGAAACTTAGACAGAGGCCCAACCCTCCACTCGGGAAGAATGAGAATGTCATGCCCGACGACGGGTATCATCGTGCATGACTGGAGAGGAGAGAAAAAAGAAACAACAGGGTGAGAGAGAGGAAGACAGAGAGGAAGAAAGAGAGTTTAGGGAAGAGAGAAGAAAGGAAAGTAGAGAGAGAAGAAAGTGAACAGTGATATAAAAAGAAAGAAGAGAGAGAAAAGGAAAGTGAGGAGAGATATTAGGAAAGAGCAAGAGGAGAAAGAAGGAAAGCGAAGGAAAGAGATTAGGAAAGAAAGAAAGAAAGGGAAGGTGAGAGAAGGAAACATGCATTGCACCGCCACCACCATGTGTGTTAGATAAAAAATAAAATGGAGAGAGAAATTCATGTATGGTGTTGTCATTGCCATGCACGCTTTGATAAAGAGAAACAGAGAGAAAGAGTAGAGAGAGAATAAAGAAGGAGAAGAGGAAGAAGCAGAAGAGAGAAAGAGAAGGAAGAGAGAAGCATGCACGGCTCTGCCACAGCCGTGCATTTTCACAGAGAGGAAGAGAGAGAAGTAGAGAAAAAGAAGAAGAAAGAAAAGAGAGAGAAAGAAGGAGAGAGAAAATAAACTGAAGAAGAAGAAGAGTAGAGAGAGAAAAAGGAGGAGAGAGAGAAGAAAGGAAGAGAGAGAATTACCTTAGGGAAGAGGGGTACCAACTTAATTCTTCTCTCTCCTCTCACTCTCTCTCCAAGACATGGTTATCCAACTCAATATAAAATCTCAAGATTTATTGATCCATTGAAAGTATGAGGGGTGATCCCTTTTACAATTAGGTTTAGCATGTATTTATAGAATTGGGGCCATACATGGGTGGATGCCCAAAAACTATCATAATTGATGATAATTACAATTTATTTAAATTAAAATAAATTCTAAAAATGGTTACAAAATGATAACTTTGCCCCTGCCTAACAGTACATGGAATTCCAAAATAGTCCATGTTGCTGCCCTAGAATGTGTGTGGTCTTCCACGGATGATCCGGGGTTGCTCTGATACCTGTTTGACAAAATGATGATTTCTTTATTGTAGGGCTTGTCATGTCGATCGATTTGATACCAAATTTGAGCCATGAATCATGTTTTTAAGCCACGATCATGCAACTTGAAATTCGAATCAATCTTGAAAATTTTGGATCGATAGTGTTCTCATATCTTCATGTTTTCTCAGGATTTATTCACTATATTTCTCGAAGAACGCCATCACGATCATGTGACAACAAATACAACTTAATTTCATGCCCGAACGAAGATTTTGCAGTCTTGGGTTTTTAGCCGGAATCTGAATTTCGGCAGCCAGAATTTACAAAAACTTTATCATCTTTACGTGTCAAATTCAACCGTTCATCACACACATGGTTTGGAGAAATAGTAGCCCTGGACCTTACGCATGCAATGGAACTGGGCTCGTATCAATCTGATGCGCGAGTGTCATGATATGGCTGCTCGAGCAAGACGTGTTGCTTTTGAATTTCCTGCAACTTCTTTCACAAATCATCGACTTCTCCCTAGCTTTTCTCCCTGCTCGGACATCATCAAGGGGTACGCCACAAATCAAAATGCTCGTCTTAACGAGATGAACATGCTCACAAAATTTTAACATGATCTGATTTAGGACGAGTGAGATATGGCTCCCGAAAGTTACTACCCGAGACTATAAAAACAATCACCTTTAATGGTGATTTAGTGGAGGGAGGGCGCACAGGAATAGTATGCGGCCTACCCTTTTTTGGTCTTTTACCCATAACTTTGTCCTAAAATGCCTGATTAAGCCAAAACTTGACCCATAGGGGTTTTCGACCATACCAAATCCAATGACGGTGGTCTCACAGAATTTGACGCACCAAAAATAGAGTTCTAGTTATGGGGTCCATTCAGGGTGCTAGAAACTGATTTTTTGAAATCGCTTCTTTATCCGCACTGCCTTAGACATGTCAGATTGTGATGAAACTTGGCAGGTGGCCTTTTGAAGTCCTTATGAACATTTCCACTTGTTTTGGAGAAATTTCTAAGACTATAGAGAATTTCACTATAATTCAAGCTTTATTTATCGGCTTCTCTTTTTATTTCCCATCGAGGACCCAAGGTGTTAAAAAATGTCTTCAAACAGCTTGCCCCACCGAATGTTGTGCTTAGAGAGAAGCGAGAAGGACAACATTCAAAAAATTTCCTTCAGCTTTATTACTTTTTTCTTCCTAGCCACAAGACTACGTGAACGATGAAGAGATCCATGCAATATTGTAACTACGATGCTCAGACATTTGGATGTAATGTACAAGTCCATCCATGGAGAGTTTAAGGGGAGAAGAGACTTTTTTTAGAGATCCTGTAGAAGTCGTCACCCTCAAGGGACTATTTATGGTTCTAACAGCTGAGTATTTTGCATGGACCTCGTTGGTCAGAATCAAGCTCATCTGGTGGTTGAGTGCCATGCTGAAGGGCATTTTTCCTATTTGGTCTTGTTTTTTTTTTTTTGTTGTTTGTTCTGGATGGTCTGTTGAAGGTCCTTTAGTTGGCTTCCGTCTGCGTGGTGCACCAGATTGTCCTCAATGGGCAGGGTACCTCAGTTTATCGAGTTGACAGGCTTTGGGTATAACCCCTGCCTACTACTAGTAGTTTCAACAATCAGGATACCTCTCTTATTTGTCCAAGGCGTCCCCTGAGGGCTCAATCCTGCTACTGCATAACAGATCCAAGGTCTGGTTGACTTGACTTTCTTGGGTCATCTTCAACATCTTAGAATGCGTTAGTGACCTCGTGAGAATAGTGCTTCTCCTCATGAGACTTGTCTTGCCTTCTTGGCGAGGCTTCTGTTCTTCAAGTCCTTTTGTAAATGGACTCAAACTATCAGGATCTTTGCTTGATGCTTGTATTTTTGGATCCTGGTATAGTGATACCATGGATTTTTCTTTTGAATGTAGGTTGAAGCCACTTGTTGAGGCGAGTGTTGCATCAACCTCCTTATTGATTCAAGCATCCTTTGCAAATTTTTACTTGGACTTGGGAAGTGGCACCGTAGAGACAGTTTTCACCAACTTCCTTTTATTCGGGGCTCTTTTACCCATGACCTTACGATCACGTCCACCCTTATTTTCCATTTTTACTCAATGTGCCCTTTTCATATTTTCACTGTGCCCAGGTTTTTATTTATGGAACTCTTTTGCTCATGGTTTCATGACCATGCTCGTCCGCCATTTTTACTCATGGCGTTCCCTTGTCTAGGTATACACCATGCCCATTATTTTTTTTATGAAGGCGTGTTTAGGGTCAACCTTCGGGACCTGTGCAAAGCATTTTAACGTCATGCGAACAAGATGTGCACTATAATTTTAAGGTCATACAACTGGACCGTGGTGGGGATGGATGGCAGTCTATGGAGGCCATGAAGGGAGTATAGTGGTGGTTTTAACTCACTTTGGGGAGATGGCACGAGACCACCCCTGAAAGATTGATAGTGTATGGATGTAAGATGGAAACTGGTGACCCACTAGTTGACGGCGAGTATGGATGGCGGGATGGCTCACCGTTTTGTGAGCATGGACTCACTGGGTAATGACGAATGGTAATGAAAGAAGATGGATTTTTTGGGGAGTTATGACGGTTGTACGAGCACATGAACGGGTCGGTTAGGGAAGACATGCATGAAAATGCACATAAACGGCATGTGCGCTTGTGTGGAGGTGAGTTTAAGGTCATGCCTCCTGGACCTGTGCAAAGCAGTTTAACGTCATGCAGCCAGGGTGTGCACTATGGTTTAGGGTCATATAGCTTGGACCGTGGTTATGCAATTTAGAATCATGCAGCTAGGACCATGCAGTTTAAGATCATGCAACTAGACCTCTGCTACAGTTTAAGGTCATATAGTTTGGACCATGGTGTTATGCCTTTTAACATTATGCGGTCAGGACGTGCACTATGGCTTAAGGTCATATGGCTTGGATCGTGGTTATGCAGTTTAGAGTCATGCAACTAGGACCATGCAGTTTAAGGTCGTGTAACTAGACCTCCGCTACAGTTTAAGGTCGTATAGTTTGGACCATGGTGGTTTAGGGTCATGCATCTAGACCATGGTTGTGTAGTTTAGGTTTATGCAGCATGGTTTAGGGTCATGCAACACAGACCATTGTGTGGGTCGCCGTGTAAATGAAGCTTTATGGGGGATAGGTCTATGGATAGAAATCTGACTCCTTGGGGATAAAATAGGTAAGTCTATACCCAAACAGAGGGCTTAGGCGAAGATGGTGACCCTATGAGGAGTGGCAAACAGAAACGGATTTCTGGGGGTTAGGGGGCAAGCATGGATTTTTAAGGTGATAGATGAAACTCCATGGGGAATAGGTTGGTGAGAGACTGACCCATGGGGATTGAAGCGGTAAGCACGACCTTTTTGGCATACACCTAACTCCATTGGGGATGATGAGTTGCAGCACTGGTGTAACTCCTACTAGGGATGATGGTAGAACACTCACAGTGTTGATCGAGCTCAGACATGCGCGGCACTAGCATCGAGTCACCAGTTGCATGAATCCTGTTGAGCAGTCACTGGCGCGCAGCGTTCGTCAGAGAGCTACAAGCGTGGTGCTAGTCACGAGCTTTCACACACGTCGTTAGTCGTGATCTTTCACACGTGTCGTTAGTTGCGGGCAACGTTGGTCTAAGATCAAGCCTTTGGCTTGGGTCAAGACCGGCCCTTGTTTATTGCCATTTGACGCTCGACGTTGCACTGACGGCAGTAAGCCTCTGTTTGGGGCTCCGGTCGGTGCCTGACCCGGTTCGGCCCATTGTCGTTTAGCCTTCAGGGACCTATCCGGTATTCTTACTTTGGGAGGGGCACTTCGAGAAAGCACCTTCTATATAAGGGGGTATAACCCGATTTTTATCATTTTACCGAAGGTAAAAATGGCTAAGGCTTTTAACAGTAAGCGTAAGAGAGCTTTCGGTGGCAATTTTGATAATAAACACAGAGCTTACATGCAAACGTTTGCCAGCAAGCACGTCATCCAAAAAGAACCAGCAGAGTCGGAGGGTGTCTACTGTTGGAGTTGAAGAGCAGGCAGTGCGACCAAAACACAAAGTTGGCCAGAGTCTGTAGAGATTTTGGCAGTGGTTTTGGGAGTGTCAAAGAAGAGGAAAGGGATCCAAATTGTCGTAGGGGTTTACCGGTGAACTTGCACTGGTTTTTGAGAGTTTTTTAGTGGCTTTCCACTGTTGGGAAAAAGAGGGGAAGGTCTGTCAGTGAGTTTTTCGGTAGTGAGAGGGGTTTCCCGACAGGAAGCCCATAAGTCACAGGGGGTGAACAGCCACTGGAAGGTGGACGGTTGCTAGGGAGATGAAGGGGCACAAGAAACCGAAGGGTCTCAGGAATTGAAGGGTCTCAAGAAATGAAGAGTCGCAGAAACCGAAGGGTCGCGAGAATTGAACAATCGCAGGAACCGAAGGGTCACGAGAATTGAACAGTCGTGGGAACCGAAGGGTCATGAGAATTAAACAATACGGCAATACTTCTCGACGAAGAGACTACTGTGACACTGCTAGACTTGTCCCTTAGTCAAATGAGAGAGGAAGACGGAAAAGGAGAAAGAGGAGAGATAAGAAAAGCAGAAATAGAAAGAGAGAGAAGAAAAGATATAGGAGAAAAGAGAACGAAAGGAGAAGAGATAGAAGAGAAGAGAAGAGATAGAAGAGAAGAGAAGAGAAGGGAGAAGAGAAAGAACATGGATGGCGATGGGTTCCATCTCCCATGGCAGAGAAAAGAGGAGGGAGAAAGAACATGGACGGTGATGGGTTCCATTGCTCATGATAGAGGAAATAGGAGAGAGAAAGAACATTGATGATGATGGATTCTGTCGCCCATGGCAGAGGAAAGATGGTAGAGAAAGAACATAGACGACGATGGGTTCCGCTGCCCATGATAGAGGAAAGAGGAGAGAAAGAACATGGATGGCGATGGGTTCCGCTGCTCATAGCAAAGGAAAGAGGAGCGAGAAAGAACATGGACGGCAATGGGTTCCACTACTCATGATAGAGGAAAGACGAGAGAGAAAGGACATGGGCGGCGATGGATTTTTCTACCCATGTCACGAGAGAGAGACAAGAAAGAGAAAGAGGAAAGACACGTGCAGCACTAGGCATCACCACTTGTGTTGTAAGGGACTCAAACACGACCTGACCCGCCACTCTGGAAAGGGCCCGGTGTCATGTCCTTGTTAAAGAATGGGGAAAGGATTGTCATGCACAGCAATGAGCATCGTTGTGCACAACATGGGGAAGGAGAAACTTGGACAGAGGCTCGATCCGCCACTCGGGTTAAAGCCCGGCTCACTGCGCATGTTTCCATAGGAAAAAGGAAAAATTAGAATGTCATGCCCGGTGATGAGGATTATCATGCATGACTGGAGAGGAGAGAGAAAATAAATAACAAGGTGAGAGAAAGGAAGACAGAGAGGAAGAAAGAGAGTTTAGCGAAGAGAAAGAAGAAAGGAAAGTATAGAGAGAAGGAAAGTGAATAGTTAGAGATGAAAAGAAAGAAGAGAGAGAAAAGGAAAGTGAGGAGAAAGGATAGGAAGAGTCATAGGAGAAAGAAGGAAAGAGACTGAAAGAGATTAGGAAAGAAGGAAAGAAAGGGTAAGTGAGAGAAGGAAACACGCACGACGTCGCCACTGCCATGTGTGTTAGAGAGAGAAATTCATGCATGGTGTTGCCATCGCCATGCACTCTCAGACAGAGAGAAGCAGAGATAGAATAAAGAAGGAGAAGATGAAGAAGGAGAAGAGAGAGAAGAGAGAGAAGAGAGAAGGAAGAGAGAAGCATGTACGGCTTTGCCACAACCGTGCATGTTCACAGAGAGGAACAGAGAGAAGCAGTGAAAAAGAAGAAAGAAAAGAGAGAAAGGAGAGAGAAAATAAATTGAAGAAGAAGAGTACAGAGATTAAAGGAAGAGGAGAGAGAAGAAAGGAAGAGAGAGAATTACCTTAAGGAAGAGGGGTATCGGCTTAATTCTTCTCTCTCCTCTCTCTCTCTCTCCAAGACGTTCTTATCCAACTCAATATAAAAACTCAAGCTTTATTGATCCATTGAAAGTATGAGGGGGGATCCCTTTTACAATTAGGTTTAGCATGTATTTATAGAATTGGGCCCAAACATGGGTAGATGCCCAAAAACTATCCTAATTGATGATAATTACAATTTATTTGAACTAAAATAAATTCTAAAAATGGTGCAAAATATCTTTTTTACCCTTGCCTAACAATACATGGAATTTCAAAACAGCCCCTACTGTTGCCCTAGAATGTGTATGATCTTCCATGGATGATCCGGGGTTTCTCTGGTGCCCATTTGGCAAAAAGATGATTTCTTTCTTGTGGGGCTTGTTATGGCGATCGATTTGATACCAACTTCGAGCCACATACCGTATTTTTAAGCCACGATCATACAACTTGAAATTCGGATGAATCTTAAAAACTTCGGATCGATTGTGTGCTCATATCATGATTCTTCTATGTGATTTCTTCGATGTATTACACTGAACATTCCATCACCATTGTGTGGCAACAAATGCAGCTCCATTTCGTGCCTAGATGAAGATTTTGCTATCTTGGCTTTTGGGTCGAAATCAGAATTTCAATGGTCGAAATTTACATCAACTTTATCGGCTTCACACATGAAATTCGACTGTTCATCACACACGAGGCTTGGACCAATGGTATCCCTAGACCTTACGCACGCGATGGGACTGGTCTCGTGTCAATCCGATGCATGAGTGTCGTGATATGGCCGCTCGAGCGGGACGTGTCGCTGTTGAATTTCTTGTAACTTCTTTCACAAATCATCGAATTCTCTCTAGCTTTTCTCCCTGCTCGAGCGTCGTCACATAGCATGCTAGATATAAAAACACTCGTCTTGACGAGATGAATAAGCTCACAAAATTTGAGTATGATCCAACTCGGGATAAGTGAGATATGGCTCCCAAAAGTAAATCAACTTTAATGGTGATTTGGTGCAGTAAGGGTGCACGGGAATAGCGTGCGGCCAACCTTTTTTGGTCTTTTACCCATAACTTTGTATAGGAATGCCCGATTAAGCCGAAACTTGACCCATAGGGGCGTGCCGGATCCAATGGCGATGGTCCCACAGCAATTTGACGCACTGAAACTAGAGTTCTAGTTACATGATCTGTTTTAGGGTGCTAGAGACTGATTTTTCCGAAATTGTTTCTTTGTATACACTGTCTTAGACATGTCGGATTACGACAAAACTTGGTAGGTGGCCTTTTGAAGTCCTTATGAATATTTTCACTATTTCTGGGGAAATTTCTGAGACTGTCGCGAATTTCACTGTAATTCAGTCAATAAAGACAGGCCACTTATAGAGAAATCATCTTTCCTTCCCCATTGTATTTCTTCCAGTAATTTCATGAGTTTGGGAGCCTTCTTTTGTGCCATTCGGATCTGTTGAAAGAGCTGGCGCTCCACCCTCATGCAAGCGGTCATACTTACCCCATCACCAAGGGGTAGAGCTGAGTGTCATACCACTACATCCTCTAACTGTCCCATCTACCGAATCATTAAGGGATCCATCGATATCACGGGCTTTCTGCTCTGAGCATTTGCTACCACATTAGTCTTGCCTGGGTGGTAATTGATGGTACAATCATAATCATTCTATAGATCAATCCATCTCCTTTACCTCACATTCAACTCCTTCTGGGATAACAGGTACTTGAGGCTTTTATTGTCCATAAATACCTTAAACTGGGCCTCATAGAGGTAGTGTCTCTAGATTTTAAGGCAAATACTACAGCCTCGAGTTCCAAGTCATGAGTTGGGTAATTTTGTTCATACAGATTTAACTATCTGAAGGTATAAGCAATGACCTTCCCTCGCTGCATAAGCACATATCCAAGCCCTTTATGAGAGGCATCGGTGTAAACCACAAAGTCCTCATTTTCTTTGGGTAAGGTCAGAATCAGAGCCGTAGTCAGACTTTTCTCACAATCATCTAACCACACAAAATTTACTTCCTTCTGGGTTAGGCGAGTCACTGGAAATGTTATTTTTTAAAATCCTTCTTCAAAGCGTACATAGTAACCCGCTAATCTCAAAAGATTGCGAACCTCTATCATGCTTGTCGGCCTTCCCCACTTAAGTACAACTTCAATCTTACAAGGGTGAACTGCGACCCCGTCCTTAGAAACAATGTGCCCAAGGAAGGCCACGCTAGGAAACCAAAACTCACTCTTACTCAACTTAGCATACAACTTTTCTAACTTCAGAGTCTAGAGGACCACTCTTAGATGCTGCTTATGCTCTTTTAGGTTCTTTCAATACACCAAAATATCATCAATGAATACCACAACAAAAGTTTCCAGAAAGGGCCTGAAAATTCTATTCATCGGTCCATGAAACAGCTGAGGCATTGGTCAACCCAAACGACATTACCAGAAACTCGTAGTGGCCATATCGGGTTCTGAATGCGGTCTTGGGAACATCTCCCTCCTTGACTTGCAGTTGGTGATAGCCTTACCGAAGATCAATCTTAGAGAATACTTGGGCCCCTAGGCAGGGGTATTTGTTCTTTACTGTGACCTGATTCAACTGCCTATAGTCTATACAAAGTCTCATGGATCCATCTTTCTTATTCACAAATAGAACTGGTGCACCCCGAGGTGATACGCTGGGTCGGATGAACCCCTTCTCTAACAACTCCTACAATTTCTCTTTCAGCTCCTTCAATTCTTCTGGGCATATCCTATAAGGGGATTTCGAGATGGGAGTAGTACCAAGGACTATATCTATTTCAAACTCTATTTCCCTAACTGGAGGTAGAGAGGTCAACTCCTCAGGAAAAACTTCTAGGTATTCTCTTACCACTAGTATCTCTTCTAACTTGGACTAGACATCCTGATTCTCTACCACATAGGCTAAGTACCCGATACATCTCTTAGCTAGAAGACGGGAAGCCCGAAGGGTAGAGATAAGGTGTAGAGGAGGAGCATCCTTAATACCAACAAGGGGGCAACTCCGGCTAGTTTGGGCGTCTAAAGGTCACCGTTTTATCATAACAATTAACTGTAGCATGATGTGTGAACAACCAGTCCATGCACAAGATAATATCAAAATCCTGAATATTCAAAAGTATCAAGCTTATAGGCAGGACACACCCTTCAAGCAAATCCCCACATTGTTTATATACAATATCAGTTTCTATAGAATACCCCATAGGTATGCATACTACCAATGTCTAGTCAAGAAGTGAAGGTCTAGCATTTATACGGCATGCAAAGTGAGGTGCAACAAAATAATGAGAAGATCTAACGTCAATCAAGATTCTAGCTTCCATACCACAGATAGAGAGTGTACATCGGATTGCTGAGGTAAACACCTTGGCTTCCTGCTCCGTGAGAGCAAACACTCGACCTTGAGTCCTTGGTCGGTTCTCTGACCCCTTTTTAGGGCAGTCCTTGATCAGGTGGCTGGGCTTGCCACATTGAAAACATGATCCCGCCTTCTTATAGCATTCAGCTGCAGAGTGGTTACTCAACCCACAATCTGAGCAGGTTGGGTGCCGGTTATCCCTTATATCACCCAGGAAGGTCTTTTGGATTTTTGCATTACCTTGATAGATTCTTCCCCTAAAACATTTCCTAGGAGGTGGTCGAACCTTCCTCCCGAAGTTCTCAGACGGTGTGAGCCCCACTGTCCCTTCTTTCCTCAACCAAGATTCCTCACAATCCCTCTCGATCTTCATAGCGAGGTCCATTAATGGGGAGAAGGTCTTGAGGTTGGCTGATAATACTCCCCCTCTTATATCTAGCCTAGGGCCCCTCTCAAACTTTTAAGACGATCTAAAAACCGTTCTTAATACACTTCTAGGCCTCTCTAGGCCAAGAATTCTCTCTTGGTTGTTTCGATACCATAATTGTCATGACCCTGCCCCCTAACCCCTACCGTACCTGTCGGAGGACAACAGAGTGCGGGACCGTGACAAGAGGTAGCAAATGCCACTCAGGTGAGAGTGCGCTCAACACTTTTCGAAAGACAGAATCAAAGAAAACCACGAAAGAAAACAAAAACCCAAGTACAAGGGTACAAAGAACTGGACAAAGATAAAACCAATTATATATACAAGCTTCAAAATTTTATTACAATCATGTTCAAGGCACTACAGGCCCAACAACAAATTACAAGACTTCAAACAAAAATAACTATATGGCCACCGCCATCAGACACCTACTATCAGGATAAAGCTTTTCTTTCCAAGCCTGAATCTTCAACTGCCAGTCACAATTTACCCAGCCGCCTGCACTCAAAAACCACAGGCTATCGCTCTACACAGATAAAATTAGAGGAATGAGCTATAGAGCCCAGTAAGCAGATAAAACATCATGTATTCCGGCCTATACAATGCCATTTATAACCATCCCCCAAGATTCATGTAGGTGTCATGACATGCAGTCATGTAGCACAATTCTTTAGCAAAGGTAGAAGAAGTGTAATCAGATGTCAGAATATCATACATCGTATGAGCTAACAGTCTACCATATCTTTTCATCAAAATAACATATTAGTAATTCAGGCAAAACACATAGTACATACAGGCATTCCTAGTGTCGCCTACTCTCAAAGTAAAAGTCCTATCAATCAAGTCAAGCCAATCCTGTTACTTGGAACTTCTACTCTGACTCAAGAGGGAAGACAATGACAAATAGATGACCCATTTCGTAATGTCTTCACATAGACATACAATCCCCAGCATACTTTGGGCCTTTTATTAGGCTGTGGCCTTACAAGATACGACCCTCTCCTTATGCCTTTCTGGCGATAGATCGTTACACACCAATGGGCGACCCAATGCATAGTGCCCTTAAAGATTTGAGGGGTGCGACCCACCCAAACATTCATATTCACCACTTAACTTCCTTCATATCATCAGGAGTTGAGAAACATCTTAACATTCTTATTATATTACAACAGATTACACTACCAATGGATGACTCCTTGCGTAGTGCCTCATATTATAGTCTCAGGATCACATACTGCAGTACTAATGGATATCCCATTGCTTAGTGCTCCACATCATATTCTTATCATGTCAGATCCCACCACCAATGTATGTCTCATTGCGTAGTTTTCCGTGTCACATTCTTATCATAGGCAAGTCTTATTACAATCATGCACATGCATATCTCATAAGCATTCATTCGTGCCCAAGCATGACTCATCACAATTTTTCAAGAGTTCATGAGCATTCACATCATCATAAGCATGCCTCATTTCAACTATGCATATTCAATAATTCATAACAGAACAGAGTTTTCATTATGATAACCTCTAAAAACATTTGGCCTAACTTTCCAATCCATAAACAGTTTTGTCATGGTCCCAAAACCAATTTCAAAATAGATTCATCCACCTTTTATTTAGAAATGGTTTAGATTAAATCAGATGCATATTGATTAGTGAACAGCCTTCCACAAAATATGCAATAGTTTTGGAAATTCACTGCAACTCACAATAGTGATATATTCATACAAACAGGGGCATAACTCCCAAACCTTAAAGAATTTCAACATGGTTTCAAAATAAAATTTAAAGTAGACATACCCATATTTCCTTTAAAAGTGGTTTGAGATCATTTGGATACTATTTAGTTAGTAAACAGTTTAGTACAAAATATGCAATAGTTCTGAAAATTCACTACAACTCACGACATTAACATATTCATACACATAGGGGCATAATTCCCAAACCATCAAGAATTTAAAAATTATTACAAACCTAAATTTGAATTAGATATTTTATTTAAAATTGGTTTAATATCATTTGGACACGATTTGATTAGTAAATAGTTATAATTAAAAACATACAAAGTTCCTGAAAATGCAGTTTACAGTTTTGGTATCCTCTAGAAAATAACCCGTAACTTCCAAACTAGTATGGACATGGACATAAGGTATTTTCCATCTTCAAATAGAGGCACAAGGGTACCTCCCCATAAATTTTCATATCCAACAGAAATAATTTCAAAGCTCAATTTATCATGCCCATAAGAATCACAGTCTTCGAAAAACAGGCATATTCTAACATAAATTCCATAGCATGCAGCCACATCCTTATTATAAAATCATGCTTATAATCAAAACTACGGAGACATGAATGTTAGATCTACTTACTTACACTCAAGAGTGTCCCAAAATCCCCACACAGGCCAAGTTTCCAAGCTCCCAAAAAAGAGGCTCCAAGAGGTAGAGATTCTAAATGTTTGGAAAGGGAGCTCGTGAATGAGAGAGAGAAAAAGTCCTAGGAGGGGTGAGAAGGGCAGTATTTATAAACCAAGAGGGGAAGGAAGCTAGTAGGTGGTAGCCAAAGGGCTACAAGTGGTATTCAAGTGGTTGATAAGGGCATACAAGTGGCTTACATGCACCACATGGCTCTCACACTCTCTCAACAGAAACACGCATGATGGTAACCTCTCTCTTCTGGTGTGCTCGACATGCTCTCTCCTCATCACTCATGGTGGTGTTCTCTCTCCTTGTTGCACACTTACTACCGTGCGCTCACTTTCTTCCTTTGTCTCATACTATTGTGCACGCTCACTCTCTTCTTCTGTTTCGTACTACCGCACACGCTCACTGCCGCGCGCTCGCTACTATGTGCTCTCACTGTCGCGCGCTCATTGTCGCGTGCTTTCTCAATCATGCGCTCTCTCTATCATGTGCTCTCACTTCTTCAGTCTCTTACTGCCACACACGACGATGCTTCTTTTCTTCTCTCTCTTTCCACCGCGTATTGCCTCAAGCCAAGATATTCTCGGTCCTTACAACCTACTTCGCCTGACCCGCGGCCTCAAGGCCATCAAGATTCAGTTGACAAGACATGATCCCTAGATCGTCACGCGCCCATCGAAGGCGAGCCAGGGCCCAAAGGCCTTCTAGCGTTAGGCTCGATAGCAGTCTGACACCTACGGCGGCTGGAGCCCATACTGATACGGGCCCTGAAACAATCTTGGGCTCAAATGGGGCTAGCCCAGCCCTTGCTACTCGGAGTGCCCGATCGGAGCATGAAAAAGACTAGGGTCACTCCTCCCGCCAAATTACATGACTCGAACCAGCCCGTCGAGGTAATGGCGGTGAGCCATGATGGGGACGAATCTGAAAACCCAATGGCCCATTTTGAGAATGTCCTAAATAGCATCTTGGACAGACTCAAAGGGCTTGAAGACGCTCTGCCCACACTCTCTTCCCATCAAGTGACGAACTCTCCCCTCCGGCTCAAACACCAAGGCCTCCACTCCCTCCTGTCTCCTTTGAGGTCCAGCTCGACATAGTTCCTCAAGTGGCACCATCAATGTTCATGCAAGAGTACATACGATGAATGATCAATTAAAGCATCCAGGACCTATAAGCATCAAAAACACAAGAGAGTGTTTCGTAGCAGAAGCCTTACCTGCCTTCTATTGATCAGGTCCCCTTTCCTATCGGGTACCAAAAGGGGAGGTTGCCAACCTTCGATGGAACGGGTTCACCTCGGCAGCATGTGGTCCACTTCATGTCTGCATGCCAAGAGTCATCCTCGGATCCCAGACTGCTGCTCTGACAGTTTGTAGAAACTCTAGTTGGGCTTGTCTTCAAGTGGTACGCCCACCTACGGCCCAACTCAGTTCACTCCCGACGAGAGATGGAGTAGCTATTCTATAAATGCTTCTATGAAGCGGAGCTGAACGTACAGGCTATAGAGCTCCTTGCTATGGCCCAAAACCTAGACGAGTCCGTGGGCCAATACATCCAGAGATGGAGGGATCTCGTGATGTGCCAAAGCAACCCCATGGGCGAGATTGAGGTCGTTCAAACATGCATAAGGAACATGAGGAAAGAAATCTCCATACATGTTGAAGCCTCCAGCCCCATCTCTTTCTCCGAAATGATTACTAAAGCAACTAAGATAGAAATCTTGTTGAAACATCGTGGAGGAGATCAAGCCCAAACCCCTGGGGGAGGGCAAGCCCGAAGCGACAGAACCAACCCCGTGCTGATCAATCAAGAAATCTGATCAGCGCGACAGTCACAACCACCTCCCAACCTGCACCCAATGTCGCTCCCCTGCTGACATTAGATACCTCCCAAGGGCTATAGGAGAGGATTCAGGAGGCAACACAACAACAGCCATCCCAAAAACAAGATTATAACAAGGTGCCTCTGCCACAAAGCTACTACCGCCCCAAAGAGTTCTGGCGAAAGCTCAATCTGGGGTACAGCTTTAACAAGTCATGGGTTCCAACCCTCCTGAGAATGTTGATTGAGCAGGACATGGTGGTCCTTCCCCCCAACAAATGGCTGGATCAAGCGGAGTGGGTCAACCATGCTAACTATTGCGCCTACCACTAGATGTTGGGCCATCCGGTACAAGACTGCATCGAGCTGAAAGAACACATTGAAGTCTTAAATCAGAAGGGGAAAATCAACCTCGAGGATATCAAGAAGGCTTTGGAAACCCCCAAATCCTCCAATATGGTCACACTCCAGGAGGAGTCAAACGATGAGATCCACGCGACCGAACTATCACGCTACTGGCTTCCCGCCCTCTTCGACATATTGGTGCAGCATGAGATAATAGTGCCCTGCACCAAGAAACAAGGGTGGATTGTTGGAAAAGATCAAGGCCCTTGGTGCTGCTCCATCAGCGGAGTAGTCATAACTTATGCCACTGCTACGGGTTCAGATCCATCCTCCAAGGATATCTTCAAGGAGGTTGGATAGTCCTAACCGACAGGCAGCCTTCGCTCATGGGCAAATCTCCTGACGAGGCATCCCAACCTCATCATAGGATGGGACATGTTCGAAGCCCCGCCCCAAGCACTCTTGAAATCTCCACCTCCTACACCCCAGCAGAGGTGCCGGCACCATGGGAGGTGTACCACGGTTGTAGAAAGGTGAGGAAAATTGGAAGGGACACGGCTTGACATGCAGATATGGTGCCCACACCCCCAGCTCAAGAGCCCCGACCGCCTAAAGAAAAGCGGGAAAACTGAAAAAATCCCAGCAGCCCGGACCCATAACTTCGAGTCCCCTCGACGCCCTGTTGACGCCATTCTCTTACCCTTTCCCTACCTTGTATGACTTCATCCTGAGGCAAACTCTCTTTGCTGAGGGAAGTCAATACATTACTGCAAGGACAGTTTGGGGTACACCCTACACGAGAAAGAGACTGTAAAAACACACTCTACATGCGGTCTCGAAGGCAAGACTCTAAACTCGCCTCATTATAGTCACAGCAGTATCACTTTAAAACTATCTCCTCAAAAAAAAATATAATAAAATGCAAACGTCTTGAACGAAAACCTTATCAGGTGTTCACGAGAAATATGAGGATACTCAAATGCCTTCCCACTAGGCTTTTGGGTTCATCCCCTCATTTCCTTAGAGGCGAAGAGCGAAGTTTGAGGCAAGAGTGCGAAAATAAAAACATCAATGGACTGAACATAGAGTCAAGAAACTGAAGAAAGAGGATGGCCATTGTATTCACATCATGGAAGGTTACAAAATTTTGGCGAGCTTCTGAAGCTCACAAACAAAAAATAAGAGAAAGACCTTCAGAAATGGTCGAGCGCCTCACGCATCTTCGTCTTCAACTCCTGCAACCCTTCCAGTGCAGCCCGCACCTGCTCCTCGCCAAGAGCAATGTCCTGAGCGAACAAAGTAGTGACCGCCCTTATCTCTGAGCTCAACTGCTCTAGACGGCGGGAATTCCCAGCCATTGGTTCCTTGTAGTGCTGTCGACTCTCTTTTGAGTCAACCACAAGGGATTGTAACCAAGCGATCTCGTCTTCTGCATTCCAAACCTCTTGGTATATCTCCACCACTTCCCTCATGAGCCGAGCATGACGAGAGGCGATCCACTGCTTCTTCTCCTCGTGGCTCTCCATAAGAGCTTGCTGAGTAGCCAACCTCACCCGCAAGGAGGGCATGCCCACCTCATGAACCTCCCACACCACTGTCTCACACAAAGGGGCCTCTGCTCCCCAATCCACCAGATTCTCTAGCAACTCCTGCAGCCAGTTAAAAGTCTCTATGTCCGGGTCTATGGATTTCAAACTGGCCACGCAAGCCTTAACATCCTCAATCCCTTCTTTGAGCCCTTGTAGACCTGTCCAAATCATACTCCTCACAGTCCGTGCTCTAGGAATCAGCGCTAACAAGGCTAGGGTCGAGGAACTGATGAAAGCAAGCGAGGACTCGTCAAGGGTTGGGCCCCCGGCCACAACAACCAAAGACGTGGGGGGAATGGTATGAGGTCTAGGTAAGGGCTCCCCAGCCCCGCCTTTGACCTCGACATCGATTGGCGCCATGCAAGCCAATGCCAAGACCGCACTCGCCGTAAACCTTCAACACTTTGCATAATGGTTTGCTGCCGATACCCCCATAGTGGAAGAGTCCCTTCACTTCGAGCTGATGCCCGTTTTAAAACAGAGGTGGGCGACTGAGGGCCCCACGACCCTTCACCTCCCCCTCTCTCTGGTCTCTCCTCTCACCCTTCTAAGGGGACGCCCCCTGGGACCTACTCATGGCGCAAAATATCCACATCTAGGATCTCCACTACAGAACAAAAGACAAGGGGGTCAAACCCAAGAAGAAAAGCAGTGCGATGGCCACACACGCACAAGCGCAAGGAAAGAAATAGCATTACCTGGAGGAGGAGTCGAGCTGGTGTCAGCCATCGTCGATGCAGGAGCGCAACGAGAAACTTTGTGCCAAAAATGCTGATGAAGAAGGGAAGCAGACAGAAAGGGGATAAGGTCTCTTCTACTTCGGATGAAAATCCCTGAGGAAAGTGAAAGCCACCCCGGCATACCTCTCTTTGTAAAGCTAGAGAGAGGCGAATCAACAAAAAGACGCATGGCCCAATCATGAGAGAATGCCAGCGGCATGCATGCCGAAGAGTCGAAAACGGGACAATGAAGAACAACCAGCACGCCAACTGAAGTGTCACACAAGCGAAACGTCGTGTGGCTCAGAGGTACGAAATTATGAACAACACACGAAGTGACATGCCACACGTGCGAAAGATCACGCCCGGTCCCTAGGGAGCATCGAGGACATGTAATCACATTATCTTACAACACCAACGTAACCCTCTCATTCAACATTTACTGCTCTGCATGTGTGATGTGGCTCGTCGAAGATGACGCACCTACTGTCATCAAAGCGCCTCTCAGGTACGCAACCCTTCCCCTTTCGGCCCTTACAAATCCCGAGCCCACTCAAAAGCGTGGTGCACACTCATGCACCACTACACTCAGCAAGCAAGCGAACTTCATTCCTTGTCCTGCCCACACACACAGGACCCTCTGTGGTCTCAAACAAAAAAAAAAGAAAAAATAAAGGAAAGAAAATGCGGGGTCTGTGAGAAAATAAAAAATGACGCATACCCCAAGGGTTGGGACGAAAACCCGCATGGGTGTCCCAACCACCGAGTCAGATCGGGCGGCATCTACCCCATAGTCAAGACGAGAGTTCCATCGACCATTTCTTATCTTCACCATCAGTAGGGATAAGAACTGATCCAAGGAAAACAAAAGTGGCACGATGGCCGCACACACGGGTGCGCAAGGCAAAGAAGGAGAATTCAACGTGAATGAGGATTTTATTTCATGAACAAAAAGGATTACAAGATTGTAGTTACAATAAAATCTGTAATTTTATGAAAAAAAAGTACATTTGTTCTAGAATAAATCTATTCCTTTCAAGAGCTCCGCCACCTTCTCACGGCGGTAGTATCTTCTATAAGGTGTTATCACTCTCTTCAAGTAAACCTTGAAAAGAGTGATGACCTCCACCTCCTCTCTCGCCCCCTTGTGAAGGCAAAGAGAGGAGCACTGGTCAAAAGGAGTAGCTACAAGCGAAAGCTTGGGCTAGACTCTCTCGCTAGCCATAGCGACGATTCATCCAAGCGCTTACACGTGGCCCTGGACCTTCTGTACAAATGGAGGGGCCCTGAAGCAACAGGCATGCCATCTAGCAAGGATCCACTACCGCCTTTTGCTAGGTCAAACGTCTTCACCTAGACGCCTAATGCTCAGACGCACCCAAAAAGCCGGGACCTGATAGCCATCCCAAACATAAGACCTAGCCTCCCGACGAAACACAAAAGAAAGAAAAGTGTTTGCGCGTCCTCCACCAATAGGAGTTGCAAGCAAGGAACTTTGCAAAGAAAAGGGGAAGAGCTGCCCTGATGCTCTCTGGCCTAGGCTCTTTTTATAGCAGCCATATGCCCATCATCAAAGCTCGCCACTTCCCAAGCAGCATGTCGTCCAACTACATGGACAAGTGTCATCACAGTGGCGCTCGTTCGACTGCCATTTAAATTGTTTGACGCCTCGCCTTTCAGATGACACTTTCGAAGCATCATGGTCAAATCTTCCACTGCCCTACTACCAATAAATCATCATCAACTCATTGCACGATGGGTCCCTTTCGCCGCCCCATCTTCCAAGTGTCGCTTTCTTTCTGACCTCGCACCGAACTGCAGATGCTTCATCAGCCACACGTCATCTTTGCAAGACACACCGCCCCCGCTGGCATCAACACTCTACCCCGCCTGGGTCACAAGCCTCCCCCGCGGGCATCAAGGCTCTACCCCACCCGGGCACATCCCGCCTGGGTCATAAGTCGACCACGCGAGCATCAACACTCTACCCTGCGTGGGCACCCCCCGCTTAGGTCACAAGCTGCTCCCGCGGGCATCAACACTCTACCCTACGTGGGCACCCCCCGCCTGGGTCACAAGCCGACCTTGCGAGCATCAACACTACAACCTACGCGGGCACACCCCGCATGGGTCACAAGCCACCCCTGCAGGCATCAACGCTCTGCCCTATGTGGGCACCCCCCACCTGGGTCACAAGCCACCCCCGTGGGCATCAACACTCCACCTTATGCATGCACACCCTGCCTGGGTCACAAGCCACCCTCGTGGGCATCAAGCTCTACCCTGCGCGAACACATACCACCTGGATCACAAGCCGCCCTCACGGCAACACCGCACCCCGTGCAGACACACCCCGCCTAGGTTACCAGTCATCTCATCAATCGACGAACGAGCTGCACCTCTGTACCACATCCACAAGGTTCACTGTTCTAATTAGCCTCTAAAAAAAAAACGAAGTTGGGTGTGATGACAACAATTGTGAGCAAGAGAAAAGGAGCTTCAGGCAGACATAGCACCAAGGCAGTGGGTAAAATTGCCCAAAAATAAAGAAAATGGGCATGGCAAAAACCTACAAGGGCATCATGAGTAAAAATGACAGGCAGGCATGGCCACGAAGCCATGAGTAAAAGAGTCCTAAAATAAACAAAGTCGGGAATGGCGAAAACAAAAATTTCGGCCCCCAGGGCCATCCGCCAACATCATTCACTAACATGCAGGGTGAAGTCTCCTCAACAAAGATACTGCCTCAGAACCCCTACCCCTTAAGCCCAAACGTTTCTTGACAGGCCAACTAAAAGCCCCCGACTGGACTAGATAGGATGGGAACTAAAGAGGTATCTTGGATATCAAAACAAACCACTATCAACAGTTTCCGTTGGTCAAGGATAGAGTCCACAGAAAATGGCACCAGTCTACTGGAGCACCAAATCTTTTAGCCAGGTTGAGATAACGCCCTCAAAAGGCACTAGCCGGCTCCCTTTTTTTTACCAGATAGGTTGGGAGAACACCCACAAAAAAAAGGTACCCACCAGCTGGTGCATCAGGAGTTCTCGTTGATACAGATTCGTAAGCCTCCACAAGGCAGCGTATCAGTGCGATCTCCCACAAAACGGATTCTGACATAAATCGGAGAACACCCCTCAACAAGACACCGGTCAGGTAGAAACTGCTTTGGTCACCCCCGGTTAAGGGAAAATCTCAGCAAGGTCTCCCCCTCAAGGACTGCGCCAATGTCGGTGATGAAGCAAAAAAATATTTGTTGAGAGGAAATAAATACGTCTTAGTGAGGATTCGTCAGATGAACTTCGACGATAAAGTTTTCATTCGCTTCTCTTGAAGCGCAACATCCATCGAGGCAAGTTGTTGCTCGTCATTTTTTATGTGCATGCACCTCACACACGAACAAGGAGAAAGCCTACAACAGCCTAGTCCTGCAGGTACACAAGACATCGGCATGCCAAAGTTGTGTCGTAAAATAAAGCCTTGAGCCATACGACCTGGGTACGGTGCCATCACACCAAGGAAGGACCTTACAACTGTAGCCCTATACTAGTGGCTTCAAAACTATACTAGACTACCGCCATCGTATTCAGAATGTCGAAAAACCGTCGAGGACCAAATTTAGGCTCAATCGGACCACCCAAAAGGGATATATGCCCATGCGGCCTTACAGCAGGTGGGTTTCACACTAGCTCAGTGTGGCATTACCAAACCAATCCCCAGAAATAGAGACTATGACATCGTGTTTCGGGAGCATCATGAAGGACCCATGGCACCTTTCACTGAAACCAAGAAGGGCCCAGATCTCTATATGTTCTAGATCACGCTAGTCTCGTCATTTTGACCTAAGGCATGCATTGTGGCGTGACCTAGAGTCAAACTTCTCCTGAAAAGAAGGTGCCCCAAAAACCAGAAAAACCAGGGTTTAAGAATAAGAAGCCTCGGATCAAGTGAAGCACAGCTAGACATCCAAGCATCAGATCACCGCAGGGACGAGTTCAATGCAACCACCTCGCAAAGAGCTGCAAATTGGTATAACTCTTGCATTTAATCCAAGGTCCGATGGATGCAAGTCCTCAGGTCACAGAGAAAGGAAATTCACTAGGTTGTCGAAATCCCTCTTTCCTGCATGCTCCCAAATTAGTCAAAAACGCAAACCAGGATTCAAATCGGCCCAAACTTGGTGCAAAATGACTGTGACTGTCTCCCCTCTCGTTTGCAAGCAGAGCCAGGAGCCAAAACATCGCAAGTCAAGGTGCATTGGCGAACAAAGTTCACGCATATGGTCGGACTTCCACCCCGTGGGAAAAGCGCCACCCCAACACGACTAAAGGGCATCAAAATGCTCAGAGTCGCAAGGACATTGAAGATATGTTGACAAATCATCTGAACCATCACCACAAGTTACAGAAAAAGCTTCCAAGATCTGGCCATGGCGGAACAACCTGCATGCAAGGACGTCTTCGTCATTAGTGGAAAAGATCTCAGGGACATTTTGGTCATTGTGCCTAATTTCGGGATCTATCCATAATATCTTAAATTTTAGTTAAGCTTTGTTTTTGAGTATTCACCCCTGTTTGATGAATCATCTATATAAGCAGGCCTAGCTCACTTGTAAAAGGCTGGAAAACCTTCGAGCAAGGTATTTACCCATTATAAAACAGAGGCATTACGTTTGTTCCTCTTACCGTTTGCTTCTAAGTCTTTAGTTTCATCGAGAGGAGAGAGAAAACTTTGAGGGAGAGAAAATACTGCTGAGCACATGGGTCCATAAGTGCCTCCTAGTGTGCGAACTCCTCCTTTCTCTCTCCCAAACCGGGTCATACCCCAACCCTTCTCTCTCTCTCTCTCCCCCTTACGTGACACACCGTCTGCCCTGTGCAGCAACCTACGTCACCAACAAACGCGTGAACGCAAGTGAACCCATGGGCCCCAACCCTCGGGTTCCCTCACACCCCTTCATCTGGCAGCTAGCCCCTTTGAGAGGATAGTCACAAGAAGGGACAGCTGGATCTTATACCGACCCTATACGATAAAGAGAGAGAGAGTAGAGAGGTTGCAAGCCTAAAGAGAGTCTTTATCCAAATCGCATTGGCACACAACCGGAGGGCTTCGTGATTGTTCTAAGAGGGTTGATCGCCCGGACGTGTCCCCCGAACCCCAAGCGATGAGGCTAGCCCCTGCGCTCATACGCCCCACACCGGCCCACACCCTCAAGTCGTCGCACGAACGACCCGTGGTTATCCGAGAGAGGGTTCTCTCCCGAACCCCAAGAACCAAATCCGACCACTCACCACTTTCTCTCTCTAAAGAGTGAAAAATGAGGAGGAATGGTGAGAAATGAGACCCCTCTCCGCTCTTTATCTAAACTAAAAAGGTACAAAGGTGGATTTACCCCATGAGCCCTTACAAACCCCCAATCCCAAGAAAGCCCACTGAAGCAAAAGGGGCATTTTTTTAAGAAGATGAAGGACCAAAGTGTAAAAGGGCATGGCCAAAAAGACACCCTCTACCCCTCACACATGCCTAAAGGGTAAAATCCCCTAGGGGTATAATGGTCCGAGACCTATTAAACAATCTTGAAATCGAATGGGACCAAGCCCATTGCGAAGATAAGGTCCAGCCTAGTCAAAAATGGCTAACCCACCTCGAAAGGAGGCTTAAGGCACAGCCCGCCTAGGCTTGCAAGGGGGGACGGACCCTCATTTTTCTCTCTCTTCCTCTTCACATCTCTCTCTCTCTTTCTCTTGGGCCAAGCGGCCAAGCCGTTGGCCCGATGCCTACTCTCCACTTAACCCTACTCACATCTCTCTCTCTCTCGCTCGAGCCAAGTGGCCTAGCCGTTGGATCGATGCCTTCTCTCCATTGCTCGCCCCTCAACACTCTCGTCTCTCTCTCTCTCTCTCTTACTAGGGCCAGGCAGCCTAGCTGCTAGCTGGATTCCTTCGCACCTCTCTAACCACACCTTGTGCCCATGGCTAACCATGGGCACACTCCCTCCTTACCACATGATGCCCATGGCTTGACCATGGGCACAAACACACATCTCTCTTATTTTTGACATCCCCATCTCCACCCAACTTCGGCACATCCCACTTCATCTCATCTATAACCCATGGCTCTCTCATGGACAGACACATTGCACTACAATCACAATGCCCCAAAGCCCATGGTTCAACCATGGGCACACCATGCACTACTTTCATGCTCTCATTTCTCATCCCAAAGACCCATGGATTGACCATGGGCACACTGGTGCACATTCCTTCAACTCCATCATACTCCATTCCAAAAGCCCATGGTTCAACCATGGTCCACACATTCTCCCCCCTAGATTTTATCTCTTTCTCCCTCTTCTTTCACTCACTTCACACCACTTGCACACACGATCGAGCCCATGGCTCGACCCATGTTACTGCTCTGACAGCTTGCTCATCATCCCTAGTGATGCATTAGCCACCCTTGAGCCTCACATCCACCACCATGCGTGTACCCTGGTCCGCCATGGCCTTCATCTCAGACAACCCACCTCCTTGTCACTACCACCAAGCATCATTCAAAAATACGAATGAGCACTCCACCCAGAAACCCATTCCACTAATGAGTCATCATCCATAACCACCGCCATTTCTAAAGCAACACCATCATTGATCATCCCCTATGGATTGCTTCACATACCCCATGGGAGAAACCATTTCCTCCACAGGGTTAGACCCACCTCATGGCATAAGCTTGTCATCACGATGAACCCTTGCAATCCTCGTCCCTTGAGAAAAACCAATATCACCGGGAAGTTTCACTTGTCTCATGGCAAGTCAACTACACCAGTAAGACTCACTCACCTCATGAGGAAAGCCGTTACCCCGATCAGTCTCATTCGTCCCATGGAGCAAGCCACCATCCGTAAAGAGCACTCATATGGCTCAAGTCGTAGACCATCATCCCTAAGGAGCTTCACTCATTTCTTAAGGTAAATCACTTCTCCCCTTGAAAACCCCCATACACCAGTGAGTTTCACCTACCTCACGAAACCTTCCTCATTCCCCGGTGGATGTATGCATGACCATTACCATGAGGTAGACCATGATCCCCAAGTGTCTATTTTACCCCAGGTCACCCGACCCCTTCGAGCATCATTCGAAATTAGGAGTGAGCACTCCCATCCAAGCCAATATCACTCCCCAAGTGAGCTTCATTACCCACCATGGAGCTTTCACAACCATGGTCAAAATAAGGCGACCTTGCTATTATGTATCCACCATCATGATGTCAAAAGGAGAAAAAAGAAAATAAAAGACGGATGTAGCCATGAAGCTACAGTTAAAAGAGCTAAAAAAAAATAAGCATGGTGAAACCCAAAAGGGCACCATGAGTAAAAATAAAGACGAGTGTGGTCATGAAGCCACGAATAAAAGAGTTCTAAACAAATCGGGCATGGTGAAAGCCCAAAAGGGCGCCATGAGTAAAAATAAAAAAATGACGGGCATTGCCATGAAGCCACAAGTAAAAATGCTCAAAAATAAATAAAAAGGAAGTTGGTGAAAACTATTCTGCAGTACCACTTCCACTCAGTTCAGGTGAAAAAGGACCTAAACTAATAAGCCGGTTGATGCAGCGCTCTCCTGCATAAGCCGCTTCAGCCAGCTCCTTCAGGTAAAAGTTCGGTAGTATGGGAGTCGATGCCCTTTTACATGGGCACCTTACTATTGGAACCAAAAATAGTTCAAGAAAAATGCTTCAGCAACACAGGTCAACCTTCAAAGGACTCCTGAAAGTCAAGAAAATCACAAAGATGACATGTTGGATCAGTCATACGCCAAAGAAATTCCCAACCATGAAATCAATCAAAAACAGCAAATCAAGTCGACAGGATGGATCTCGCCCCAAAAAGGCTATCAATTGTCAAGTCAGATCAGCGCCTTGGTAGATTTGGTAACCACTTTAATAAGGCTCCTCTCTGCACTGTATGTCTCGACATTTGGGGAGGAAGCTCCCATTGACCCCGACTAAGAACTAGCGGATTTGGGACATGCCCCTAAGAAGCCACCAACTATCGACAATCTCTCACATGGTGTACCAGTTCATATGCTCACAAAGAGGTCATCCACTGTCTTTCAAAAGCAAAATGTCTCCTGAAGTATGTTACAAGCCCTTATGCGATGCCCCTACCAGAAGACCAAAGATCTCCTGAAGTGGGGTTACAAGCCCTTAAGCAAGGCCTCCACCAGAAGATCGAAGATAGAAGCTAATGATTTGGGTCACAAGCCCTAAAGCAAGGACCCCAAACATTGTACTTCTTTGCAAAACCTGACTGATTAGGAAGGAAGCCCTCAAGCAAGGCCCCCGACTGCTAGACAAATCATGATTCTAATAAGACTAAATCACAAGCATTTGAGCAAGGAACCCATTGTTGGAACCAAAAATTAGTTACTGAACTGGGAACGAAGCCCTTGAGCAAGGCCCCCACTAGTGGATCAAGTCTCTTCTCCCCTAAAGTCCTAACAGTACGGGATCTACAAGCCCTTGATCAAGGGCCCCAGTCATTAGTGCGCTTTGGTCATTCCCTATGAAAGTATCTTCTCATGATTTCCTCTCAAAGGTCATGTCGGTGTCGGTGATCAAGAAGAAAACAAAAATTTGACAGGCCAGTTTTGTTTCGAATGTTACACTTCTTGCTTCTCTCGAAGTGCAACATTTTCGGAGCAAGTTGTTGTAGTGTATTTTTTAAGAGTTTGTATCCCCTAGGCGAATAATGGAGAAGCTAGTGGTAACCTATACCCACAAGTACTAGACAGGCATGTGGACTACAGAAGCCTTGACCAAATAAGCCTTATTTTGGAGAGCCATGATAAAGACACCATTTTACTCCCAGATTGAGCATGTAGGTCCCCCATGATGATATAAAGATCTCCTCCAAGTTTTTGTCAATTTGGATGTAAATGGAAGAAAGAAGTACAAAGTCCGTTTTCAGCTTGAGCTACTCACTTGCTACGGCACACCATAGTTGGAACTATACTCTGGAGACCTCCAGTGACTATGGGACCATTGCCAATGGATTCAGAAGGCTGAAAACAGTCATCGTGCCAAGTTATAGCCCAATCAGACCTTTCTACGTTGTACCTACTAAAAAGATAAAGTTTCTAACATGATACGATACACCATAATTGGATCTCTACTTTAGAGACCTCTAATGACTATAGGACCACTGTCAACGGATTCGAGAAGCCGAGAACAGCCTCTGTGCTAAATTTCAGTTCATACCAACCTTTCTAGGTCGTACTTCCCAAAACTAGTAAAAGTTTTACTACTTCCCAAACCAGTGAACGTTTTACTATTCACTTCATCTTCTTCAACCAATTACTATAAATAGTAACTGTGTTTTTCTAAAAATGGGAAACTTTGAAGGCCCTAATCTCTCTCATCTCAATTCGGATCAACCCCAAATTCGGATATGTTGTTCCTCGCATCGAACCCTTCGATTTGAGGGTGGCACACACCATGAGACCTTAAAGTTTGGGAGAAAACCTAGAAAGAAGATCACCGAAATCCACAAAAATATAGAATTTTACAGACGCGTATCTTCGTACTCTAGGCTTTATAACTTTAGATTCTGAACTCCTATGGCCTCAAGGCTGGGTCCGTTGCGATCGTAGCTCAGAGAGCTTCGAATTAATCTATTGCGATCATAGCTCAGAGAGCTTCGAATTGAGTACGTACTCTTCAAAATAGAAACCCGGAAAGTGTTCTATTGTGGAGCATAAAAAGAGGCATTTTCTGGTGATCGAAATTCCACTTCCCATCAATTTATGATAAAGAAAGTGACCCAAAACGACGAAGAACGAGAAAGATCAAGAGTCCAAGATTGCAAGTTTATGGGCTTGACCGGAATTTGAGAATATACCCAAAACTCCATACCAACCCTAATAATGGATATCAAAATGATCCCCAAGGCATGACGGTCATTATTACGGTGATTGATCGCCCAAAAACTCACCAAAATACGTCCAAAATATCCCCAAATAACAAGTAAACCATGAGGCCCCTTTTTGGGGACTATTTAATCATTTTGGTGAAAGTTGTAAGGGACAAAAATATCATATTTTGGCAAAAACGAAAATCAGCTTTATTACAAAAATTGTGTATGTTCTAGCAATTAGGTTTACTTTCCATCATGCACCTATGTTTGGGGCACTTTCTATATAAGGACTTGCTCATTTCATTTGTAACTAGGAAGGTGAAAGGTGTATTGAAGGGTAAAGAATTATTAAGAAGAACTTCGTGCTAAGCGTATTCTTTGAGTATGTGTGTGCTTTCTTGCTCTAAAGAGAGGAGAGAGAAAACTGTACCTCAAAGGAAAATAACTTTGGACCACCCTAACCCAAGTCTAGACCATAGTCCACACTTCCCTAACCCTAGTCCACCCAACCCAACCTAGCCTACCCAACCCAACCCAACCTAGACGTGCATCCTAGTCCACCCAACCCAACCTAGCCTACCCAACCCAACCCAAACTATCCTACTTAACCCAACCCAACCTAGCCTAACCAACCTAACCTAGCCATGCACCCTAGTCTACCCAACTCAACCTAGCCTACCCAATCCAACCCAACCTAGCATACGCGACCAGACCTAGTCATGCACCCTAGCCTACCCAATCCAACCTAGCCTAGCCCACCTAACCCAATCTAGCCCTACACCTTCACTTAAGGGTCTAAGCCCTCCTTCCAAGTATCTTCACCTTCTAAGGAACATGGAGAGCATACCCAACCGGTGGGTTCGAGCCCATGCCCATTTAGGTAATTGGTCCCTTTCTCTCTCTTCTTTCTTCTTTTTTCTCTCTCTTCTTTTTCTTCTTTCTTTTTTTTCTTTTTCTTCTTTCTCCTCTTGCTTCTCTCTCGTCTTCTCTTCTCTCTCTCCCATCCCAAAAAGGGGGGCGGCTTAGCCGTTGCCCCACTACCTTCCATCCTTCTTTCCCTCCTCTCTCACTCTATTTTCACCCACCTCTCACACACTCTAAGTCAAGACAGCAAAGTAGCTTCTACCCCCCTCTCTCTCTCTCTCATCTCTCTCACGTCCCAAAGGAGTGGGGCGGCCTAGATGTTGCCCCACTGACTTCCACCCCCTTTTTCCTCCACTCTTCTCTCTCTCACCTCTCTCACATCCCAAATGAGTGGGGCGGCCTAGACATTCCCCCAGTGCCACCCCTTTTTCCTCCATTCTTCTCTCTCATCTTCCTCAAGTCCCAAAGAAGGCAGCGGGCTAGCTGCTGCCCCACTGCCTTCGACCCCCACTCTTTCACCCCCACTCTCATCTCTCTTAGGTTTTAAGTGGGGACAACAGGTTAGTTGCTGCCCCACTGCCTTCTCGGTCTTCTCTCATTTACTCATACACTCACACACTCTTTCATTCACATTCTAATCTTGTCTTCTCTCTTCTTTACACTCTCTTTCTTCGCCTCCACTCTCTCTCTCTTAAGATCATCTGATCTGTTAGTCTCCACTTCGAAGAGCATACGACACCAGTTTAGGGCGTGAGAGGTTTATTCTCTCTTCTTCTTTCTTCTTCTCTACTTCCATCCTTCACCTCCCCTCTCTCATACGATCGTCCAAGCTGTTAGCCTCCTCTTCAAAGAGCATACGACACCGGTCTATGACACAAGAGGTTTCTTCTCTCTCTCTTTCTTTATTTCTTTACATCTTCTCATTCACTTCCCCTCTCTCTCCTATAATCTTTCGAATTGTTAGCCTCTACTTTGAGGAACATGCGACACCGGTGTAGGACATGAGAGGTTTCTTCTCTCTTCTTCTTTCTTTTTCTTCTTCTCTCTACCTCTCTCCCTTCTTATCCCTCTTTTTATTGATCTCAAGGGGGCTCTTCCGAGATTCATCCTGTTCAACTTTACCTGATCAGCATAGTTTCTTGTGAATCCTCTGGGTATCGAGGCTTTGAGCTCGATACCTTCTATGTCGTTTGGTAAATACCTCCTTGGAGAGGTTATGCCAAAAGGCTACCCAATTCCCAAGTAATTATCCCTTTCTTTATCCTATCTTTCCATACTCTCCCTCCCTATTCTATTTTATCTCGCTCTACTCTCCTTTACTCTATCTTCTATCTCTCGTCGGCTCCTAAACCCCTTAAAAAATCCCCTAAAGACCGCATTAGAAAGGGTGAGTGAAAGGGGATGGCATTCTGAGCTATTTTATCTAGTGGGTACCTATGTGTGCAAGGGAGCCGAATCCAAACTGAGCCTTCAGTGATCGAGGGGCTTTCTCACTGATATAAGAGGGCTTCGAGCCTGGGTGTGTCCCGATCCCTACCAGGCTAGGCAAGCCTTACCTCGCACAATTTCTTTTATTAGTTCAAACCGCATGCACGCCGCACCATCCGAACCTTATCCCTATGGGCACAAGAGTCATTCTCACTCGTACACATGCGCGACTTCGAAAGGGGTGCGCGTAATGCACACACACACGAGCCCTCTCCTATTCCACTCTCTAGAACGCGAGTGGGAGGGCTCGGAAGTGGTTTTTCAAATAGGGTATTTCCTTTCTCCTCTCTCTCGCACTCGGCATCACGCGTCGGAAGCAGGACGAGAAAAATCCAGGGCCGACCAACTAGTAGAAATTGAATCCCGAAGGAAGATCCCAACAATTGAATTGGTAAAATAAATTTAATAAAATGATTGACACAAGCTATTTCTACGCAAGACTATCTATCTTTGAAATAAGAATATTATCATCATTCCTAACTGTTAGCCAAGAAATCGATAGGCTATGGGCGCTCCGTAATATTAAAAAAATGTTTTCTTTGACTTTGGCAGTTAAAGGTACGCCTCCTAATCATCCAATTAAACTACAGCGCACCTCAAAAATCCAATAAAAAAGGCTATTTCAAAGCCCCAAAAATCCTCAAATCCATCGTCTCAACCTAAAGATATATGAACATGAAAAAAAATGGATTCCAATTCTTGAAAATATTCCATCTTGTAATGTATTTTAAGACCGTCAATTTCCTTTCAAGCATTCATAGATTTTTCAATCTAACAAGGCACAAATCGTACTTTACAACAAATCATCAATTAGTTCATAAATATACCAATTTGAGTCGATTAGCACTGTAAATCGACCGATTATAGTACACTGTATGAAAATTTCATAATATGTAACCTTTAGAATCGGGCCAACTCAAGATCAGCTAGTGACCGATCCTGATTTAGTCGGGTCGATAGATCTTTTGATCACCGGTTTGTAGCATGTTGTTGTGATTTTAGCTTTCCAATTTTTACTTCTCTTGAATTCTTTCTATTTTTCCCAAATGTACAACACCATATTCAATTATTGGGTGTATGAATTTTTGAGGTATTAGATGAGTTTTTGAGTTATTAGATTAGTAGGTGGGGTTTCACTGCAACAAGAGAGGATCGAGCTAATCTCGATTCCCAATATTCCACACAAGGGTTTACTTTGTTTTCATAAAAACCAGTCGTCATATAACTTGCATCCTAAATAAAACCAGAAAACAGATTCTTGGGCTATTCTTTCTACGAGGAATAAGTAAACTCAAAACCAGCAGGGTACCCTTACCATGGCGGATGGGCGATTCTCTCTACCTTCCCAATGGGTATAACAGAGAAAAGCAATCGTTACTCATCGTACTCTTAATAACAAACAAACCCAAAAAAAATAAAAATGAGATAGCAAAGTCATAGGAAGAAAGGTAATGAGATGCTCCCACAGCTACAAGACTCATTGACTGAGCCATCCATTCCGGAGAGAGGGAGAGAGAGAGGCCCCAAAAACATGTGAATTCTCACAGTAGAGGAAGCAATGCAAAAATATCAGAATTTCCATTATTTGACATTAATTGCTGCAAAACATGCACATTTTTCATGTGATTCAGGAGCCCTTAAGGCTAAGAGGACCAGAATGCTTCGGGCTCCACGTATATACACGCTTAGGACAAGCTAGGAACATAGAGGCTTGCTAAATATCAAAATCCTTCAAAATTTTTGGATAAGTAGAGAATAATCAGCCAAAAGAGAAAGGAAACTGGGAGAGAGAGAGAGAGAGATTGTTATCTACCCAACAACGTCTACCCAAATTAACTTGCAGAGAGAGAGAGTCACTCAGGCGCAGCCCCTCTAAGCTCAGCAACATCAACCCCCAGCCTCAAATCCAGCCCCACCCCACCACCCCCCACCCCTCCAGCCTCCCTTTGCACCACGGCCGACGACACTAGCTCGTCCACGGACCTCACTACTGCACAACTTCTCCTCCCTTTCGCTGCTGCAGGCATCTTCCTGTTCTCAATAGGCCCAGAGCTGCTGCCACCGCCTGGAGGCTGAGGGATGTACAACGCAGAGGGGATCGAGAAATTTGTCCTTGCCTTTGAACCACGAAGTCTGCGGGCAGCTGAATCATAGGCACGAGCTGCCTCCTCAGCTGTGTCGAAAGTCCCAAGCCAATGGCGGCACCGACCAATGCGGTCGCGAATCTCGGCCGACCATCTGCCCCACGGACGCTTGCGAACTCCCCGGAACGTCCTGGGCTCGGCCGGCTTTCGGCGTGGTAGGGCCTGCGGAGGAGAGGTGGTCAGGCCGAAGAGTACTTTGGGGCCCACCACTGCAGCAATTCCTTCGAGAGAGGATGGCGGTTCAATTGGGTTTGGAAAGTGCGCTCGTGTAGGTTCAAATGGTATCAGAAATTGGGGTCGAGTGGGTTCAAATGGGTTTGGGAAGAAGGCTTGAGTGGGCTCAAATGAGTTCGAGAGGCAAGTAAGGTCAGGCTCGAGCGAGCCAGTGGGCTGGGTGCCAAAGGTATCGGACAGCGGACGGTTGGGGATCGAGGAGAAGTAGAGAGCCATGGAAGGCTCTAAATGTAGGCTTGGTGGAACCTCCATAATGAGATGAATAACGAAGAAAGAGACTGAGAAGCACTGGAGAAGAAGAAGAAACTGCAGAAAGCGGAGGAAGATGAAGTTGGGAAACCAGGAGAAAGTTAAGTCATTGAAAGATTTAAAAATTAGAAAGTAAAAGAGGAAGGAGAAATTTAAAAGAGGAAGAGGGGAAAAAGCTCAAAACGAGAATATATGAAAGTAAGGATGATGAAGAAGACTCAAGAGAAGAAAGAGATGAAGCAAAAGATAAGAAGCGCAGAGATCAGAGAGAGGACAAATTTAAGATCAGGAAAAGAGGAGAGAAACTTAAGAAGCTAAAAGTTCACCGAAGAGAGAGAGGAAGGAGAAGCAGAGTAAAGGGGAGAAAAACAAAGTTGCGGAGAAGGTGAAGAGACGGCTGTTATGGGCTCTTGGGGGTGGAGAATGGTTGCGTGGGGATGTGCAGTGTTGTTACGTGTGTGCGTGATGACGAATATATATTATAAAATAAGAATGAAATGGAAATAATTACAGCGAGCGAGCTCGTATCTGGGCGAGTTTACCGGGGGATCTTCCACGACCTCACTGCGATGTTTTTGTGAACCATTTCCTGGTCTCAAACTTTTTATTTTAGGTTGTGAAAAGACTTGGTGTTCCTTCCTGAGCATGCCATATTTTCATTTCCTCCCTCGGTGAACTCCAATTTAGGTGCGTCTTAGGACCCAAATTTTGGGTTCAATTTTAAAAGCTTTTGAAACCAACAACATATCTCAAATGAAAAAGGTTTTTCGATTGCATATACAAATGTAGAATCAAGCTATTTTTCTTTTTTGTTACTTCATTCTCGGGAAGACAAGCCCTTACATGTAATTTCAAGTAGATTAGGAGTTAGTTTTTTCTAAAATGTTAAGTAGTTTAGTTTTTTTTAAAGTATTAAGTGGAATGGTGTTAGTAGTGAGAATATAAACCACAATGTGGTTGTAGGGGTGTACCACCACAACTCTAAACCCTTTTAGGATTACAATATTAGATAGTGGTAATTTACAAGATAGTAAGATCTAATGGTAAACGTTTAAAGAATAATTACATCCATAACCCTTTATTTTATATTTTCCACATTTTCGTTCAAATTTTTGTGAAACTTACACATAAACACAATGCCTTTTTTTTTTTTTCCTTTTAAGTTATACTTTGGTCGGATATTAGCAATATTAGAACAATTTATATATTATTTTTGTTATTTGCCTTTTTTTCAAACCATAGGGCTCTCAAATTTGTGGGGAGTGATATCTAAGGATTCCCCATATTCCAAATATCAGACAGCCCTAAATATGGATCAATTGCCCAAGTTGTGTTGTGGTAAATGTGTAAGGTATCGGTCCGACATTTGGAATCTCAAAATGCTTGTTCTCGCACTAAGATGGGGAGAATAATCGGTCCGAGGTTCAACATCTCCAACCGCTTGTTGTTTCCCAGTGATGTGGTATCGAGAAATGTGGTTACAATCAAAGTAGAACGTACCTCAAATAGTATCGAGAAATGTGGTTTCAATGTTAAAGAAATTTATGATAGCTTTAAAATATATTTTTATCTTTAATTATAAAATTCAAAGCTTTAAAAATTAGTATCGATTTGGTAGATCTATGAAAACTTAAAAATCTTGAAAATTAATGGTCCAAAATGAGTTACAAGATGCACTATTTTCAAAGCTTGAAATCTATATTTTTTTTCTCATGTTTATGCATCTTGATGTTAAGATGATCAATTTGAGGATATTTAGGCATCAAAACAATCTGAAATTTTTGAGGTGGGCTCTAATTTGATTGTTTAGAGCTTTGGCTCTTTATAAACTATTCCTTTGTATAATTATTTTCTCATAAAAAAATATGGGAAAAGTTTATATATAGAGCCGAGGCTCTAAACAATCAAATTCGAGCCTACCTCAAAATTTTCACTAGAATATATTGTTTTTATGCTCAAATATCCTCAAATTCATCATCTCAATATCAAGATGCATGGACATGATAAAAAAATGGATTTCAAGTTTTGGAAATATAGTATTTTGTAACACTTTTGGACCGTCAAATTTCAAGTTTTAATAGATCTCTCGATCTATATTATTTTTGAAGCTTCAAACTTTATAAATAAAGATGAAAATATATTTTAAAACTACCAAAAAAAATTTTAATATTGAAACCATATTTTTTGACGCTATTTGAAAGTAGGTTCTAATTTGATCGTTTAATGCCTAGGCTCTATACAAACCGCACCCAAAAAAATATAGGAGATTATCCCACGTGATATTTGCCAATGGTTGTACACTCTTTAACAGAGAACGAATACGTTCTACTTCTTTTGATGAGTACACAATGAAGTATCGAGGGCCAACACCTGTACGCGCCTGTTATTTCGATATTTATGAGTACTCGAGTTTCCCAGTTTTTCTTGTTAATTTTTCGAAGTTTATTGTGGGATGGATATTCGTCAAAGTTTTATTAGACAAGAAAGTCGAATGAGATGGATGATGTGATGTTGCGAAATAGATCTCTCCCTCCTCGGGAGATTAAACTGCCTCGCCCTTTGTCATATAAAATTAGTGCTTTTTCCCTCTCTCTGCCTCTCTCTACTTTTTAACTAGGAGTAGTAATGGCTGGGTGGCCCGGTCCGATGAGGCTGGCCTTAGAAAATTAGGGTGTAGCAAACAAAATCGGGCAAGCTTTTTATGCTTCTCCTAAATCATAAAATTATATTATTCTCTTTATCCAACCGTCCATTCTAAATAAACGGTTGAGATGGCCTCAATAATAATGTCATATTTTTTTTGTTATTATATTTTATCAATTTTTTTAAAAAATATTTATATAGGTGTGTCTCAATGAGAAGATGACACGTACCAAATTTCATATTCATATAAATTGTAAAAAAAAACTAAAAATAAAATATTTTGAGGCATCATATTTAAATCAAACGGTGTGTGGCTCACTTGATCTAAAATTTGACGTCTGAATGGGAGGGAAGCATATATGTAGGGGAAGTATAGAATCCTTTCCCTACAAATGTACCATGAAGCCC
>NW_006499563.1:2981670-3010916 GCF_000471905.2 Amborella trichopoda | reverse complement strand
AGATGCACTAGATTAGTAGGGAATATATGTCATCTTCCCGTTTTTAAAAATAGGTGATGTTATAGAGTTCACACTATGGAGTAATTTATCATTTTACTCAACAAATTTTAGATACTTATATAAATTTATCATTGTACTGAATAAAATTTTGACACTTATATACCATTACTTTCTACATAGACGTTTTCTTAGTAAGGGTATTTTTAGTAATTAAAATGGGTATGACATCATTTATCTGGGATGTGACATCACTCATTTGAAATATAAAATGCGACTAGCTCTGTGGATGATGTCACACCCATATGGATGACATCATACCCCTCTTAATGATCAAAAATACCCTCGATAAAAAATTGACACCCCTCTTATTGACTAAAAATTATTTTATCAAAAAATTGTTTCATGTACAATACAATAGTATAGAAGTGTCCAAAATTTATTGAGTATAATGATATATTAATTCATAGTGTGAACACCCGAACATAACTACATAAATGGCAATTTAAACCTAGACCGTTAGTTTGGCTCAAGTGGTACCACCATCACCATGTCTACCTACCCCATTCCTTTGGTTTTTGTTTTATTTTGTTTTGATTTTATTTGACCCAACCCAGCCATGATAGAGCCGGAGCTTCGTTGCATATGCGAGAACTGGCCCGGACGGCCGAGGCCATACCTACTCTTTGTGAGAGTCTCTCTAGAGTTCAAAGAACCTCGGTGTTGCTGACTGGAGCACCCCGTCATCAGGGCGACAAAAGGACAGCATATCTTTGACCGAATGAGAGGGACCGAGGCAACAGAGAGAGCATATCCCGTTTCTTGGTTTAATGTGAATAAATAACTTCTGATTAGATGCAAACTAGTTCTTCTAAGTACTTTTCAAGTGTCAGTACGAAAATATGATTTTATTTGAGAGAGGGGACGAGTAATCTCGTTAGAAGCTCCACGTTTCAGCTAATGAGTCGTTGTGACAAATGCATTAAATGAAGATTGGGTAAATCTTTTTGAAATTATTAGTGACCAGCGAAATAAATTATGCAATATATTCGGAAATTATGAATTTAATTTGCACCAAAGGAAGGAAGAAAATTTAATTAAGAGGAATATGGATTTTGTATGTAACGTGAAAAATGTTCATCTTGTCTCAACAAATTTTTTTTCTCCTCTTTTTGGCTAGTTATATAACCAGTAATTCACGATGGAAAAGTATTTCAGGTAGGACAAAAACGTGTAAAGTATCCATCTTAAACATGGTTGGAGTGGATTTTTAGGTTTTTTTTTATTCATGTGGGTAAAATCTCAAAAGGTTATCATTAAAATTGATATATGAACTTTAAAAAAAATCAAATCTCTAATTTTTATAATAATTTTTTTAAAAATATGTCTCAATTTTAATGGTGATCTTTTGAGATCTTATACACATAGATGAAAGAGGGTCTTATAAGATCATTACTCGATAGATGAATGCAAGTAAGTGTTTTATCTAAAAACAATAGAAACTAACTATTGAATTTTTTTTTACTAAATTTATTTAGAATTGTATATAATGAGACCATTTAACCTTGTTATAAGATGGTTACAATATTCTTTACAACCATTTTGATGTATATAAAAAATGGCTTGATTCAAAATTTAATTTAATTTTTTATATTTTTATTTTTTAGAGATGTGGGTAGAATTTTTATTTCTTTTATTATCTATTTAGAGTTAAATGTTAGAAATAGATTTAATCTAGGTTTTTTATTTAAAAGATAAGGTCTGTCATTTGGGCCAGCTTTCTATGCTTTTCCTACAACATAGAAGTTCTATCCCTCCCTTATCTAACCGTCCATTCTAAATGGAGGGTTAAGATTGCCCCAATCACATTGTCATGTCTCTACACTATTTTATTTTTCATTTTTTTTATAAACTATTTTGACACCAAATTTTGGACATCCATTCCGAAAAATATAAAAAAATTGTTTTCAATAAAATAAAATGACCAAAATACCTCTGCAATTTTTATAGGGTATTTTGATCATTATATTTTATCAAAAATTTATTTTTAATATTTTTTATAGGTGCACAACAATGAGAAGATGACACGTACCAAATTTCATATTTATACAATTTGTACCAAAAAATCTAAAAATAAAATACTTTGAGACGTCGGATCTAAGATCAAATGATGAGTGGCTCTCTTGATCAAAATTTGACCGCCGGATAGTAGGAGGAGGATAAAACTTCTATATTGTAGAAAAAGCATAGAAACTTTTCCCCTGTCATTTTTAATTGAGTTCGTTTATTCTAGGTAGGAAGGATATATTTAGGAAAAATTGGAGTATTTCCTTTAGACTCTTGTTTTAAAATAAACCAATAAGCACGGATGGGTTAGTTGGAGGTTCCTTTTATTAGGGAATGATTTAGTTGTTAGGTGCGTGAGAATAAGAGATAATGTACTAGGTTAATTAGGAAGGTTTGATAAGTTCGTTTGTTAGATTTAGGTAGTGTTCTCTTATAGATTAAATTAGTACTTTAAGATAAACGTGAAAAGAAGTTTTTAATAGGAAGAGGTTCTTTCTAGGTGGAACGATTTACATATTATCTTTTAGGGGATGAAGTACAAACGGTTGTATAAAAAGGGATGCACGTGATTTCTCTTGTGTTTATTGGTATGTATCAGAGTACTCGTATTCACGCATTTTATTTTTATTTTTTATGATTTTTATTTATTTCTCTAAAACGTTGTTAATTTTTGCCCATGTTACTTGCTAGTAAATTTTATACTACATTCACATTTAATGTGAAATTTGACAACTTGGATGTGTTGTAAAGTTCAGAAAAATTTATTTCGAAATTTGAGCTTGGTCAATAGAATAATTGCAGCCACCCCATTTCACATCCATTGGTTAAGATTATTATGACCTATCAAAAGTAAATGGTCTCATTCTATACTTTTCCTTATTATTTCTAGTTTTTAAAATTTACTTATTTTTTTATGTTCATAATCTCTATGTTAGAGATTACATTTCCTTAAAAATTAAGTCTAAAATCCATCTCAAAAGTAGATTTATTAATAGGCCCACATTTTTACATATGCGGACTTGGCCGCATAGAAACTGGGTCCATATAAATGGGTGCGGTTTCTATATGGTTGCAACCTTAAAGATCTAATTAAGGTATACCTTCAAATTATTAGGATTTTTTAAAACTATTTTTTCATATCTAATTATAAAATTTTAAGCTCCAAAAATAGTTGAAATCAAATAGATTTATAAACATATGAAAATCTTGAAAATGGATGGTCTAGATAATATGTTGCAAGATGCACTATTTTCGGATTCAATTTCTCTTTTTTTTTTTTTTTTTCATATTCATCCATCTTGATGTCTCGATGATCAATTAGAGGGTTTTTCAATATTAAAATAATCTAACATTAAAATAGCTTTTTCCAATAGATTTTTAAGCTGCATCTTTAATTCTACATTTTATGGTTGCAACCTTATATAAACTTTTTCGAAATATAATTATTCCCCAAACAATATTTGACTCCCTCACGAGTACATTGTCCAGTTACTCTCTCGTGTATGACCCCAATTTTAGAACCCCAAAATTTTAAAAAGTAACCTCTTTAATAAATAAACTTACCTCAATCAAAATTTTATTTCCTAATTACACCCTCTAGGCACTTGAAAAAAAAAAATAATGCCTCAACATTTAATAAATCTGTGTTTAAAAGATCGGCCGATTTTTAAAAAATCAGTCGACTAACTCAGGATCGTTCACTGGCCGATCTTGATCTGGCCTGATTCCAATGGTCATGTATGCAGGATTCCAATGGTCATGTATGCAGAAATTTTTTTTCAGTGCACTAATTGGCTGACTAATCGGATTAATTGGCCAATTAGTGCACTAATCGGTGATTTGTTCTAAAAATCGGCTGATAAGTGCACTCTCACAGTGCAGAGTTTGTAAAGCTATCCTTATAACATTTTTTATATCTTTCTCTTTTTTTTCTTTTCCCTATTCTTTTATTTCTCTACTTAAAACTTTATATATTATTACAAATTTTTTAACATGGTTTCTATGCGCCGGTCCACATATTGTAGAAATGTGGGCTTGGTAATAGATATATTTTTTATATATAATTTGATCATAATTCTTAGAGAATATATAATCTTTAACATGGAGATCATGAATATAAACAAAATAAAGAATTGAAGACTAGAAATATTAATCATACTAAGAAAACATTTGGACCGTTAGTTACAATTGTTTTTAAATGGACAACCTATTTGCATCCCTTTAAGATGGATGCTTTATACCTCTAGACCGCATATTGTAGAAATGCGGTCCAACCCTCATGAAACAATTTTCTCAAATTTTTTATTTGCTAACTGCAGGGTTTGCTGCCTTGGGCGAGTAGTCTCAGATGCCCCAGAGATGTTCAAGCACGATGGGGTGCCAAGCCCGTAGGTCCCTCAACTCGGGGGATATAAAATTTATTCGTTGTTCATTTGATTTGATTTTCAATCTAATATGTACACCACCAACCCCCGAGGGGCACATAGACACGAAGAGAGATGGAAATTTATCAAAATTATCATAAAGAGACGAACAATTTTATATTTTACCTATATTTTTAATTTAATTCCAAAATACCTCAAAAACAAACATGGCCTTAAGTTGAAATATTATACTATTTTATAATATTATATCATATTATATTATATATTATATAGTTATATTTATTTTATTAATGTAATTTATCTTATATAGTATATATTGATTACATATTACATATAATATATAATATCAATATATTTTTATTATATATTATCATTGAAAAGTATCGCTTCAGGTGCCTAATCATTTTCTCTTATACCTAATTATGCTTATAATATTTATTTTTTTTGTTTTTTTTACGTGACAATATAAAATAACAATACATATAAATTTTAAACATTTTTTACAATTTTTTTTTGGGGAATTTTTTGGAATTGTTTGAGTTTTTTTGGTAAGTTTTACCAAAATTGTATTTTTTAAAAAAATCGGGGTACTAATCGGCCGATCTAGTCAGAATCGGTTCAACTAATCGGATCAGGCTAGGACCAACTAATCAGCCCGATCTGTTGTTTTGAATTTTTGAACACTGATATATCAAATTTTGAAGAGATGAGATCTAAGTATTAAAAAACTTAGATTTCAAATTTTTTCTTTTTTAGAATAATCCCAATTATAATATTTAAAAAATCATCACAACTAGATCATCAATCTGGGGGAGTAGAAATAAATTATGCTCTCAATTTATATATTAAAAAAAAGAGGACGCTTTGGGATGAGGTTCACATAGAAGATTCTTGAGAGAGAGAGAGAGAAAGGTTCCCAATATGAGAGTCTCCCCCCAAATACCAATGCGTTCCCTCTGTTTGGAGTGCAAAGGTGCTCAATCTTGATTTTGGAATTTTGGGTCTCGTACTCTCTTGGGTTTGTGGATCACTCAATACAATAATCATATGTTTCTTCCAATTTCAACACTCTACTTGTAACTAAGGGCTTATGTTTCCTCTGGAAACACAATTGCGTTTCGTTAGTGTTGTATTCGAGAAGCACTCTGATAATACCGATTTAAGTGAAGCATGTCAACCAAGACATCCTTGTAAAAAGAGCTCATTATTAAGCGACATCCTATCAGTTTTACACAAGGTTTAAAACACATAGTTTGGTGACCCAGATCGCCATTCAAAACATATGTCCGGATTGGCGAATTAGTGATTTAGATAGCCATACAACCTAGCGAATAAAAAATTTAAAATTTCAGGAATAAAAAATTTTAAAATTATTTTAAACATAATGTGGAGCCAGAACCGGCTAGTTATGTAAAAACACCTATTGATTCCCAATATTTAATGCGTTATGTATCAGCCTAACTATTTCTCGATCCGAATCATCGATTCTGATCTAGATCATTGAATTTTAAAACCTTGGTTTTACAAGTTCGGTGGTAGCTCTATAAAATAGCGCCAAGATCCTAGTTTTAGGAAATGGACCACTCATTTGCTTTAGCATTGATAAAATTGGTTATTTCTAGTGATTTGAAGATCAGCCCAACTTAGGGAGTTCCTTTGTTAGGTCAGTCTGTATCAGTGATTGAAATATCCGCTGAGTTACTTGGGCTCATGCAGTGATCGAGCCCGAGTAGTCCCGAGTAGGGGGTCCTACTCATGTTCTTAAAAACAATTCAAAAACATTTCCTCAAAAAATAAAATATCTATTTGTAACACTTTATTTTGGCCATGAATACTTAGTTTTACAATTTCCCATCTTTTTCTGAAATTTTTGTAAATACCGCCGGTAATTTTTAAAAATCATTTTTTCTACTACTTTTTTAACAACATATAGATGTGTTTTGTTTACTTTTACTTTAATATAGTTTTACTATTTTTTTATTTTTTATTTTTTATTCTTTTAATAAATTTTCCTAGCTATATTAGTCGGGCCGAGTTACTCAGACTCAGGCCGAGTTGTGGTTTCGATCACTAGTCTAGCTCTACAGATAAACTAGAAAATAAAAATTGAATTAAAAAAAGAAAATGGTTTGATAGGGCTGCAACCCTATCAAAACAAGTAAAGGTACACCTCATAACTCATGGACAATTGCAATTCAAGCATTACAAAACTTATAAATCAATCATCTTGGTTTGAACATTATGGTTGTAAAAACAAATAGGATTTTAGGCCCTAAAAATAGTGTATATTGTAACAAATTATCTAATCGTCCATTTCGCTCTAAAATTAAGTGTTCATAGATTTGCAAGATCTCTACCATTTATTTAATTTCTTTTTATTGTCGGTGTTGGAAATTGATTTAAACCCATCATAAAGACTTTCGTTGACGAAGGTGCTTTCAGGATGAGAATTCGAGGTGAGCTTTAATTTTGTTTTCATAAAGTCTTAGGTCTTACAGAAACCTCATCCATTAAAAAATAGGGAAAATTAGGTGGTTCTAGAGTTCCTCAAACTGGAACCACCGACATCCCCATGACAATCGATTCAAGCAATCGCTGTTAACCATACATTTGATGTCTATAGGTGACTTTGCCGAATAAATCGGATCAATGTCTAAAATTTATTTACTCATTGGTTAATATTTTGAACTTAAAGGTGATAAATAAAATCAAATTGCGATCAGTAGATCGATTTAGCTTATATTGCAGGATCAATTTTGTAGGCCATGCCCACCTGCATGATCAAGACACTTAGAAATATTATGACCTCACATTAAAGTCTCATTGTTAGTGTTTCTGTTGACGATTATAGCAGATATTAAGTTCATTGTCTCGTGGATTACAAGATATTGAGTTTCCTATATTGAGTTTCTATTTTGTGGGATTACAGTTGTACTGAGAGAGTTTATTAGATTGAGTTTCTCATTTTGTGGGATTACAGTTGTAATGAGATTTGTTTTTAAAAAGATAATAATTATAATTCTATAAATCTTTGATAAACCTGAATAATCCCTATAAATGAGATACTGGTTTACCCTCATTTAATCTTCATTTTCTAAATTTCTCTATGATGAAACACCCTATAAGAAAAAAAGTACTGATGTCTGTTTGTATTCTTATTGATCCAAGTACAATTAGGTTACTCAACTGTTGAATGTCTTTTTTAATTTTTATTTTTGATATGTTAATGGTGGGAATTGAGAGTGGGACGTTATATTGAGGCGTCTGCCGCCCAACCATAGATGCCCCAAACCCAATTTACCTCAATTGTCCAATATTTGAATGGGAGAAAAGTTTATATAGAGCTGAGGCTCTAAACAATCAAATAAGAGCCTACCTCAAAATTTTCACTAGAAGAGGTTGTTTTGATGCTCAAATATTCTCAAATTGATCACCTCGACATCAAGATGCATGGCTACGGGAGGAAAATGGATTTCAAGTTTTGAAAATAGTGTATTTTATAATGCATTTTTGGACCGTCAATTTTCAAGTTCTCATACATCAGTCGATCTACACTATTTTTTACGCTTTAAACTTTATAAATAAAGTTGAAAATACATTTTGAGGCCATCACAGAGATTTCCAGTATTGAAACCACATTTCTCTAAACTATTTGAAGGTAGGCTCTAATTTGATTGTTCAGAGCCTAGGCCCTATAAAAACCGCCTGTTGTCGATATCAAATGGCTCAAGAGACTTGTTGTTTGCTCTATTTAATAAAGTGATTTACGTATGGACAAATTTTTTCTAAAATACAAAATGCTCCGTTTAAAGGTGAAAATTACAAAGAAAGTCGATCAACTACAACCTTTTTTTTTTTTTTTCCAAAATTGCCTCTCGATCCGAGAATTCCATCCTTACAACGAATTTTATTTTTAGTTTTTTCATTAGTAGAGAAATTAAAAATAAAATTAAAACTAACGAAAAAACTAAAAAAAAAAATTTGAAAATTTGGTTCAAAGATTTTCGGACTGAGGAGCAATTTTGAAAAAATATAAAAACATGGGTTGATCGATCATTGTAAATCACTTTAGATAGGAACATTTTAAGATCGGATGTGGTGCATGCTCCTGCTACAAGCACACGCTTGTTTCCAAGTATTCTGCATTGTTATCAAGTGAGATTATAATATTTCTCCCTAGAAAGCAAGCACCTAGAGGTTCCAAGGGCAAAACATTTACTTGTTTATTACATTTGGTAAGATCAAGAGAGAAGAGGACAAGAACAGGAGCAACCATTGTCGGCCCAGCCCTGCTTTCTAATGTCTTGCTTTGGAAAGGGAAACATGTGAATTTGTTTTTCCATGTTGTGGGAGCACGACATGGGAAGGTGCTTACTCAATAAAATCTTACATATGCAATGCGCAAAGTTAAAAGAACCTCTCAACTTTTGAAGAGACGTAAAATCCCAATAAAAGTTCGAGCTATCAAAAAACATTTATATTTTTTTGCTGAATATTATTTAAGAAAGCGTATGTTTAGCATGACGTTGTGATCTTAAACAAGTAAGGTCTATCTTTAAGCATTGTCATAAGATGCAATTTTGGTGTTGAAAACTCTTAGAATGATGGGAAAGTTTATTTTGATTTCTAATAATTAAATTTTAAATATGGAAAAAAATTCAAATCAAGGAAATATATAAACATATGAAAATCTTGAAAATGGACGGTCCAGATAATATGTTACAAGATGTACTCTTTTTGGGACTTGAAATCTTTCTTCTCTCTATATCCACATCTCGATGTCGAAATGATCAATTAAATGTTTTTTCAATAACACTTGTTTTAAAAATATTGTTGATGCAAAAAGAGATAAGGAAAATTCAAAATTTTAGTTTTATTACTTTCTTGTTTATTTTTCTTAAGAATAGAAAGTATTTTGGGGTCAGTGAGCTGGAGGTATTTTGTGCTAGAGTTTTAGATACGCGCAAGTTATAGTGAGGGGTGTATGTATTAAAAAAAAGAGTCTATTTTGGAGGATACTTAGGAAGTTGTGTGGTCACCCGGGAATGCCGATCTTTATGTTTAAGAAATAACTTATCTTTTAAGATAAGTAGAAATTATTTTTATTAAGTTTTAGAAAGAGAAGATAACATAAAATTTAGAGAGATAGATAGAGATAGAGATAACATTTGAGGGAGAAGAGATTTACATGGATGTTAGAGAGAGAAAGAGATAAGGGAGAATGAAAACGTGGTATGTTGTTTGTGGGTGTTTTATTTATTTGTTTTTTCTTTATTCTAAGTGTATTTAAATGAGAGATTCTGTTCTTTTGTATAAAGAATTCAATTTGAGTAAAAGAATTTGGTTATTGTGAAATTTTTTTTTTGTTGTGGTAGACTCTTTTGTAGACCTAGAAAGATGATATATTCTCTCACATTTTATTATTATTATTTTTTTATGTTAATTATTTCTTTTCTCTATCCCCTGCATCAGTTGGTATCAGAGAAAGTAAGATCCATCAATTATAATGCCGTTGAAATCTACTATTACACTCGAGGATATGTTACCACAAATTATGGAGTATGTGGTTCAAAAAATTTAGAAGAACATAAACACAACCTTGGAGGGTATCTGACGAGACATAAATGAAACTAATCAGGAGTTGTAATGGTTGGATCAGAGCTTGCAATAGTTGGAGAATGCCATTCCTCGAGAAGAGGGCGCTCGCAACCACTTGGATTTGGCGCTAAATCTCTTTTGTAGAGATAAATCGAGTTCCCCGACCGACTCAGACTGCTGATCCAGAACGTCAATAATAAATTTGCAGACAATATCTACATCCTATAGAGTATCCACGAAATTTCGGTATTATAGTCGAGCTCCCACATTTTCATGGTAAGCTCTACATAAATATTTTTATTGATTGGTTTAGTATAGTTAAAAAATTTATTTTGAATGGAGTGAATTATTAGAGGAACGTAAGGTTAAACTTGTTGCAACTAAGCTCCGAATACTGCGACCTGGTGGGAACAAGTTCAACAATATTAATTTTACAGTGAAAATAAAAAAATTACTAACTGGCAAAAGATAAAAAAAAAATTGAAATAAAATTTTCTTCATGTGGACCTTGAGCAAATTTTCTTTTATAAACTCCAAAATCTTCAATAGAATGAGAAGAAAGTGGGATATTATACTGATGAGTTTTATCGATTTGTAGCTCGAAACAACTTCCATAAGATAGAAGGACAAAATGTTGCTCCATATGTAAATAGGCTTAAGTGAAGCTTTTCAACATGCTTTACGAGTATAGTTTAAATACCACTGGAGCACCGATAAACAATTTTACACTCAGGACAAAATTTTAATGGAGAAAAAATGGATTCTTCAAAGATTAACTGTTAGCGGTGCAATGAAACATGACACCATACATATGAATGCCCAGAAAAGAAGGCGGAGGTATCTCGAGAAGACCTATCTTTTAGCTTAGGAAATAGCATATCTTTTAAGATAAGTAAAAATGATATTTTATTATCTTTTAAAAAGATAAAATATCATGAGATTTAGAGAGATAGATGGAGATAGACGTAATGTGTAAGGGAGAAGAGATTTACTTGGAAGTTAGAGTGATAGATAGGGAGGATGAAAAAGTGGTACGTCAGTTAGAGAGAAAGTGATTTTTTTTTTGTAGGTTTATTAATATATTTATTTCTTCTAAGTGTATTTAAATGTGAGATTCTTTTCTTTTGTATAGAGAATTGGATTTGAGTAAAAGAATTTAGGCTTTGTGAAAAGATCTTTTGAGGTGAACTCTATTGCAAATCTGAATAGAGAGTATATTCTCTCACCCTTTATTACTATCTTTATTTCAATTATTTCTTCCCTCCATCCGTGCATCACTGCATCAATTGTTGATGTGCACTTTAATTCTATATTTTAAGGTGTCACCTTATATAAACTTTTTCTCATAGGGCCCATTTGGGCATATGGATTATGGGGCATGGATTTTTAATATCTTGGATATTCCTAAAATCCACTATTTGATCTGCTCAATGGCTAGATATTAAAATTCTATGAAAATTAAATCTTGAAAAATCACCTATTTTTTTCACAATTTCATTTCCACATCAAAAACTATTTTTTTGAATTTCCAAGGCCCGTGAATTCCACTTGTCCGCCCCTTAGACACAAAACTTAGGGGACATTTGGTAGATATGAACATATTTGTATGAAAATATTTGTATGAAAATATTTTTATGTAAAAATTATGTTATGCCCATTTGGTACACAACAAATACGAAAAGCAATATCAAATTTTAGAGAGAGAAAGTACTTAAATTTTTTTAAAAAGATAAATTAGAGAGAGAAACAATCTCAAGCTTTAAGTTTTAGAAAGAAAAAAAGTATATTAAAATTTAAAAAAGAGAAATAATATAAAACTCTGAGAGATAAAGTAGAGAGAGTAAGCATATTAAATTGTTAAAGAGAGAAACCATATTCAATTTTAGAGAGAGAGAGTAGCTAAATTTTTTTAGATAAAAAAACTATATCAAATTTAAACTTTTAGAGATAGAGCATCTTAAAATTGTAGAGAAAGAAACTATATCAAATTTTTAGATAAAGTACTTGAAAAATTTTAGAGATAAAAACTATATCAAAATCTCGAGAAACTAAAAAATTTTAGAGATAAAAACTATATCAATATCTTGAGAAAGAGAAATTATTTCAAATCTTAGGTTTTAGAGAGAGAAATTATCTTAAAAGTTTAGAGAGAGAAACTATATTAATTTTTAGAAAGAGTAGTTACCTAAAATTTTTAGAGAGAAATATCTCAAATTTTTAGAGAGAAAAGCTATCTCAAATTTTAAGTTTGAAAGAGTATATTAAAATTTTAGAGATAGAAACAATATCAAATTTGAGAAAGAGACATTACTTAAATATTTTTAGAGAGAAACTATCCCAAATTTTAAGTTTTAGAGAAAGTATCTTAAAATTTTAGAGAGAGAAACTATATCAAATTTTTTAGATAAAAAAGCACTTATAAGTTTTAGCGAAAGAAATTATAATTTTTAGAGAGAAAGTATATTAAAATTTTAGAGAGAGAAACTTTATTAAATTGTAGAGATAGAACTATCTGAAAATCATATAAAGAGAAACTATCTCAAACTTTATATTTTAGGGTGAGAAAGTATATTAAAATTTTAGAGAATAATGATATGAAATTTTAGAGAGGGAAAGTACATTAACCAAATTTAGAGAGAGAAACTATCTCAAAATTTTAGAAAGAAATTTTCTCAAATCTTAAGTTTTCAAGAGAGAGTATCTTAAATTTTTAGATAGAGAAATCATATAAAATTTTAGAGAGAGAAACTACTTGAATTTTTTAGAGAGAGAAACTATTTCAAAAATTTTAAATAGGGAAATTATCCTAAAATTTAAGTAATAGAGGGAGAAAGCATCTTAAAATTTGAAAGAGATAAGCTATATCTAATTTTAGATCGAGAAACTATCTGAAATTTTTAGAGAGAAAATTTTAGATTGACAAAAAGTACCTGAAATTTTTAGAGAGAGAAACTATTCCAAATTTTGAGTTTGGAGGGAGAAAGTATATTAAAATTTTAGAAAAAAAATTATGTCAAAATTTATAGAAAGAAACTATCTCAAAAGTTTAGATAGAAACTATATCAAATTTTAGAAAGAGAATGTACCAAAAACATTTTAAAAAGAAAAACTATCTCAAAATTTTTTAAAGAGAAATAATCCCAAATTTTAAGTTTTAGAGAGAGAAAGTATCTTAAATTTTTTTAAAAACTTTAATCAAATTTTAGAGAGAGAAACTAGCAAAAAAGTTTCAGAGAGAGCTACTATCTCAAAAGTTTTAGAGAAATTATGTCAAATTTTTAGTTCTAAAGAGATAAAGTGTCGTACATTTTTTAAGAGAGAAACTATATCAAATTTTAAAGAGAGAAAGTGCCTGAAAGTTTTAGAAAAAAAAAATTATTTAAAAATTTTTAGAGATAGAAAGTATACTAAATTTTAGAGAGAGAAACTATATCAAATTTTAGAGAGATAAATTAAGTGAAAATTTTTAGAGAGCTATCCCAAATTTTGAGTTTTACAAACATAGTAGATTAAAATTTTAGAGAGAAACTATATCAAAATTTGTTACCAAACAATGGACATGGAAATGATTATTAAGAATCAATGAATTTTGTATTGTATATCCAAACAAGAGATTTGAGGAATCCATGCCAAGAATCCTTCATACTGGAAGTCGGTAGATATTTTTGGTTTTCAGATATCCAAAATTTCTAATTTCCTCCAATCCAATCAGGCCCTTAAGAAAAAATTAGTGGACTTCTTCTAGGTAGTTTTTGCATCATTTTATCGTGACTCGTACTTTTCAAAGAATTCTAACATCTAGATTTTAGGGGAATCAGACTGATAAGAAAATATATACTTCACCTCATGCCATATACTGGGGCCATGCGATATATAATTTTCTTTTTTTGACAATATTCAAAACTTTTATTGATTTAAAGCATTATCAGAAACAACCAAAGAATAGAATGAAACATCCCTTTTAGCCAAAGCATAAGCTAAATCATTGGCCTCCCTATAAACATGTTGAAAAAAAAACTCCTAAAGTATTTGCCAAATCCACAATTTGTATCAAACAATGATGTAGTTTCCAAGGCACTTGTTGTTCCTTCTTACACCAATGAATAGTGTTTAAGGAATCACCCTCCACCACACATTACTGCTCCACCAATCTCTCTTTAACAAGTTTTAAGCCTTACAATAGAGAGGCCATCTTAGCCTCGTTAGCTGTAGCATTTCCATAAGGTCCAATATAACATAAAAGGACATTTCCAATCCAATCTCTCACCAGCCCCCAACCCACAAGCTAGTAACACCTAGATTGCCATAGGAGCTTCCATCAAAATTAAGTTTGCAGCACCCATATAATGGAGGTTCTCATATGTACCTGGGCCTACATTTCACCACCCCATCTTAACTAAATTCGATAAATTCAAAAGGATGTCAATCTCCGACACACCCCAACCTTCTCTCGTGCCGAAAACAATGTAAGTAATCAAGAGCTCATGTAATCCTTGAACTCCACATACCATGAGACCCATACCTTTGAAATATTTCCATCCTAGGCTTTTAAGCCCATACCTCGTGTTCAAACACCACCCAAAAATAATAGGGAAAGGTCTCTATACTTCCCCTATAGCATAGAAGAACTATCCTCCCCTTACCATCTAGCCATCCAATTTTGATCTGGAGAGCCACTCACTGTTTGATCTTAGATCCGATGTCTCAAAGTATTTTATTTTTAGTTTTTTTTTATACAAATTGTATGAATATAAAATTTAGTATGTGCCATCTTCTCATTGGTGCGCACCTATAAAAATATTAAAAACAATTTTTTGATAAAATATATGACCAAAATACCCCTTGAAAATTTCAGGGGTATTTTGGTAATTTTATTTTATTGGAAATATTATTTTTATATTTTTTGCTAGTGTGAGTTTAATAGAGGATTAGATGTCCAAAATTTGGTGTCAAAATGGTTTATAGAAAAAAACTTAAAAATAAAATAGTGTAGAGATGTGACATTGTGATTGGGGCAATCTTTGCGCTCCATTTAGAATGGACGATTGGATAAGGGGAAGTACATAAGTTTTATGCTGTGGGGGAAGCATAGAAAAAACAATAAAGGGTTCTTTCCATGTGGACCGAGTAAAATTACCAAAATTATCTTTTAGTTCATAAGTTCCGATATTTTATAACAAGGTCCTATTCCCTTGATTTTTATTTTATTTTATTCTAATATTGGCCCCAGATCAATGTTTCTAACGTCAAACTATCTTTTTATCAATTTATTTATTTATATATTTTTTACGTTTGTGAGTTAAGCTAATGCTTAGCATATCGAAACAACCCATTTCTAGGGCAGTCTAATAACAGGAATATTGGACTGCCCTATATTTTTGGCCCACCATTATCTATGGGGTGGGCTGATGTTACAAACATCAGAGCACCCTTTTTCATAGTTATTTTATATTTTCCGACCTTTTGAATATCCAACCGCTATTGAACTATTTGTTTTTCGTAAGTATCTTTAGTTCGATGGTTTGAACATTGAATCACATGGGGTTCATCAGAGGATAAAAATCCTTATAAGCTTACTTTTCTTTTTACACTCTCATTCTCTCGCATGCAGGGCAGTCCAATGTTCCCATTATCAAACCGTCTTAAAAATGGGTTGATTGAATATTGTAGGATTCAATGGTGAATTTAAAAACAGCAGAAACATTAAAAAAGAGATTGGATACAATTCACATTCATTTTTTTCATATCCAATTCTTATTGTGCAGTTATGGTCTTTTTGTTCCATTTTTCAGGGGTCTCCTCTAATTCAAAAGTTCGATACGTACAACCTTAGGCTAACTTTTCACTATTAAGTATCCACAAGACAAATCTTGAGCTTGATTGAAGGCCTGTCAGCTCTTGAATCACTATTATGGGTTTTCTTATCTAGGGTTTCTAGAGAAACAAAACTAGGAGAGAAAGAGAGAGGAAACTTTTAGGTGTAGAAAGAAAAGTTTTTGAGAGGTAGGTACATCCCATGAGAATACTCTATTTTTTATAGTACCACTATATCGAAAATATCGCATGAGTAAATATGATTTTCCCTTTTTGAATAATACTCCCTGAAGTTAACCATATCCCTAATTGAGAATTTCATATCACATGGAATTCCCATAGTTTTGATAATTTTACCATATCTGTATGACAAAAGCCCAATATTCAATAAATTCTCCTTATATAACTTCACTTAAGCCCAGCAAATTTACAGGTGGGCGGGGATGCCTCAACAAATCATCCTACCCTCCATTCCAACCACAAACATATTAATAAAAACTAAAAATTAAAAAATTTCAAAAAAAAGGGGGAAAAGAAAAGGACATGTCTCTCACTTGCACCCCTTGGTGGTCGGCAAATATTAAGGCATATTTTCGACAGTAGAAGATCACAAGTACATAGTTGATATAAGCATGATGAGAAGTTGTTTTGTTTTTCCCTAGACAAGGTTCAAATTTCATTGATCTAAGAGGAATTACAATCTCAAATAAAAAGAGAATAATGAACAATCAAATTGCCTAGTGCCACACCTCGTTTTGCTAGAAAATCAGCCACCTAATTAGCCTCTCCATATACATGTCTAAAACTAACCTCCATGGCACTATAACAATCCATAATCTTTTTATTTTATTTTTATAGAAGTTCAAAGATCTTATTAAAAAGTCAAAGCAGTTAAAGGGAAATTACAGAGATACAACATCAGAAACCACTAAGTCGGTTAGGGATGTGCCATTCTTCGCGAGAGTATCTGCCAAAATATTGGCATCCCGATACACATGAGCAAAGGAAAGAGAGAAATCCAAAACTTGAAGCAAGAAGGAACGCAGTTCCCAAGGAACGTTCTTTTCTCTCTTACACCAGTTGATGACATTCAAATAATCCCCTTCCACAATACAAATAGTCCCAATGTGTTTCTCACAGAAGAGCTTAAGACCCTGAAGAAGAGCAAAGAACTCAGCATAATTTGCAGATTTCTCCCCCAAAGGACCTGAATAAGTGAACATAATTTACCTTCCCAATCCGTCACAACACCTCCGAAACCCACCTGGCCTGGATTTCCTAATGAGCTTTCATCAAAATTCAACTTAAAAGTTCCCCTAAGAGGCGGAGACCACAAGCTTCTTGGCCTATAGTTGTGGAACCCCAAATGCAAGAGGTTCAAAAAATTACACCTCACATCAGTTTCAACAATATCTTTCCCCAATTTCGAGATCGATAAATACATCTATATATCATGAAGAATTGCATCCAAGAATTTATCAAGAGGCAAACAAATCCTTCAAAAGCTCGTCTATTTCTTTCTTTCCAAATTTCCCAGAGAACGACACCCCTGGCAATCTGCCAAATAACCAAATCAGTACGTGACAAATTTGAAATTGATAAAGCTCCAAGAACCCCATAAACATCAGCAGGCAACACACCAATCTTACCAAAAAACCAACGCCAGATAACAAAAAGTAAAAAGGCAATGGAGGAACAAACGAGGACCTGTTCACCATCACCCTTACATAGAAGACAAATATTTAGCAAAATCTTACCTCTTTTGATGTTAAAACCTTATCTTGTACTGCCAATCAGAGGAAAGCGTGGATCTTAAGCGGAACCGGCCACTCCCAGATAATTACAATTTCTGGCCTTAACCACTTCCAACGGTCATGGAAGAGAAGATGATACATAGATCTAACCAAGAACTCCCCATCTTTGGCTAAGTCGCAAACTACTTCATCATTCGCGCTTTGTGGGATATAAACATCGTTTAAAGGAGCAAGAAGTTCAGAGAATTGAGTGAAGGTATCATCAGGAACCCTATTATAAAGGAGATTAATCTTCCATTTCACCCTATCCCCCCTAAAAACCAATAAGTCATAGATAACCGTATTTGACTTTTCCACACGTTGGAAAACTAGAAGAAAAACAACTTTCAAGGGAGACTCATCAAGCCACTTATGGTGCCAAAAGGAAATACTTCCATCATTCCCCAAAGACCATCGAATGTCCCTATGGATTAAGGATTTACAATAGATAATTGCTTTTCAGTAGGGTGAATTCCTCTATTACTGCCTCTACCTCCAACCCACATTTGGAATCTATCCTCCCCATACTTTGTCGCAATAACTTTGTACCATAACTGATTTTTAAATTTAAGGCTCCTCTACCACCACTTGCACAAAAGGGTCTGATTGACCAGCTTAATTTTCCTTAAATCCAAACCACCTTCCTTTCTAGGTGTGCAAACCCTATCCCATCGAAGGAGATGGAATTTTTTGGAGCCACCCACAGAGCCCCAAACAAAATTACGCATAAGCAACTCAATTTTACGAGCTACCGATGTAGGAATCTGTAAAAATGACATCTGATAAATAGGAAGGTTGGATAAACAAGCTTTAATCAAAGTAATCCTTCTCCCCAAAGAAAGATATTTAAATTTCCATAAATCAAGCTTCATTTGAATCCTTTGAATGACCCTATCCCACATAGCCAAGGCAACCGCCTGTTCGAGATAGGCAACCCTAGGTAAATAATAGGGAATTGTTCAACTCTAGATCCTAAACCAAATCCTTAACCAGTAATTCATCACAATTAATACCAATCACCCCTGTTTTCTCAAAATTCACCTTCATCCCCAGAGCCACTTCACAACAATTTAAAAATAGTGCAATATTGGAAACATGATCCACCCTAGCCTCACATAATAGCCATGTATCGTCTACATATTGAAGGTGAGAGATGCATAGACCAGTATTTGGCAACTGAAATCCCACAAAATGTCCTTTAGACACAACATTACTGATAAATATGCTAAAACACTCTACATAAATAGTAAAGAGGAATGGGGAAAGAGGATCATCATGTCGAATGCCCCTAGAAGCTTTAAAGAAGCCCATCGGACTACCATTATACAAAATAGAGAAATGAGCCGAGGAGAGGCAACCAAAAATCCAGTTCCTCCATTTGTCCCAAAACCCATATTCCTCATAATCTCTAAAAGCATAATCCATTCAACTCTATCGTATGCTTTTTCCATACCAAACCAGGAAGCCCATTTAAAACACGAGAATGAACACATTCCTGAGCAACCATAACACTCTTAGTGATTAGCCTGTTCTTAATAAAGGTTGATTGAGGGCCAGAAATAATGTAGGGTAACACAGACTTAAGACACTCCGCCAACACCTTAGCTACAATCTTATAGAGACTTGTCAGAAGACTAATCGGTTTGTTATCGCCTAAGCTAGCAATAACAATTTTTTTAGGAATAAGAGCAATAAATATGGAGTTCACACCTCTGAATAGCTCACCCCTCAAAAGGAAACCTCTAACCATCTCCAACAGCTCAGTACTTACAAGATTCCAGAAAGTATGGAAAAAGATCAAAGGAAACCCATCTGACCCTGGGGCCTTATCTCTTGGTAAAGAAAACACCGCTCTTTTGAGTTCTTCCATGGAAACTTCCGCTTCCAAAAAGGGAGCCAAATGAGAAGGAAGAACATTGAAACCCACGTTATCAAGCTTAGGGGTGACCCTGATCTCAGAGGAAAAAGCCTTTTGAAAGTGATTAACAATAGCATTGGCCATCAACTCACTATTCACATGATCAACACCCTAAATCACCAAATCAGAAACATCATTGTAGCGGGTACGGGCATTGACCATAGCATGAAAGAATTTTGTATTCAAATACCCTTCCTTCAGCCATGTAACACGAGAACGCTGTTTCTAATACACTTCTTCGACTCTTTAAGTTCCTTTAACTCCTTACAACAACTGACTCTCTCTACCACTAACCCTTTTGACAACACTCCAATATTTTGTACCTCCAAATCAATCACCTCAATCTTGCTAAGAGTTTCCTCAATTTTACCCCTGATGTGAACACAATTAGAAATTTTCCAGGCCAACAACCTACTTTTGATATTGAGCAACTTCTTATGAAGCTGAAAGTCAAGAGAATCAACAGAGATAGAATTCTCCCAAGTGCTTTTAACTAGTTCAGTCACCTCTTTTTCGTGCAGCCAACTAATCTCCATCCTAAATGGAATGGGATCCTTAAAGACCTTCTTAGTACACAAAAATATTGGGGTACGGCCAGAAGAAAGCCTAGGCAAGGCTTTGACCATAGCTAAAGGGAATTTTTCAGACCATTCCCCAGAAATCAAAAACCTATCAAGTTTGGACATAAAAAGATTTACCACACTCCCATTGGTCCAAGTAAAAGCAGAACCAGAGATTGGTAAGTCAATCAAAGCATGGGCATCAATAAAACGATTAAAGACCCGCATCGAATGCGTCATCCCCCCACCGTTATTATTATCATTCGGCCATCTAGTAAAATTAAAATCCCCTCCAAGACAAGTAGGATATTCAAAAGACTAAAGAGTTTATGACATTTCATTGATAAAAACATCCTTAGCAACAACAACATGGGGACCATAAACATTCATCAAACCCCACTTGAAAACAGAAAAAGGCCCCAAAAAGCCTACAAACACAAAATTCGTTTTAAGCACCACAGAAAAGGATTGTAAAACTGTAGGATCCCAAAGAATCCACAGCCCCCCAGAAGCACCCACAACATCAATCCCCACAAAATCCACAGAGTTAGGTCCCCAAACTTCCCTGACACCAGACAAACTGGGACCAGGGAGTTTAGTTTCATGGAGAATTAAAATAGAAGGTCTATACTTAGAAACAATAAATAAAACGTCTTTTTTCCTTTTGAGGTCTCCCAAACCTCAAACATTCCAAGAGAGAATACTCATAAGAAAGGGGGGGGGGGCAGAAGAAGAACCTGGGCCATCCCTGAACGAGCCAAAATAGGCATCTTCCAAGAGCATGGCTTCATTAAGACTCTCACTTAGCAGTCCTCCATCAGTCGAGGAACTCGAGCTAGCCTCATCAACCTACTCATCTGCAATGATGATGCCTCATGCCACTGCATTCAAGGGCATCCGACTGCGGGCTTGCAGACGCGCCGAAGATCTGGTGCCTTTAGTGAAACTCTTGCCTTTGCTTTTCACTTTACCCTTATAAGAACGTACTGTAAAAGCCACCACTTCCTTAGGCAGCATAGCATGATCATGCATCACATCAACCTTCTCCTGCTTCTTCATCGCAGACGCCTCCATCTTGGCCAACTTCTTCTTAGCAATAATGTCGTGAAATACCACTCCAATCGGGATATTGAAGTCCATCCCGCAATTAGAAACCAGAGCACTAATCTTATGATCATCAACAGTTGCGATAGGAGCGTCCTCAACAGCAGGAGCATCAGGTGCCTTAGGATCAACAAGTTCATCTAACTCCTTTGGCAACTCAATAGTAAACTAGAGCAAAAAAGTATTATGATCCTGAGGAATGGTATTGAGAGGAAGGTGGTCATTCAGCAGCCACCACCGCTAAGTCCTGAGGACCGTCTTCCAGCATCGGAGTATCAAACCCAACCCCAGTCGCATGATCCATTGTAACCACCCCCTCATTCAGAATCTGATGAACATCATTCTCCTCAACTACAATAATAGCCAATGGATCCACCCCCAATGGGTTGAAGGAAGGTCTCGGGGAAGAGCGAATCCTGTGAGCATGGAGACGATGTCTCAGATGATACATCTTGCCCAACACCACTAACAAAGCTTGAGAGATGATCGAGGAGGAGCGCTGAAGTCCCAGAAACACTAAGGCAGAGAGGAGCAAAAACCAGCTCCAATGGCAGACGAACGAACCACTAACTGCCTTCACCACAAAGAAAGGCTTTAACGCCTGCAAATCTAAAACAGGGAGAGAGGGACGCAATGAGTGCACCTCTGCCTACACCACCAGAAATATCGAGGAGACCACCATCACAATCTTCTCCTCCGAAACTTGGGCCGCAGACCTACCATGCATGGGTATGCTGTCATCATACGGGTAAGAACCTCTAGGTGAACCCACACGATCACCCTAATCAAATGGTCTAGCCTGTATAACGCCTTCCTTAGAAACAGTCGTGAAATTCGAAAACCGACCGACAGAAATCCAACGTTTTTTAATTTTCAAATTTTGAAAATTCAAATTGCCATTTTTAAAAAGCTGATTGGCTGGTCTATTCTTAAATTTTCGATTGACAGTCGCCGGAAATACCTTTTCCGGTATATGCCAATCATTCTTACATTGCTTCTGTCAATGGTGGACCACCTTCCAAGCGTCCTCAGCAGGACAAGGCTGAGAAATTTTGATAGTCTTCCCACACTTCTCAGCAGAAACCCCAATTGCAAAAGAATCATGGTCGACAATCACAATTTTGGGAAGGAAGACCCGTCTTAGCTTCCATATACGGACTCTGATCACTCTCAAATCAGCCCCAACAAAGGAATTTCTATCAATATCGCAGAATTCGCTGTAGCAATTAGCCACCTTACATATAATATCCATAGTCCACACATGGAAAGGGATTCCAGAAAGATAAATCCAAAGACTCTATTTCTGAACATAAGACGAATGAGAAGATGGCTGCCAACAATCCAAGGATAGAAGCTTACCACTGATGCGGGCAAAACGATTACCCAAAGCGAACTCAGCATCCTCCTTGGAGCGTAACAAGAATACACTCCTATTATCACCCTAAATTTTAACCTTAGGGGCATAAGAAAGAACCCAACCCCATCTAGCCCAATCACTCAACCCAAAGATATCAGTCGAAGGACGTGAGAAGGAACCTTGTTTGCATCTCCCTTAATAGTCTCAAAGTTTGTAATAAGGCTTGAAATTCTGCCTCCTTAGTTGCCACAAGGATCAGTGTAGCAAAATATGTTGAAATTTCATCACTAGGGTATATGCGATGTTAATAAGTGCATATTGAAAATCAAGGGGTGGCAACGTGCTAGGCGAACCTTGGCCCTGGCCTAGCCCTGAACCCTATTAGGGTTGAGCTGGGAAGGGCAAGGCCAAAAAGTAATTGTTCCCATCATCGCCCAAATGTGGAATTAGCGGAAGGCACAACCTACATCATAAAAAACTCCTCACTATCATCTAACAATGGAAATCAGGGGAATCTTAGGGGGAAACACACTTCAACATGAAAGCGGTTAAAGATGATCCATAACTCATCTCATACAAAGACGGGTTAATATGTGTAGATGACCGACCATTATAACTCCTCATACGATTAGTCCCACGACTTTATACCGGCTCACATTGACTTCTAGCTATAAAGAAAGAGGACACAAATGAGAAAGAACAGGGAGGAAGGATCTAAAAGAGGGATAAAGAGAGACAATAAAAGAGATCAAGGGATCACCATTAGTACAAATACATGTAGATAAAAGCTGATTTATAAAAGGATAAGGATAACAAGAGCTTAAGAGAGTTGAAATGCAAGAAAGAAGACCTTAAATTATCTACGAGGTTAATATACAAAGGAGGGATACCAAAAACATGTTCTCCTTGTTCAAACCTTCTTTTGTTGTTATATTATTATTATAAACCTTCCTTATGTTGGGTTTATGTGGCCATTAAGGACCGTATGAGAGCTTCTAACTAACATCCTGCTATAGTGGAATATAAATTCAATGGGAATGTGGTCTTTTGTTGATCATGATCGGAAAATATTATTTGTCGATACTCAAACTTAGCTTGACGTGTTAGGCCAGTTGAATTGGAAAACCAATGGTACCTGGGCATGAAATTAAACCGATAAGGGTTTTGTAGGTCATCCTTTGATGAGGTCGGAGTTGCCCAAATGACTGAGCTGAGGGACTGTATGACCCTTGTGTGTGATGGTTGACCTTCAGAGATAAGGGCCAAAGCCTCATCACTGAACCATCACATGACATGTACATATGATAGCCGTATCGGGAAAGCGAATCACCTTTCAAGGTGAACCGTGTACATGTGCCCGAGATTACCCTTATGCACCATAGAGCCGTGGTTGCATCAGGTCTAGGTAATGTTAGTTTGTCTCTAGGGGAGAACTTATAGTCCATATACCGAGATTGTGTCCCCTTGATTATTGGCTGACTTTGGTAGCCCAATCATGGAACCCCTACGGTGATTTGTAAGTCATGAGAACTGTTGGGTCAGTTTGAGAAAGAAAGTGTGGATTATAGTCTACAGTAGAAAGTAAAGTGCTCCAGTGCTATTATAATTCCTATGCCTAGTCGGATATAATTCCCATAAAAAATGATTTTAGATTGATTATTTTAATTTTTTTGAATATCTGAATATTTTCTTTTTATAAAATGAATTTATAAAATTAGAGATATTCAAATTTCAGTATATTTAATATTCAGTGGAAAATAAAGATTATCTAATAATCTATTTTTTTAATAATTTATTAAATCACTTAAATTAATGGGGGGCCCATCATAAGATGTGGAGCCCACCATTACTAAAAGCACAGGGTGAAATTGGGTCGTGCCCACATGACGCCACCTAAGGTGGCATGCCCCACCCATATCAAGTTGGCTTACTAAAAATTGGTAAAGCCTTCATGAGTTGGAAATCAAGATGGAAATAAAAGGTAAGGTTTGAAATTAAGAAGGTATGATTTATTATGTGAAACAAATCTATGGAAAATTAAAGTATGTATGACTATATTTTTCATATTTCAATATTTGATGAGATTAGATTTAGGAGGTTGGATGATAAGGTTCTACATCATCTTTTGAATTATGATAGTTGATCTAATGATTGGATGGTTTAGATCTCTCACCCCATAGGTCTCCTATGATCAATGGTCTGGATTAAATCTGCATAAGGAAGGCTAACCCTAAAGATATCCTAGCCCAAGAAAAATCTATAAATAGAAGCTGCCTCTCTCTGAAATCTCTACACCGGTCAACTCTCTCTAGAAGGGTGGCACGCCATCCTTAGGGTGTCTCTCTCCCCTCTCTCATCTCAAGATCTCTCTATAGTTTGAAAGTAAGAAAGGGGGAGCACACCCAAGTAAGGATCAAAGGGGGACATGCCCAAACTCAATTAGTTAAGACATTGAGCCCTTAAGCTCTAGTATTATTCTGTTGCTCTTGTATTATAAGGGTGTAGCCTTAAGCTTTCTCGTACTTGGTAGATCTAAGAAAGACCATTGATCCCATACGCCATTGGAAGAGGAGACCCGGTGTGGGGCATACGAAGTCTAGTTGAGGTAATCTTTCGACATCTTGAATTTGTACTTTGCAGTAATTTTATTTCTTATGCTTTCTTATTCCCATAAGCATTGTGTTGCTTTTGCTTATTGAATGAAAGAAGTTGTATTTTGTAGCTACAAGTGATAATCATTTTTGGTTATTTATTTGTTTATTTCAACAGAATTTTATTGTATTTGGACATTTGTAAGTGTTCTAGTTGGTGAGAGAAAGAAACATTAAAACTGTATATACCGTGTAGATCACCTTGTCCAACTATCATTGGTATCAGAGCTATATCCTCTTGCTGCCATATATCTTTTTCACTTTTTTTAGTGAGTTGAAAGTCATGAATTTGAAAGACAATGGCTTTGTGGTCGTATGGCAAACTTCTGGAAAGGTTATTGGCATGATCCTTACACCGAAAAGGCACTTTGCATAATCGGATATTCTGTGCTGTTTGGAGCACTGATATGAAAAAGATGATGAGGTATTTCTCTAATACATACTTTAGTGATATTTCTCTAAATTAATGAATCCTGTGGGTGATTATGAGGGAATGAAATTTATGACTTATCATTGAGGAGTGCTAGTTCTGACCCTACAAAGTCCAGGAACTGTACACTGAGTTTCATGATTTTTTTCACTAATCATTTTATTTTTGGGTAATATTAAATTTTAATTCATCAAATTGAGTCTACTTTAAATTTTTTTTTTTTTTTTATATAGAGAAAACCTTTCTGGTTTGAAAGATATGGTTATTTTATTGAAAGATACATAAGTGCGGTTTTCTACAATGAAAACTATCTCTGAGACATAAATGTCAAGATTTTATGTCCATTCTTAACAGAATGATTTGAGGGCATAATAAGCTTTTAAGTTGCAATTTTGAGTCTAGTTTCTAACAAAATTTATTAGAGAGATAAAAATCAATGGAAAGTAAAAAAGAAATTTTTTATTGGAGAGGGGTCATCTTGATTTTCTGCAGTTTGATGTGTTTAATTGAGATGTGAATATCTATATTTGTCCAGCCTACTTAACATAGTGATATGAGGCATGCAGAAGATATTTATTTCCCTTTTGTGTCTACTTTCAAATACAAGAAGTCCGAAAAGGAAACTCTATGTGGGTAGAGAGAAAATGCAATTTTACTAGATATTGCTCAATGTGGAATTCTGCAGTATGATATATTTTGCGACATGAATGTCACTTATTTATTTCCTGGAAGAAAAATATAATTTGGGTTTCACACCATCATGTTATGTTCTGGTTTTAAGTCTAGCTTTCAATAGAAAAGACGTCAAGAAGAAAATATTAGAAGATTAAAAAAATAATTATCTTATTGAGAGTTGCAATTTTCTATTGTCAAAAGTGTATTGTGAAGTGTATGCCACCAATTGATAAACTCACTAAATGGTGTGATTTGGGGATGTCACTAAGTATTGATTTTGTAATTTGAAACTATTTGTATACTAAAAAATTTCAGAGATAAATTCTTTGTGAGCTGAGAGATATCATAATTTTATCATGGGATGTTCATCTTCTATTATGCAGTAAAGCAAAAGAGTTGACTTGTTAAGGCACATATTTGTATTCTTTATAGTGGAAGTCTTTTTCAAGCTCATTCAAAGTTTTATAGTGTGCCATGAGTATGATTTATAATAGTAAAACATCAAAGAGGGGTAATACAATCTTTGAGAGATATGACACTCTTTGTGAACGGTGCTAAATCTGGGAACCCTATACAATAGAAGAAACACGATATGTGTAAAACGTATATTAGTTTCTCTTTGTAATGAAGAGATATGTAAAAAGGACTTGGAGGCAGCATAAAAACTCTAAATTATTAGTGAGAGAATCAAAATTATGATTTTTGGAATGATGGGATGAAGAAGAGTATTTCTTCATCGTATGAGAAAGGGAGAATCTATGGCCCAAAGAGATGGACACTTTGTTGACATGTAAAATCGATGAGCACAAGATTCTCCATCAGTTATGTGCTCTTCCAAGATCACAAAAGAATCAACAAACAATAAAGCAAGGATCAAGAAAGCCCGGGTACCATATTATATGGTTACAAAGTATAAAATCTATACCACATTGCATGGTAAGGTCATATAGTGAAAGAGGATTCGTTAATTTATTTATTATCCTTTATGCTTCTTTGATTATATCTTGGTTGATTTTGTGCATATGCATGGAGTGTATGGACATTAGTTGATAGGTGCTAACAAGTTTGAAAAGAGCTAGTTTTTTAATACCCTATATTTTTGTGCCTCCTTGTGATTGTGTGAACTACTTAAAGTAGTAAAAAATATAGAGATGTGGTTTGATCAAGGTCTATTGACCTAAGTTTCAAACATGAGAGATGAGTATAACTCATTCAAATATGTAGCATGAAGGGAGTGTTCTGATGGAACCTGGTCTGGGTGACCATCCTCTCGCTAATGTTTGGCGATAAGGTGTGTTGCATGTGATGAGGATCTCATATTAAAGACTCCAAATATTTGCCAAGAAAATATATGTATTTTTTATTTTTGTTAGGTTTTGATAAACACCTTTGTAGTCGTGTTTCGTTTTAGATAAAATCATAGATGGATTTTATGATTTGTTTTGTGGTTATAATATGACTTGATAAGTAATTAAAAGTGCATGTGGTAAAATGTTTTTTAAAGGCTAAGTATGTTCTTTTGGAAATCGGAGTGGACCTTTTATGTTGAAAACCTAGGTCTATGGATATGGTTTTAAGAAAACCCCATAATATTGTTTCACAAAGTATTTATGGAAAATCATTTTAAACAACCATGCTAATTTCTAACTATTGCTTGTGAAAATATACCAAGTCAAGAGTTTTTTATATATAGAAAAACAATGGGTCTTGAAAGTATTTTATGTACATGTGAGAATTTATCTATGCACTATTTTTAAATACCCATATGCGTTAACTCATGTTTTATAGTACCGATTATGTGACCTATTTTTAAGTTCTTTAGAATCCTCGATTACCTAAGATCATGAACCATAAGGTATATCATAGGATGGTCATCTGACTAGGCTTCCATGACACATTTTGTGTTGATAAGATGACCTGGTTTGTATTGATTTACAATCAAGAGAATAGTGTGGTTGAACCTTTGTAGTTCAAAAAAAATGGTTTTGCATTTTGTAAAATCAAATGGGCATTAAGTTTACTATTTGGTATGAGACTTGCTATATTACCTCATTGCTGGTTGGGCCTGGATCTACCTCGCTCGGGCGCCTTCGGGGACCCAGATTCGATTGACGCCCTCTTGAATAACCACCTGACCTCACGAGCCCGTGTGTAGCTTGTATGTCACGTGCATATAGGTTTGTCCAACTATGAGAGGATTTCGAAGCGATGAAGAGATGGACTCGAGCACCTACCTCACCGCGGTTTGAGTTCGTAGGATAAGCTCGGGCTATTGCCCTCTTAGATCAATGTATGAAAGCCCTTCCGCTCTCTAGCAGCGCGATTTGAATTCGACCCCCTCTCTAAACTGACTCTCACTTGAAAACTGCTAATGCAATCCAAATATAATGTACTCCTCTTTGATGTGCTTCTTATGGCTAAATGGCTCTATTTTTGGGGGTAGATTAATAAGAGAGAGAAGAAAGAAGAGACCAAGAACAAGAACTTGATGAGAACTTGGTTTAAAAGAGAGAAGAAGAAGAAGTGAAAGAATGACCCAAAGAAATTTGAGCAGCCTCTCGACGTAACCTCTCCTAAGAGGTATTATCGGAAACAAGGAAAAACACCAGTCTTGAAGCCTTGGTACTCAGAGGATTTGGAAAGTGGAGTTATAGGACTGAGCCTATAACTATGTCACTAAATCAAGGAGCCCCTTAAAAGTGAACCAGGGTTAAAAGAAGGTGTTGTGTGTGTGTGTGTGTGTGTGTGTGTGTGAGAGAGAGAGAGAGAGAGAGAGAGAGAGAGTGTCGACGACCTCCCGTACCCCCTTACCCCTACCTACTTACGTTCGGTACGGAACGGAACTAAAGTAAACGGTACCGGGACCGACCGAACCGTAAAGGTACGACGAAGTCGACC
>NW_006499563.1:2931409-2959077 GCF_000471905.2 Amborella trichopoda | reverse complement strand
ATTTTTCTTGCAATTGTTGGTGATACTATTACACTTATCATTTTTGTTTTTACTCTTCTTTGACTCTTTTACCCATGAGGCCCTTGCGGGTTTTCATCACATCCATCTTTTTGAGGAAGCAATTTTAAGGTCATGCCGCTGTGACCATGGGGAGGCGTGTTTAAGGTCATGCCGTTGTTATCGTCGATTTAGTGTGTTTTAAGATCATTCACCAAGGCCTAATGTAGGCAAATTTAGGGTCGTGCCTTCGAGACCTTAAGGTTGGTGTGTTTTAAGGTCATCCACTAAGACCTAGTGAAGGCAAGTTTAGGGTCGTGCCTTCGAGACTGTGTGTGAGGAAGTTTAGCATCATGTCACCGGGACATGTGTTATGCAGTTTACGGTCGTGCGGCTTAGATCGTTGCCATGCAATTTAAGGTCATGTGGTTTGGACTGTTGCCATGAAGTTTAAGGTCATGCGGCTTGGACCATTGTCTATGAGTAATACTTTTTCCATGTATCTCCCATTAATTGGAGGCATAACTTCTTCACCTTCAACATTAACTAATATTCATTAGGAAAAGCTTTCTTCACCACGAATGGCCCTTCCCATTTTAGTTCAAACTTCCGTTTTGTTTGAACATGAGTAATGATTGATCTCCTCACTACCAGAAATATTTCTCCTTTAACAAATGACCGTATTTGAATCGATTTATCAAAGGCCCGCTACATACACTTTGCTGTGCCTGCAATCATTTTTCATCGAGTGCATCCAGTTCTTGACAACGAATAACAACTTGCTCTTTATCTGTCATCCCATAATGAAGGGCTATTTTGAGTGAGGGAAATTGGATTTCAAAAGGAAACATAGCCTCACCCCCATATACCAAAGAATAGGGTGTTGACTGGGTTGGACCTCGGGCTATAATATGATAGGCCCATAGGACTTCAGGAAGTCTTTCATGCCAATCCCTTTGCTTTAGAAATAGAATTTCTTAAGGCATCACAAAAGGTTTTGTTAAAAGCTTCGGCTACACCATTAGCTCTTGGATGGTACAAAGTCGAATACTTCCACTTAAACCCAAACTGGTTGATTAGGTGGTCAATGTGATGACGTCAAAACTGAGGATCATTATCTGAGGTGATCCGGTCAGGCACACCAAATTTATAAATGATATGTTGACGTGTAATGTTGGCCACTGTAAGTCTGGGAACTTTCTTGAGAGGGATGACATCAACCCACTTAAAGAAGTAGTTTGTGGCAGCAAGTATAAAAACATGCCCTAAAGAAGCTAGTGCATCAATAGGACCTATGATATCCACACCCCACTGAGCAAAAGTCCATGATGCTACTGTCAGGTGAAGAGGTTCAAGAGCTTGATGAATGAAGCTTGAATGAATCTGGCACACTGGGAGGTCAAGTTCTTATGATGCTTCAAGTTCTTGCAAAAACAAGTGAATCAACGCTCATATTAGGCTAGTAATAGCCTATCTTGATGATCCTGCTGTACAGCTTAGGGCCAGACTGATGTATCCCACAAACTCCAGCGTGGACTTCTTTCAGTACATGGTTAACATCTTTCTGATCAATGCACCTAAGCAGCATATCATTGTAAGAGATTCGGAACAAGATACCATCATGACACACATATCGTGTGGCTGACCTTCTGATCTTGTTACGTTTAATAAGATTGTCAGGAAGCCGTATATGCTGCAAGTAGTCCTATATAGCGGTGCACCAATCTGTTACTGACTCCACTTCTGAACACAAAGGATCCTGAGACTCTGACTCTTCTTTTTCTTTCTCTTTGATCATGGGAGGGGTGTAAGAACTGCATGACGCTTGCATTGCCTTTCTAAATGCAATTAGTGCCCCGAACGGATAAGTAGGGCACTCCTCAAAGAAATTGATTACATTATCATTGTCAAGCTTTTTTAAAAAATCAACAAATCTCCACTCAGCTACCCATACTGGTGTAGGCTCCTTCAGTGGGATCTGAATAGTTGCCCCTAACTTGGCGAGCACGTCGGTTTGTGCATTAAGCCTTCACGGTACATGCTCAAGGGCAACTTCTTGAAATTCTGCTAGTAATGACTTGACAATAGTGAAATAAGGCTTGAGGTTATCCTTCCTAACATCATATACTCTTTTAAGTTGTCTGATGACCAACTCTGAATCTCCATAAATGGTTAAGTATTTCAAGTTCATGTGGGAAGCAATCGTCAAGCCTATGATGAGAGCTTGATATTTTGCTTCATTATGGGACTCTATCTCTAAGAGAGAGAATGATAGTGGGACAAGTCCATAATGAGGGGTGGAAAACACTACTCCGGCACCACCTCTTTCAGACTGAAATGCCCCATCAAAGTGCATCTTCCAATCATATGAAGCTTCAGCGTGGAATACTTCTTCAACTGATAAATCATCTGATAAGGGAGAATCAGCTAGGAGAGGGTGTGCAAACAAGAATTCTACAAGGGATTGACCTTTAATAGCTTTTTATGGCAAATATGTAATGTCAAACTCCATGAGAAGTAGTGACCATTTCGCAAGTCAACGCGACAAACAAGGGCATGACAATAGAAACTTAATGGGGTCCGCTTGAGAGATGAATTGAACCTGGTGTGCAAGCAAATAGTGTCTAAGTTTTTGTACTGAAAATATCAAAGATAAGCACATCTTTTCAATGGGAGAGTAGTTCTCTTTAGCTCTTTACATTCTTCGGCTTAGATAATATAGAGCCGTCTCTTTCCCTTCCTCATTATTTTGAGCTAGCAAGGCATCGAGTGACTCATCCAATGCGGTCACATATAGAATGAGAGGTTTTCCTAAAATTGGTGTAGAGAGACCAGGAGGTTTCAACAAATAATTCTTGATGTCCTCAAAAGCTATGTGGCATGCTTCGTCCCACTTGAAAGGCATGTCTTTCTTCAATAGACAGGAGAAGGGTTTACACTATCTTGAAAGGTTTGAAATGAATCTCTGAATATAGGCAAGCTTGCCTTGAAATGATATGAGTTCTCGCAGATTTCTCGTAGATGGCATCTCTTGAATAGCTTTAATTTTGACAAGTTTGATCTCCAAGCCTCGATACCTGACGACAAATCCCAAGAACTTCCCTGATAGCACACCAAAGGTACACTTCAAGGGATTCATTTTGAGTTGATGAAGATGAAGTCTTTCGAAGACTTTCTCAAGATTCTGTATATGACTACTCCTTTTTATTGAACTTTACCACGAGATCATCTATGTAGAATTCCACTTGTTCATGCAACATATCGTCGCAGATAGTAGTTACAGCCCTTTAATAGGTGGCTCTAGCATTTTTGAGACCGAATGGCATCACCATGTAGCAGAAGACCCCTTCGGGTGTCAGGAAGGTAGTAGACTCTTCATCTTCAAGTGCCATCCTTATTTGGTTATACCCTAAATAACCATTCATAAAGGAGAAGGCCTGGCAATTGACTGTCAGTCTATCAGTAGTTCAGTGAAGGGCAGTGGGACGTCATCTTTAGGATAAGTTGCATTCAAGTCACAAAAGTCAATACAGACTCTGATCTCCCAATTCTTCTTCTTGACTGGCACAACATTGGCTAGCCACTTAGGGTACTTGACTTCTCTTATGAAATTTGGTGTCTTAAGCTTGTTATACTCTACTTCAATCTGGATTTCCAAATAAGCTCGGAACCTCCTTGATTTCTACTTGATGGGCTTAAAGGATGGATCAATCCCCAACCTATGAACTGCGACCTAGGGATCATGACCAGGCATCTCCAGATAATGTTAGGCAAAGACATCCCGGTTGGCTCACAAAAATGTTGTGTACTCATTCTTCTCTTCAGGAGACATAATAGTTGCGATGAAAGTAGGCCTTGGGTCAGCATCATTGCCTAAGTTCACCTCTTATAAGTCATCGGTTGTGGCTTGACCACCATCTTCCAAGATTTCTGGTGCTTCTTCTATTTCCTCCTCATCAAAAGATAAAGAATCAGAAGTCTGCTCAACCACTTCAAGCACTTCAACTTTTTACTCTACAAACAATGATCCTTATTTTACCTCTTTCACTACTGAACCCTCAAGTTCTTGACAAGTTTGGGCAACTTCTGCTTCTTCTTGAGACTCCAAGGGAGCGACTCCTTGAGGAATGGGTTTAAGGGGAGATAGTGACAGTTCTTAGGCTACAGTCACATGAGAGATTTGGTCAGTGAAGAATGGCCACGGAGGTGAACCAACGTGCCCCGGGTAGCTAAGGCCCGAGTTTTGAGTATGCTGAGATGTTGTGGTCTCGATAATTGTAAAGGTTGTCAGCATCCTTTTACCATCATTTAACCCGTGATTCCTTATTGGTTCATAGTCCATTTTCTTCATGATCTGATGAGCTTTAGGATTGTAAAGAACTCATTTTGGCATCACTGCAGCATCTATAGAGGAATGACTTTGGGGATTCTCTTGCATGCTAGTGCCCTGGGTTTATGGGGTGAAACCAGGTAGAGGGATAAAAGAAGGTGGAGGTGCTACTTCCTTCACCTTAGCTTTTACCTTTCTTATAACTTCAACTTGATTGAGTAAATATTGAACTTTCACTTTTAATTAAGCAATAATAGCTTTTCTTTGAACTTCATGCTACTGTCAGGAACCCAGCTGCTTGGGCCACCGTCTTCTTCACCTGCTTTCGATGTCGCTTGCTAATGTTGCAACTTTTCAACTCTTTATTTAGAGCCTCAAAGTCTGGGCATTCGAGAGTTGTACCTACAAAATACGTTTAGCAGAAGAAGAAGAAGGGTTAGAAGAATCGGGAACAAAAGATGGGGGAGAGCTTTTAAGGTCGTCACTCAGATTGGACCAATCCGGGTAACTTTTAGCGTCATCATCGAAATTGGACATGTGCAAGGAATATTTTAGGTCTTCACCCTACTTGGACAGTTGGGGGATACTTTTAAGGCTCAGGAATGCCCTCTTGACTGGACTGCGGTCTTGGTCAGTGAAAGCGATTGACTTGGGGAAGAAATCTCGCAGGGCTGGTAATGGAGGAAGGGGCTCGAGGAATTCAACCTCAGTCTGGGGTTGGGGGACTTTCCTTTTTTGGTGGGCGGCTCTTGGTGCTTGTCCTCTTTTACCATTTTTGCGAACGGGTGCAGGCTGACCAGGTTCGCATAGCTTGGGAGCTGGCTTTGCTTGGTGAACTGCTTCCCTTCTCATGGATTTCATTCTGTTTCGTCCTCAATAGACTTGCCATGGTTGGCAAGTTGAGGGTTCGTCAAAATCTGAAGGCTTGGGCGGTGCATTCTCACAGGAGGTCTGTATCTGAGTGACATCTTGTGTTGAGAGTTTGGTGGTTTGAATGTCATCCCCTGGGATAGTGTCAGTGACGTATCCTCCTTGGACTTTCTCTGTGATTATGGATTGGAAGGCAAAGCACCCCTCTCAGTCATGACCTCGTATCTGGTGATACGGGCATTAGAGGTTCTGGGTCCCTCGAGCGAGGTGCTTGGGTTGTCTCGATGGCTTTGGTGTAGTGACCCCTACTTGAAGCATCATGTAGAACATGGCCTGAAGAAAGTCTAGTGGTAGTTCATTAAGATGACATTCTTGCTTGTCTTCTTCTTGTATTGTCACCACGTGGGATGCTTCAGCTGCCCCAAATGCCTTCTTGAGGCTATCGAGCTGTATTTGTACCTTTGGGATTGAGGCCTCAATGTGATCTTTGAGAGTGAAACAATCCTGAATAGGGTACCCCAAAATTCTATGATAGGTGCAGTAATTCTTGTGGGTAACAAAATCATCATCTTCTGGCTTTCTCATCTTAGGCAAGGTGGTCATCTGTTGCTCTATCAACATCCGGAATAAGGTCGGGACCCGCTCCTTATCGAAGCTATAGACTTTCTTTCTCTTCTCTGCCCAATAGTCCTCTTTATAAAGGTTCGAAGGTGGAGGCAACTTATTGTAAGACTGAGGTTTTTGTTGGCTTACTTGAGGTGTCCCCTAAGTACTTGAAGGGTTCACCCCCTGAGATAAATACAAAGTTTGAGGAGAGGGATACGTGGGATATGATACAATGACAACGACACTAATCATTCCTTTCTGTTGGCTGCCTCGAGAATTGGGAAGAACATTACCGGGGTTTCAACTGTTTCCCCCATTTGATGGTTGCATCTAGGGCCCGCCATGATGCTTGAAAAGGCTTTCTATGCGGATTGCTTTGGAGATCAGATCCGATATAGAAGTTGGGTTTGAAGCCTCAACATGCAGGGAGATCTCCGGTCGCATGTTCTGCACACATGTTGGGACCGCATCAATTTCAGGCATGGGGGTAGCTTGGTGCATAGTTAGACCTCTCCATCTTGCAATGAATTGATCCACCGGCTCATCTGGGCCCTGAAGTTCAATAGCATGGACTTCTCTTTCGACTTCATAGAAGCGCTTGTAGAACAAGTGCTCTATTTCTTCCCAGATTTGCACCGAGTTTGGGGAAATCAGGCATACCACTTCAATGCCGGCTCGTCAAGAGTTTCAACAAATTGATGGAGAAGAAGCCTCCCATCAGCTGCTGTCTCCTAAAGCGCTGAATAGAAATGGGAAATATGCTGGTGAGGCGAACTCGTGTCGTTGAAGAGCAGGAGTCTCCCCTTCTGGTAATTTGGGGGAAACGGGAGTTGGTCAATATAGAAGGGATAGGGCTTCTAATAAAGAGCTGTACCTTGCACACCCAGAATTTGTCCGCTCTGCAGGTTGTGGGTGACCATGGCATCAATGTCAACTTGTGAGACTTGATGAGGGGAGGAATGACCATGTGAAGGGGGTGACTACCTCAGAACCGGATTGGCTGGATGAGGAGAATTGATCCCTTGGTGAGATGAGTTCCCAAGGAGCCGGGTACCTTTCATCAACTTGATATTCTCCATCATCCTACACATCGTATCGTCAAACCAATTCATACAGTCTTGTTGATCGTCGTTGTGCTCCTCAACAACCATCATGCTGATTGTATCTTCAGGGAGATTGATCTCTTGCATGGTCGGGGTCTTGCGTACCCGCCAGACTAGGTGCGGCAGGTAGATTGGTAGGGGTTTGACACATCTCGACTGAGCTCGAGCTTTGTATGCTGCTCAGGTCAAGACTGGTTTGTGATGGTCTTAGGACCGCAGGGGCCACAAGGTTGGGTGATCTCCTACGACACTGACAACCATGCAGGATTCTGGATCTTCCACCTAAGGCTCTGCTGTGGTATGTACTTGGTAAAAGGGGTTCTCGGCTAGGGGATCAGTAGGTTTGCTTGCCCCGAGTGTCTTGGGTTCTTCTCTCGACACTATTGTCATGCCTTGGTCATGTTTGGCTTTCAGGATCTGGTATACTTCCCTCCAAAACCAAGACCAAGACTGTGATTGTGAATGGTTCGCTTTCTTCAAACATGACCGGGCAGTCTCCATGAGGTGAGCAAGAGATGCGGGTCAGAAACAACAGTCAGCTTGAGCTTCTATCTTGGCTTGGGGAGAGATGGGGGATGGAAGACCTCATCACTGAAGGCAGCCTTGCCCCGAGTTCTTTTGTGAGCTCCAATGATTGGGCCGGTTTGAAGAGGGTGCTGTAAGTGAGTACTCTTAGGGAAAGCCTTCGAGTACTGGATCTTGAGTGGTTCTACTGGAGGAGACAACTATCAATGACTTTTCGGTCTGGATCTTGGAGTTGTATGTGGGGGTGGCACGTGTGTGCCACTCACGGAAGAGTTCCAGGTGACCTAAGGGTCAACCTAGGCTCGAGCAGTAGGTTTGGCAATAGGAGGCTGAATACCGCGAGCATGTGTTCATGAGGGAATGGCCTTGTGACCACCCTTCACGGAGTGCACAGATATGTGCAAAGAGGGACAACAAGGGGGTCGCCTCTTGTGTACTCGGGTGAACACAGCAACAGAGCGGCCCTGAGCAGTGCGATGCATATGCAAAAGGTATACGGGGTCGGGTCCAAGAAGCCTCGAACCCAGACAGTGGTTCGAGTCTGCCTAAGGGTTGCCCCAAGGTGTGGCTCGAGTGGATGGACCATGAGCTCTGATGCGTGTGTGGGAGGTGGCAACCTTAGGGTCTCCTCCTCGGTATGTCGAGCCTCTTGTTATAGGGGCCCGATGTGGTAGAGAGTGGGGGTGGCCTTGCGGCGACCCTCAAGAGCATTGACAGATGGACTGCCATTTGCAGGAAAGGAAGGGACGGCCTTTCAACTGCTCCTAGCAGTGGGATTGGCAAGTCACTTGACGGTAGCAGGGTGCATGCAGTGTGTGAAGGCTAGTGTGCCACCCATGCAAGATGCATTGGTGAAGGATCCACCAAGGCTAGGAGATGGGGAGTGAAGGACTTTTAGTTCCCTCACACCCATCCAGGTGAGGACCTGTGAGCATGACACCGGGTCAACACTCAGAAGGAAGGTCGAGAACGAGGTTCACGGAACTTGTTCTAGAGGACGAACCACACTGTTTGAAGGTATTTTTCAACACATGTGTCCCCAATGAGAATAAGGAGAGAGCAGTTTGTGACTTAGGTCCGCAGGTACCAAAATGCCTGTGGACTACGAAAATTGTAAAACAATAAGCCTTGATCCAGAAGTGAAAATTTTGACAGTCTCAGAATGGATTGAAAACATGCAAGAACGTGGCTAAAGGTCTCTTAAGAACACCTGCCAAGTTTCGTCTAAATCCGATGTGTTACAGGCAGTGCAAATGACAAAACAATTTTGAACAACTCTACCTCTATCATGCTGAAAAATGGACCCTAAACTACAACACCTTTATCAGAGCATCAAATGATCTCCACACCATCACCATTGGATCTTGAACATCCAAAAACGCCTGGGTACCAATTTTTGACGTATTCAGGCGCTTCTGGAGCAAGTTATAGCCAAATTACCTAAAATGGGTAGGTAGTTCACTATTATGGTTCACCCTCAGGGAACTAGTTTCCATTCATGGTTGTATCTTCCGTAACCGGGGTTGGATCGAGCCCAAATTTTGGGAGTCTGTTTGTCTCGTCGACCCTGTCGATTTGAAATGTGGCACACACAATGACACGGTTTGAGCCCAGAGAAATCGAAGAGAGAAGAGAGAAGATCGCCAGGAAATTCCAAAAGTAGTAGGGAATATCCAACATCGTGTCCCCTTGATCAAACACCTGCATCACAGTGCTCGCAGATCAGATCGACACGTAATCAAACTCGTTGCGACCACAAGTAGAGAGCTTCCTCAGGGTTGAACCCCACGGGTGATGGACGGTTAGATTTTTCAGAAACCAGAGATAAACTACGTAAAATTCTGGCCCCCAGAATCCAAATTTCAGTCAAAATTTTCTAATTTGGAAAATGGCCATCCGGGTACCAAATCGAGCCTTTCTTTTTGCAAAATGATCGTGGCAATTTGCTTGTCACACTACAATGAAGAAATCGGTGAAAAACATTGAGAATGGGGTTGAATCTTAAATCTAAGGTATTACGTTTCTTGTGTGTTGCTGTGTCATGATCATGGTCGAAAACTCCGATCCATGGCTCGAAATGGATACCAAAACGACCGTCTTCTCGAGATCGTCAAGAGTAAAATATTCTTTTGACTGAATGGTAGTTGGAAAGGTCCCAAATCAGCCATGAAAAGCTCGCACGGATGAACGACCATTACATGGATTGATTTGGAATTTCACAGATTGTTGGTGCAGAGGCAAAATCGTCAGTTTACCCCCTTTTTATAATTTATTTAATTCATTTAATTTTTAATTTTTATTAATTAGGTTAGAATTTGATTATCCACTAATGTTTGGGCCCCACTCTATATGTAGCACGTGATGGAATTGTATTAAGGATCCCACTTTGGCTCAATAAAAATTCATATGTTGTTCACTGTTGGGTAATGTTTGAGAGAGAGAGAGAGGAGAGAGAACTTTTGGGTTGGTATCCTTGGGCTTAAGTCTCTTTCTCTCTCTTCTTTCTCTTCTCTTTCTCTCTCTTCCCTCTTCTCTCTTCTCTCTCTTCTCTCTCTCTTCTCTCTCCTTTCCTCTTTTTTCGCTGTTGCCATCGTGCCACTCTAGCCATCGTGTCAGTCTTGCTCCCGAGCACTCTAGCTGCTGTGCCGATTTAGTCACCGTGCCCCTTTAGCTGTCGCACCAGATTAGCCGTCAGGCTAGTCTTGCCGCCGTACCAGCCTTGCCCTCTTCATTCCCTGTGCATTATATGTACTGGTGGCTAGGGGCTTATTTCCCTGACACCTACGTCAAGCATCAGTGCTCAGGAAATAAATTGTGGCCCTTCTTGATGAAGATTACGAACCAGAGGACTATTATCCATACTCTTGGGGAGGCTCGAGGTTTGTTCGTAAATGATTATTTGAACAAGAGGAGAGCCCCTTTTTTGGTCGGGAGCTTCACCAACCATGCTTTCATTGATGTATTGGGGAAGGAACTGGATGGTGCCTCAATAACGATTAAGGAACTCATGTTCATGTTGAGCATCAGAGAGGGAGTTTTGCCTTATCGGACTCAACACAATGCCAGTTGGAAGGGTATTTCCCCCACCGCTTCGCCTGTCAGCATTGGTTTAACCAAGGCTTCCCTTCTCGGTATTCTTCGAGAAGCACCAGAGTAAGGTGTATAAGGGGAGAGAGGAAGAGTTTGGAACTTTACGAGAGTGTTGGTTGCTGGAGAATATATATGGACTGCTTTGTCCATGTGTCTTGAAATGACAGAGACCAACAAATATGTGCTGCCTCACTTTGGTAGGAGAGTTCGAACAACCAGGGCATATGTGAACTGGTGGAGGGTCACCAGTAAGGGCTATTGGGACAAGGATCATCATTGGAAACGGGTGAATGGTATCTTGCACCAGGACACTTGGCAAAGGAGGCTAGCGGATGCCCCTGCTCTCGACATAGTGTTTGCCGTGGATTATCCCTGTAACTAACAGGCTTTGGGGCTTTCGTGCGAGATAGCTACAGATGAGGCCTCGCCAGGGTTCCTTGCAATGAAGACGATGATTGGGAGTGTCTTCGACAATCTTAGCTCGATCTTCAAATGGGATGAGGGGCAACAAGTCCTTGGTTATGAGAAGCGTCCACTACCAGACTTCTACGTACTAATCGGGAGCGGTCCTCACAACAAATTGGCTGGAGGGCCTTCTCAGGGAGGTGTATATGAGGTGGCAGCTCTTATTCCAAGAGGGGGAAAGAAAAGAAAGCGCCCGATTGCTACGGACACCCTTACAACATCTTCAGCTAGTGGGCATATTCGGAGGTAGAAGAGCGACAAGCTTCATGTGGTGTCAGAAACATGAGGTAGGCCTACCTCTTCTGATCTTTTAAGAATTATTCTAGTATCACCTTTTGTGATTTCTGAACCATCTTCTGATTCTGCTAAAATGTTTTCTCTTTCTTTAGAAACAGAGGCGGGCAACTCTGATAGCTCTAAGCCTATTGACATTGCTTCTGATTGGGAGGGGACTCCGGATCTTAGGGAGGCACCCTTAAGTCCTGGGGTAGTTCTTGAGTCTGAGGTGGCTCAAGTGGAGATTGAAGAGGATGAAAGCCCTGAAACAACTGCTCCATATAGGGGCTCTACTATCGATGTGGCCTCCATGCATGAGGAGTTTACTGCCTCGACCGAGGCAGGGGCTATGGCTTGAGAAAACTGAAGTTGATGACGTGCCTGAGCACCAAGAGGTTGCTGCTTCCATGGCCCCAAGTCATGAAGATAGGGGGACTGAGCTCTTTGTGGCCTAGGTTCTAGCTGTTGAAGGCGAGGGCGAAATGGGGGAAGCCATTGCCAGAGATTAGTTGGCTAAGGAAGGCCAAAGGGAAGAGGAAATTCCTGAACTTCGTGATGCTGAGGTGACAGTTCAGGAGGGTGAAGAGCAAGGGGAATAGATTCCTTTACAGCATATTGGGACATCAGTAGAGGTCCCCATAAGAGAGGGTCAAGACGACGAGGTTGGCATCGAAGAGCCCGTGCAGATTGAGGTCGGGGCCGCCTATGAGCCTGAAGGGCAAGAAGATCTAGGCTTTGCCCTTGTTTCAGAGAGCTAGTGGCTCAGATGGCTATCACTTCAACAAGCCCGATCCTTGAGGTCGAGGTGTCTTCCGCAGTGGTGGCCTCAGTAGCACCAGCCCGGCCTATTTTTGGTGGTGTTTCTAGCATGATTTAAGGCATGTTTAGAGCAAGCCTTCAGGACTTGAGGGAGCTGCCTTCTGATGAGCAGGGAGAAGGTTTGGCTAGGCCGAGGGAATTCATCATGACTTCTGTGGTCGGGACGGCGCCAGAGGTGCTTTCCCATTTTGATGCAACTCTAAACGAGTTCGAGAGCTGGTGGTTGGGAGTGCTGCATCATGAGGAAGAAACTAGAAGGGTAGCCTCATTGGAAGAGTTGATCTTGTGCAGTCGCGAGAAGATAAATGCTTGTATTGAGAAGAAAGCCTTGATAATTAGGCGTCAGCAGGACCTCAAGAGAGAGGAACAAGGAAGCTTCAAGAGAATGATTGAAGTTAGGGAGGCAGTACGAATACTGAAAGAAGAATTCACGGGCCTCGACAAGGAGATGACTCAAAGGGAGTCCATGGAGGCCTCTTTGGTTGCAGATTTGTCCGAACTTGATGGCACAATTGAGTCGAAAACTATGGTGATGATAGAGGTGACTCAAAATGTGGCGGAGCTGAAGGCATGTATTCAAAGCACCGAGACTTCTCCTTAAGTGTGCAGCACAGAGATCAATAAGATGAATGATCGTTTATGAGCATGTCATTCGCCCTTTTTTTAGTACTTGTAAAAGTTTTTACTGATGAATAAAGAGCTACTCTTTTTGATTGACTTTACTGCATGATTTTCATTCTCTCTTTACTTTTGCTGCACTTCATGTGATTCTTTTGAATGCCTCTTGATACTTTCATTATCCCAAGAGACTAACACCCTAGGCCTTGTTTAGCCCCATGGTGGGCTGTCGCGGCTTAGATAGCTTCAAAATAGGGAGTCGTTGCTTTTTGTCCTTTTAGTATCTGAATGGCCAAAGGCTCATAGTCCATTTTCCTCATGATTTGGTGAGCCTGGTTGCTATAGACGATCCAATTAGGAGGGCCCTCAGCCTTTGTTGGTGGCATGTTTACTTCAAGCTCATGATTGCTTTTAGTCTCTAATATAAACTCTTTAAGATCCCTTGAAGTGATACGCATGACCTTCAATTGAATCTGAAGACTGCGGACTTCGGTCCTCAAGTTTGTTAGAGGATCCTGCCCTTAAGGGGGAGGAAGTTTCCCTTCACCAACTGAGAGGTCGGGGAAAAGTAAAACTTTTTACTAGACAACAGTCTTAGGAACATCCTCTATACTTATAGCAATCGGACTTTGAAAAATGTTTTGTGGCGAGTGTCGCACTGCTTCGGCTTTCAAGAGTGCAATGGGTATATACATGACTTTCTGATGGTCTGGCGTATAAGTGATCCTTGGAGCAGGGAATTCTACCCCCATGACTTGCTCGATCTCAGAAATGACTTCTGGTTCATTTTCCGGCCAAGGTGGTTCAAAACTAGGGGTAGAAGGTGAAGACTCTTTTCCAAACAAAGAGGGAGTTTCTTGAGGGATGATGGTTGGGATGTTGGAATGAAGAGTAGTTCGGGGTAAAATTCTGCCCTGCCTTTCTTCTTCCTTGAACATGTTCACTAATGTCCTTCCAACATCCTTAACATCTTCATGAGACAAGAACACAGTCTTGCTTGTAGACTCATGACCTTCATCACTCGGCTTCTGAGGTGATGCCAGATCTGTGAAGTAATATTCAGCATTGGCACAGTGAATTTCGAGCATAGGAAACAGTCTTTTGTTAGCATAGACCGTATGTTGTCTCCCATGTGGGATATCTTTGAAGCACTGATGCAACGTTGATGGAACCACCCCCTGGTCAAGGAGTCATGGCCGATCGAGGAGGATATTGTAGGAAATGTCGATCTCAATTACATGAAACTAGGCGTAATCGTTGAGCTCACCGATCTTAAAATGAAGGCGTACCGTGCCAGTCGGCTTTTCCCCTGATTGGTTGAACCCTTGAACTGTGACATGGGTCGGGGTAAGATCTTCGAACCCCAATCCTAACCGAGTAAGGATACTCCTTGGAATTAGGTTGACTGCCGACCCTCCATCTAACATAATTCGATTGATGGGGCATGCATGTAATTCGTCAGTAACAAAGAGAGGGCGATTATGAAACTTTTCCCCTAGCTGCAGATCGTCTTCTTAAAAGGTGATTGACATACATCTTAGCAGAATTGTTGGGTCTACCTTGATAGGTTCTACTTCGGTCTCGTACACTTCTGGGTCAGAGCGAGCTTGAATCAAATCCATCTTGGAGCATGAGGGCGTCGTAGACACTGAGAAGGGCCGGAAGCTTCCGTAGATATCCTATCACATCATATTTCTCCTTTTCTTGATCAATGCCTTGTGCTCCTGGTCTTGCCACTGATTTGGTGGGTATATTGGGTTGAGGAGAAGGTTTGGGTAAAGCACGTTTATTTTGGCCGGCTGGCTGACTTGATTGCACATCGGGCTTGGTTGGAGTGATGGAAGTTTGAGGTTTTGGAAGGGGCTGAGTGCATGAGATAAAAGGGGTCCCAAGAAATTGGAGAATAGGAGGAATGTTTAAGGTATTGGGATTAGGAAGAAGCCCTGGTAGCGGTAGGATAGGCAGACTAGCCTTTGGATTAAGGGGCAGTGGCGAACTGGGGATGTTCAAGGTGCTTGACTTCTGCGGTGGAGGCTACAGCATCCTCCCTGATCTGAGATTTATTTGCCCCGTGGTGGGTATTGCTCCTGAAATTTGCACCATGTGACAAGCTCCCTAAGAATAGACAATTTGCCCTCTCGACTCTCTCATTCTCTACTCAAAGTCAGGCTCAGGGGGCCACTGGGCTTCGTTTGACTTTGAATTCTTGTGCTTCTTTGAAGAAGGTGGCTCTGCCTTGGCTTTAGTTGCCAGGGCATTAGCAATTGTTAAGAATCCTGCTGCCTGTGCAAGGGTCTTTCTCAATCGTTTGCATTGGGTCTTTGTTATGTTTGATCCCTCAGGTTCTCTATCGAGAGAATCGAAGTTCGAACATATCAAGGTTGTACCTGTAGGAGACATAGATAAGGAAGAATGAGAAGCAGGAGAAGAAGGAGAAGTAGGGTTAAAAGGTGGGGGACTTTTAAGGTCATTCCCCTCATCAGACCAATCTGGGGAGCTTTTTACATCATCACCAGAGTTGGACGGGTGCAGGGGATCTTTTAGGTCCTTCCCTTGCTTAGACCATTAGGGAGTGCTTTTAACGTCGTCACCCTCAATGGACGTGTACTGAGTGGGAGATGAGACGGGAGCATCCTCTTCACAGGATGAAGAAGGAAAAAGGATTGTGTCAGGGATCAAGTCCAGCGAGGTTGGCAACGGCGGAAGGGGCCTGAGAAATTCCTGATCGACTATGGGTTGAGCAGTCTTGTTTCTTAGGCGAGCAGCCCTTGGTGCCCGTCGGCTTATGGTTTTCTGACGTTATGTCAGATTCGTCTCGCTGGGTGGAAAACCGCTCTAGCGTGGCGAACCACTTCTCGTCTTAAGGACTTGAGTCTACTTCGACCAAGGTAGGTTATCCATGGCTTGGAATTTGAGGGTTCTGCAGAGTCTGAGTCATTGATAGGAAGGTCCAAGTTTGTGAGATCTACCCTGATGGAGATGTGATTTGGGGATCAGTTACTGGGAGATTGTAAAATTCTTGACACGCCAGCATCTTCTCTGTGAATATATCAAGGAAAGTTGTGCATTCTGACAAATAACGACTTCTTATTTGATGGAATGGGCACCAACGATCTTCAGTCCCCTTAGCAAGGCGGCGGGGTTGCCGTCCCTGCTTTAGTGTTATTATGCCTCCCTGAAGCATTGTAATGAAGAAATCATGGAGGATATCAGGCATTTCGTCTTCCTATTGAATGGTTACGACATGAGAGGCCTCAGCTGTCCAGAAGGCCTTCTTCAAATCTTCAAGCTTTATCTAACCTTTCAAAATGAGGGCCTCAATGATATCCTTTAGTGTGTAGCAGTCATCTGTGGTATGATTGATCCTCCTATGGTAGGCACAATAATTCACCTGAGTGTCAAGGCCAGACTGCTCAAGAAACTTGGTTTTTGGAAGCTGGATCATATTCTGCTCCAATAGTAACCGAAATAGTGCAAGGACCAATTCCTTCTCGAAGGGATAGACCTTGTTCCTATGTTTAGAGAAATAATGATCCTGATCAAGGTTGGCTGGTGGAGGTACTCGATTTTACAACGGTTGTTGCTTGCCTGCCTCGGGTATCACTGTTGTCGTGGTTACCCCTTTAAAGAGGTCCAAAGTTTGGGAGGGATCCTTCTTTGAATCAGTGACCATGATGGCTGCACTGATTACCCCCTTTTGTTGGCTGCCCTGTGTGTTATTCTGAGAGCTACCACTGCCTCGGTTGTTTGTTGAACTTGTAGATGGTGGTCGTGTCCCACCATGATGGCGTGATAAACTTTCTATGTGAACTGATTTAGAGATCAATGCTGACATGGAGGTCGGATTGGAGGCCTCAACATGTAGAGCAATTTTAGGTCGCATGTTCCACAAGCAAGTCTGGACTGCTTCCTTCTCAGGCATAGGATTAGGATGGCGAGAAGCCAAGTTTCTCCATCTTGATATGAACTGATCCACAAGTTCATCTGGTTCTTGAGTCAGGGTAAGAATTTTGATATTTTGAACCTCTCTCTCGACCTCATAGAAGTGTTGATAGAATAATTTCTCCATCTCCTCCCGTGTATGTACCGAGTTTGGAGGAAGTCGGGCATACCATTGGAATGCCAGGCCATCGAGGGTCTCAATGAACTATCAGAGAAGAAGTCTCCCATCAACCGCTGTTTCCTGACATGCCGCCTAGAAGTGGGTGTTTGAACGTATTTTTCGTCACTTTGGTCCGTGGTAGGAAGTAGATCAATAAAACCTACAAAACAGTGAAAATTCTTGATAGTCTCATAATGGCACCATAATTGGTCAAGATCGTCATCAGCACTCCAAAAGATGACCTGCCAAGTTTCGTTGTATTACAACATGTCTAAGGTAGTGAATACAAAGGATCGATTTTCGTAAAAATGGCCTTCAGCACCCTAAAACAGACCCTACAACTGGAACTACATTTTCGGTGTCTCAAATCACTGTGGGACAACTTCCATTAGATTAGGCGCGATCGAAAACCCTTATGGGTTGAGTTTTAGCTTAATCGGACACTTCAAAACAAAGATATGAGTAAAACATTGAAACAGGAGGGGCCGCACACTATTCCCATGTGGCCTCACTGCACCAAAACACCATTAAAGGTAGCTGTTTTTACAGTCACGGGCAGTTACTTTTGGGGCCTGTAACTCACTCGTTCTAAGTCAGATCGCTCCCAAATTTTGTGAGCGTATTCATCTCATCAAGACGAACAATTTGATATGTGGCACGCCCCGAGACGATGTCCGAGCAGGAAGAAAAGCTATAGAAAAGTTACCGATCTGTGAAGAAGTTGCAAAAAATTCAGCAACGACATGCCTCGCTCGATAGACAAAATCACGACGCGAAACCAATTCCATTATGTGCGTAAGGTCCAAGGCTATTATTGGTCTGAGCTCCGTACATGTTGAATGGTCAGATTTCACGCACGAAGACGACGAAATGACTGAAATTCTAACCGTCGGATTTCAAATTTCGGCCAAAACTCAAAAGTTGCAAAATCTTCATTCAGGCTCCAAATCGTGTTACATTTTTTCCCACGCAATCATGACGGCATGCTCAGTGTGCTACGATAAAGAAATCAAGAAAAAACATTAAGGAATGACCACACTATCGATTCGAAGTTTCCAAGATTCAAACAAATTTCAAGTCTCATGATCAAGGCTCAAAAACATGATTCATAGCTTGAAGTTGGTATCAAAACGATCGCCATGTTGAGCCCTACAAGAAAACAATAATCTTTCGATTAAACTGGCATCAAAACACCCTCGGGTCAGCCATGGAGGATCACGCAATATCTAGAGCAACAACATGGACTGTTCTAGAATTCCACACATTGTTAGGCAAGGGCAAAACAATCCTTTTACACCCATTTTTAGAGTTTCTTTTAATTCAATTAAATCTTAATTTTTAGCATTTAAGTCTAATTTTGTTGAATCCACCAATGTTTGGGCACAATTCTATATAAATAGGCACTGCCTCATTGTAAAGAGGACGCTAGAAGCTCAATTCATTCTTTTGAAGATTCAATAAAAATTTGATTCCTTGCTTGAGCCTGTGAGTACGTCTGGGAGAGAGAGAGAGGAGAGAGAAGAAAAGGATTGATACCCTTTGGGAAGGCAACTTTCTCTTTCCTCCCCTCTCTCCTCCTCTTTCTCTCCGTTTTCTATCTTTCCCTCTCTCTCGTCTCTATATATTCTCTCTTTCTCTCTCTTCTCCTCCCCTCTCTCTTCTCTATATCTCTCTCTTCTATCTTTCTCTCTCTTTCGTCTCTCTTCTCTATCTCTTCCCTCTTCCCTCTCTCCTCTCTCTCTTCTCTCTGTTCTCTTTATTCTCTCTCTTTGTCTCTCGTCTATCTCTTTCTATTTCTCTCTCATCTTCTTTTCTCATCTCTATCTTCTTTTATCAACTGACGAGACCTTGCACTGGTTGGTATTTTCTATCTTCTTTTGTCAACTGGCAAGGCCTAGCACTGGTTGGTCTTCTCTTTCTTTTTCTACCAATCAGCGAGACCTAACACCGGTTGGTCTTCTCTCTCTTCTTTTATCAGTCGACGAGACCTAGTGTCGATTGATCTTCTCTCGCTTCTTCTATCAGTCGGTGAGGCTTAGCGGTGGTTGGTCTTCTCTCTCTTATTTTTTCAGTCGACAAGACCTAGTGTCGGTTGGTATTCTCTCACTTCTTTTATCAGTTGGTGAGACCTCACGCTGGTTGGTCTTCTCGATACTTTTATCAGTCGGTGAGACCTAGTACCGCTTGGTCTTCTCTCTCTTCTTTTATCAGTCAGTGAGGCCTAGCATTGGTTAGTCTTCTCTCTCTTCTTCTATCAGTCGAGGAGACCTAGTGCTGGTTGGTCTTCTCTCTTTACTTCTATCAGTCAGTGCTGCCTAGCACCTGTAGGTCTTCTCTCTCTTCTTCTATCAGTCGGCAAGACTTGGTACTGATTGGTCTTCTCTCTCTTTTTCTGTTAGTCGTCGAGTTCTAACACCGGTTGGTCTTCTCTTACTTCTTCTATCAGTCGGTGAGACTTGGTGTCGGTTGCTCTTCTCTCTCCTCTTCTGTTAATCGGTGAGATCTAGCACCAACTGTTTTTCCCTCTCTTCTTCTGTGAGTTGGTGAGACTTAGCGTCAGTTGGTTCTCTTCCTCTCTTCTCATCAGACACAGTTGGCGAAGCCTAGCATCGACTGCTTCTTCTCTCTCCCATCTCGTGAAACAGTCGGCAATGTTTAGCGCCGATTGCATCTCCTCTTCCTTCTTCTCCCTCATTCCATCCATTCCCTTCCTCCATTTATTCATTCCTCTACTACTCTTTCATTTTACCAAGAGGGATTGAGGTTAGCATCTCATGGCAGTCCTGCCGTCTAGCCGTAATGTTATTGCGTCAGGTTCGCTTGGTTTGCTTTACTGCCACGATAGATCGACTATCGTGCTTAGCTAGTCGATATTGACAATTGCGTCTAGTAGCAATCCAGTGAGCCGGTCTCAGTTATTGAGCCCATTTTGCTACCACGTTACGCCAATTTTTCACCAGCCTAGTCACTGCTCTGATCTTCTCTCTTGATTGAATTCTGCCCTCCCCTTATCTTTCTTTCTTCTTTTTGAATACGCATGCTTGCGTATGATCATCAAAGAGGAAAAGGGTGAGGTTTGACCCACCTGTTCCATAACCTTTGCCATATATGTGTGTGATTGCTGGAAAGCAGAAAATAAGAAGAATACATGCTAAGGGAGGCAATTCTGAACCAGTTTCATTATGGGGGGGCTTTCTTCGTGATCTAAGAGGGCGCCCATGTGAGTCAACCCAAGTAAGTCCCGAACACACCTTTAAATTCCTCTGTCATCGGTTGGTAACACTTGCCCCAGTTTTCGAATGAGGTTCTCGAGAGTGCGATCTCACAAACATTTTGGGTCTCTCCCGAAACCCGAGACGCACGCCACTCAATCCTCTAGGATCCGGAGGGTGAGAATGAGGCACCTAACCAGCTTGACGACTCCATTGGGGACTTACTACCCCTTAGTCAGATCATTTTTGTTTGGCTAGTTTCTTCTTTAACTGCTTTCATTCTCTTTTCACATTCACTTATGGCTGTTGGGTTATGTAACCCATTTATTCGGATAGAGGATTTTCTTATCCCCTTATTCGAGAGTGTCCCTAGGGAACAAGGTCCTTCGACTTCGTTCCCAACCATCCTCTTGAGCATAGACCCCTCCCAGGTCTTAACCTGGACTGGTGTGAGGAAGGACTTGAAGGTCCCTCACTCCCCATCTCTTCGCTCTGGTGGAAACCCCACCAAGGCGCCTTACATGGGCGATACTTATGTTGCCCCACACAGCACGCACCCACCCATTGGCAAGTCACCTGCCAATCGTGTTTCTGAGGTACGGCGGAAGGCTACCCTGTCCCTTTCTGCAAAAGGCAATCAAACTGTCATTGCTTCTGCGGGACGCCATAAGGCTACCCCCCACATTTCTGCACCATTGGTCTGTATCCCTAGAAGCTCAATAATTTGAGGTAGAAACCTTATGGTCTCCACCCCTCACACACACCACAAGGCTCGTGGGTCACCCACTCGAGTCACACCTCGAGGCAACCCTCCTGTTGCCTAGAGACCGTGTTCAAGATCGAACCTTCATAGGTCAGATCCTGCGCATGCCAATCATGTGCATCTCACTACCAGGGGCAATGCCGTTATTGCACCAACCCAAGTACACAAGAGACGACCATCACGTCCTCCTCCTATGCACACACAAGTGCACCCTGTATGGGGCAGGCCTACACCTGTTCTATTACATACACCAGCTCGTAGTTCTCGGCCTCCTAAGGCCAGATCACTTGCATGAGCCTGGGTTGACCCTTAGGTCTCCCGTAATCCTTCTTTAAGGGGCACACACACGTTGCCATCTCAGACATCCTCTCGTCCTCAACCCAGGCCTCCTCATGAGTTGACCCTGCCCCTACCTGCTCCTCCTTCATTAAGCAAGCACCTCCAGCCTTGGTACTAGAAGGTTTTCCCCAAGAGTACCATCTTGAATCAGCTCCAACGCTTTGGTCATGTCTCTCATAAGAGAGCTCGAGGCATGGACCTCACGGAAGATCGAGTCCTTCATCCTTCCCTGCCTAAGATGACTCTAGTTCCTGACTCTCATCCATTGCTGCACCTGATAGAGATAGCTCTCACTTGTGTGAGAAGAGTTGACCTGCCGCAACCTAGATCGTAGTTTTGGTACGAGGTCCATCAAAAGCTTAAGGATAAACCTGATGGAGGTCTGCAAATTTCTACTAAGAAGGTGACCAAGGTAGTCAAAATAGCCAGTTTTGACGATCCTTTTCACCTGAATCGCTTCTACCCCCTTCAGACGATGAAACTTAAACAAGATCTCAATGAGCCCTGTGTTGTGGTTACTGTCATAAAAGAAGACCCAACCACTCAACAGCCACCGTCTTAAGACTGTCATGAACCGACTCCTCTGCCACCGTCCCAAGACCGTCGAGAACCTGTCCAAATGTGATTTGTGTACAAAAGTCGAGTTCAGTAGGGGCATGCTGACCCTTACTGACTGAAACAGTCAGCGTAATGGTCATAAGCGAGCCCATCGATGCGCAGGAGGATTGTATGAACAAGTTTGAGGACATGGTGAACGCGATGATGGAGAAGATCGATAGTATTGACGTGGCATGCTAGTCGGCTAACCATGAGGTCAATTCCCATCACTCTGATGGCGTACCTCCACAGTAGCCTCCTGCATCTACCTCACAGGACAATTATGTCCCTCATCCGGTCTCTCAGTTAGTTATTGACGCTATGGTCACCCATAGCCTAAAGAGCAGACAAATTCTAGGCATATAGGGTGCGACGCCTTATCAAAGACCATATCCTTCCTGTATTAATCAGGTCTCATTCCCCTCAGACTATAAGAAAGGGAAGTTTCCTCTCTTCAGCAGAACCACCTCCCTAAACCAGCATATCGCCCACTTCCAGGCAGCATGTCGAGAAACAGTTATTGACGGAAGACTTCTTCTCCTCCAGTTTGTTGAGACCCTAGATGGCCCAGCATGCTAATGGTATGCCTGACTTCCTCCAAACTCGGTGCATACATGGAAGGAGATGGAGAAACTGCTCCATCAGTGCTTCTATGAGGTCGAGAGAGAAGTTCAAACCATCACGCTTCTCACCTTGACTCAAGACCCTGATGAGACCATAGATCAGTTCATACTAAGATTGGGAAACTTAGCTCCCGCCATCTTAATCCTAAGCCCGAAAAGGAAGCAGTCCAAACTTACGTGCGGAACATGCGACCTGAAATCACTCTACATGTCAAGGCCTCTAATCTGACCTCCATGTCAGAGTTGATCTCTAAATCAGTTCGCATAGAAAGTTTGTCACGCCATCATGGTGGGGCACGACAACCATCTCAAGTTCAACAAACAACTGAGGAAATGGTGGCTCTCGGAATAACACATAGGGTAGCCAACAGAAAGAGTTAATTAGTGCAGCCATTATGGTCACTGATTCAAAGAAGCCTCCCTCTCAAACATTGGACCTCTCTAAAGAGGTAAGCACGACGAAGGTAACACCTCAGCCTAGCAAGTAGCAACAGTCATACAATTGGGTACCTCCACCAGCCAGGTTTGATTGGAGTGATTATTTCACCTATCATAGGAAGAAAGTCTATCCCTTCGAGAAGGAATGGGTCCCTGCACTGTTCCAGTTATTATTAGAGAAGAAGAAGATCCAGCTTCCAATAGCCAGGTTCCCTGAGCAATCTGGCCTTGACACTCAGGGAAATTATTATGCCTACCATCGGAGGATCAATCATCCCACAGATGACTGCTACACGCTGAAGGATATCATTGAGGCCTTGATTATGAAAGGTTAGATAAAGCTTAAAGATTTAAAGAAAGCCTTCGGGGGAATTGAGGCCTCTCATGCCGTAATCATTCTAGAGGAGGACGAAATGCCAGTATCCTCTATGCCCTTTCCATTATAATGCTTCAGGAAGGCATGATCACACTAACAAAGGCAAGGCAACCCCACCGCCTTGCTAAGGGGACTGAAGATCGTTGGTGCCCATTCCATCAAATAAAAGGTCATTATTTGTCAAGATGCACAACTTTCTTTGGTATATTCGCAGAGAAGATACGGGAGTGTCAATAATTTTATAACCTCCCCTTAAGTGATCCCCAAATCACTTCCTCATCGGGGCAAGAAGATCTCACAAGGCAGAACCTTCTGATCAATGACCCAGACTTTGTAGAATCCTCGACTTCCCAGCCATGGATGATTTACCATGGCCAAAGCAGACTCAAGTCCTTAAGACGAGAAGCAGTTCGCCAAGCTAGAGCGATTTTCCACCCCAGCGAGACGAATCAGACATCACTTCAGAAAACAAGAAAGTGACAGGCACCAAGGGCTGCTCACCGAAGAAACAAGACCACTCAACCCACAGTCGAGCAGGAATTTCTCAAGGCCCTTCCTTCGTTGCCAACTTTGTTAGACTTCATCCCCGGCACGATCCTTTTTTCCTTCTTCATCCTGTTAAGAGGATGTCCTCGTGCCATCTTCCAAACGTCCAATGAGGGTGACGACGTTAAAAGCACTCCCCAATGGTCTAAACAAGGGAAAGACCTAAAAGACCCCTTGCACACGTCCAATGAGGGTAATGATGTTAAAAGCACTCCCCAACGGTCTAAGCAAGGGAAAGACCTAAAAGATCCCCTGCAACTGTCAAATCCTGGTGATGACGTAAAAAGTTGCCTAGATCGGTCTAATGAGGGGAGCGACCTTGAAAGCCCCCCACCTTCTAACCCTACTCCTCCTTCTTCTCCTGCTTCTCATTCTTCTTCATCTATGTCTCTTGTAGATACAACCTTGATATGTCCAAATTTGAGTCTCTCAATAAAGAATTTGAGGAATCAATATAAGCAGAACGCAGCAGAAGAGATTGGGAAAGACCCTGGCATAGGCAACAGGATTCTTATCGGTTGCTAATGCCCTGCCATCTATAGCCAAGGCAAAGCCACCTTCATCAAAGAAGAGCAAGAAGTCGAAGCAATAGAAGCCCCAGTGACCCCTTGAGCCTGACTTCGAGCAGACATTAAGAGAGTCGAGGGGACAAAGTTTCTACTCTCAAGAAACTTGCTACTTCATACAAGTCTGTGAAACACCAACCCATGTGGATCAAAAACTGCAGAGAGCTGCTCAAACGCCGAGTGATTCGCATCGTCATACTTCTTGTACTATAGTCGTTGAATCCCAAATTCCTTGCCATCTTCAAGACAAACTCCTGCTATCCAAGAAACAACCCCTATTTATGGAAGACCCTTCCCATTCTCAAATGGGGAAAGATGCAGAAATGATAACCTACTCTGAGCCTCTATCGGAGGTAGAGATGTCAGGATCATGGGTCTTTGCATTTGAGGTCAATCAAAAGATCCCTGAAAACAACGATGAAGAGTTGCAAGAGACTCCAGAAGAATTAGAAGAAGGTGGTCAGGCCATAGCTGACGAACTCGAAGAAATAAATCTTGGATATGAAGCGGACCCCAAACCTACGTTCATTTCAATAAGAATGCCTCTAGACGAGAAAGTGGAGTTCATTGCCATGTTGAAAATGAACTGGGACGTATTTGCTTGGGATTACCATAAGATGCCCAGTTTAGACCCTCAAGTCGCCGTTCACTGTCTCGGTATTGATCCGACTATCAAACTAGTCAAATAAAAATCAAGAAGGTTCAGGCCTACTCCTGAAATGCCGATAGATGCCGAGATAACTAAACTTAGACAAGCAGGTTTCATCCATGAATTCAAGTACCCGAAATGGCTAGCAAATGTCGTTCTAGTCAAGAAGAAGAATGGTCAAACTAGGGTTTGTACTGACTTTCGCGATTTGAATACCGCTTATCCCCAGGATGACTTCCCATTGCCATTCACCAAGATTCTCATCGACTCCACAGCTAATTGTCAAATCTTTTCCTTCATGGATGGATACTCCGCGTATAGTTAGATAAGGATGGCGTTTGAGGATGAAGAGGCCACAACATTCCTAACTCCGAAAGGGGTCTTCTGTTACACAATGATGCCTTTGGATTAAAGAATGCCGCTGCCACATACTAGAGAGCAATGACTACCATTTTCTGAGACATGATGCACAAAGAGGTGGAGTGTTATGTGGATGACATGGTGGTAAAATCCAAAGAGAAGGATGCTCATATGAGAGATCTTGTAAAGGTGTTCAAATGCTTGCGTCTCCATCAATTAAAAATGAACCCGCTAAACTGTGCTTTTGGCGTGCGTTTGGGAAAATTCTTAGGGTTCATCGTCAAGCATCGAGGGCTTGAAGTTGAGCCAGTCAAGATCAAGGCAATCCAAGAAATGCCATCACCGACTTCACTTCGAGAACTACGCTCCCTCCAAGGGAAACTGTCATACATTCGCAGGTTCATCTTCAACCTCTCAGGTCGTTGTAAACCTTTTACACACCTGTTAAAGAAAGATACACCATTCATTTGGGATGTAGCATGTCAGGCAGCCCTTGATGATATCAAACATTATTTACGCAACCCTCAAGCACTCTCTACACTATTATTGGGAAAGCCCCTCATTCTATACGTGACTGGCTTAGATAAGTCACTTGGAGCATTGTTGGCACAAAACAATGAAGAGGGAAAAGAGACTGTGTTATATTACCTCAGCCACAGGATGCAGGGGGCCGAGAAGAATTATCCCCCAATAGAAAAGATGTGTCTAGCCCTGATCTTTGCAATACAGAAGCTCCGCCATTACTTGCTTGGTCATGAAGTAAAACTCATATCAGAAGCCGACCCTGTAAAGTTTCTCATGACATGCCCATGCTTGTCAGGACGCCTTGCTAAGTGGGCATCATTGCTGATGGAGTTCGATATCATGTATGTCCCACAGAAGGCCATCAAGGGCAAGGCCTTGGCTGATTTTCTCGCGGCACCCCCCCTACTGACATAATCTCCTTTATCAAGAGACATCCCCGATGAAGAATTATTATGTGCTAAACTTGTTCATGCGTGGAAATATACTTCAAGGAAGCTTTCCAATCAGATAGAAGAGGCGCCAGAGTAGTATTCCTGACTTCGAGAGGAGGATTATTGCCACTTTGTTTCTCTCTCACTCATGCAGGTTCTCATAATGAGGTAGAATATCAGGCCGTTATAATCGGACACGAGATAGCCTTTGATCTCGACTTGGAGCAGCTTAATCTACGGCGACTCTGAGTTGGTTATCCGGCAACTCAAAGGGATCTATAATGTGAGAAAAGACACTCCCAAGCGTTATCACAATACTATAAAAATCGTATATCACCCAGTTTGAAGACGTATCTTTGAGTCACATCCCCAGGAGGCTAAATTTCTCTGACCGATGCACTCGCAAAGCTCAGCGCTACTATTCAGTTGTCCTCATCAGGGCCCACTCTTGTTTGGGTGGCAGAATGGAGACACATCGAACTAAGAACAGAGGTCGATGCGGATGACAAGAGAAATATCTTCCCCGAGTATCCCGCTTATCCATTTGGAGCACTTCTATCGGCCAAAGAAGTAATCAAAACTGAACAAGCAATAACACAGTCAAGGACCTAAGGGTCAAAATCAGGGACCAGAATTCTTTGACCCAATGTGCATAGAAATTGAGCAGGTAGAAGATTGAAGAGAGCCCATCACAATTTCCTAACACATGGCAGGCTCCAGGAAGATCGTGCTGAATGCAATAACATACGTCGAATGTTCACCAAGTATACCCTCCTCAAAGGAGATGGTCTCTTTAGACGGTCATGTGACGACATTCTTCTTAGATGAGGCGATATCCAAGGAGCAAGTAAGGTACTAGAAGAAGTCCACTCAGACATCTGTGGACTACACCAGTCCTGTCCCAAGCTCTATGAACGATTATGCAGGTTGGGATACTATTGGCCTTCCATGATAACCAATTCCTTAAGCTATGCTAAAAAGTGCCAAGTATGACAAATACATTTCAGCTTGGTTCACCAGCCTCCAGAGCCCTTACACGCTACAGTTGCATCATGGCCCTTCTCACAATGGGGTATGGACATCGTATGGCCTATTGACCCTCCTTCCGCAATAGGCCATGTTTTTATCCTAGCTGCAATAGATTATTTCTCTAAATGGGTTGAAGCGGTCCCCCTAAAGCAAGTTCCTGGGACAACGGTGGCCCACTTTGTTTGACATCATATCATATATCACATCGGAGTGCCTGACTGGATCATATCTGACAACAACCCTCAATTTAAGAGTCATCACATTGATCGCTTAGTTAACCAATTCGGTTTTAAATGGAGGTACTCGACTATGTACCACCCTCAGGCAAATGGATTGGCTGAGGCTTTCAATAAGACTCTGTGCAATGTCTTAAGAAAGTCAGTATAAAAAACAAGGAAGAACTGACATGAGAA
>NW_006499563.1:2918322-2931169 GCF_000471905.2 Amborella trichopoda | reverse complement strand
CGAGTCGCTATTCACCAAGAAATGAACGAAGATGAGAGAGTCAATCTCCGGTATCAAGAATTGGGTGCACTCGACAGAAAGAGGGTAGAGGCTCCGGAGAACCTTGGACTCAACCAACGGAGAATGAAGAGGGCTTTTGACAAGTGTGTCAAGATCCGCTCATTATCCAATGATGATCTAGTCTTAGCCGTCAAAAGGCCTATTGTCATGCATGGCCGGCGCAGAGGGAAGTTTGAGCCTAAGTGAGAAGGTCCCTTTACAGTAAAAAAGGTCTTGCCCAACGGAGCCTACAAATTGGCACATCCTGATGGAGAAGAGGCAATGCCCCCTATCAACGGACGATACCTAAAGAGGTATTATCCATGATGTGTTTTCAAAAGCAAGGGACTCAATGTGAAAACAAGTGAGATAGTTCAAACAAATGCTAACTCTTTTTATGTTTATTGCAGTAAAAATGAGTTACAAGTTACAAGAACCCATTACTAGGGAGATTACAAGTCTCTTGCATCTAAAGATAAGAGGACGGTTACAAACTAAAACTTGTGCTTTTTCTTTTACATTTGAGAGTAAGAGGACGGTTACAGGCCAAAAACAAATGCTTGTCCCATGAGGAAGAAGCAAACCTGAAAGGAAGGACCCCCTCATGAAGGAAAAGTGAAACCACTTGGAGAGTTAGCTTTAATTCATTTGATGAGTAAGAGGATGGTTACAGGGCAGAAGACAAAGCAAAGCCACTCCAAGAAGATAGCCTCAGTCCATCCGATTTGTATGTCAAATAGACAAGCCCGATAGCTCATCTGACATGTATATCAAACATATGACGTAGGATCCATTCGACATGTGTATCAACCATACAAGAGGGGCTGCCCTGGCAAGGAGCTGGCCTATGACGAGATGCATGCCCAGTTCACAGTGGATGCCCTACCACAAAGCAACGTGGACCTCACTGTTGTCCTCAAGGATTTGGCTTTCAACAAGTACCACAAGCCATGCTCCATCTTTCGCCACTTTTTGTTGGCCCATGAACATTGTCATATGTAGCTCATCACCAAGTTCCGTGAACCCCACAAGTTACTTACCGCCATTTGCGAGCGTCTTTCTTCGTATCGCGATAAGCCACATGTGCTGACGAGCCCCCATTGAATCCAGCGCTGATTGTGTTCTCCAAAGGCCAGCGTCGGTTGTGCTGCTACCCCTTAGCGTTGGTTGCCTTTCTTGAGGTTCAACGCCGATTGTGTTGGCACTCCAAACCATCAACACCGGTTTCCTCAACGCTAGTTGCACCTCTGTTAGTGCCGGCTCTGTTGCAACTGTTTGCCTCCCTAGACTCCTCATTTTTCAAAACTTAAGCTTTCGCACGTCCTTGATGGTCACACAATTTTCAAGGATGACGGTTCACCTTCAGCAGCCGTACGCCTTCCCCCACTACGGTCCACTGCTTACGACCGTTCGTCTTCCACTGGAATTGCTCCCACAAGGTCAGAAACTCACAGGAAAACCTTCCTGCCTATCGTTTTGGCCTCGACTTCACCAGAACCTCACGGGAAACCCCTGCGACACCACTAACAGTGTTGAACACACCGATAAACCTCTTGAAAGTGTCCGAAACTTCTGCAACACCAAGAGTGGTGTCGAAAAACTTCCACAACCACCGAGAAACCCGTAAAACTTCCCAGAGGATTCTCCTTTCCCAACTACTCTCACTGTAACTTTGCCAAATTCGGGGCAAAGTCCGCACGCTGAAGGTCTTCTCTGTAAAACCCTTGCCAGAATTCTGCTGCTTGTCGAAGAACCTTCCCTGTAGAGACTGTTGCGGAAGTGCCACTGCTTGCCGAAAACTTCAAATGGGCACACCCTCTCCTCACTATAAAAAAAATAACTGTTGCTTTAAGTTTTTATCGGATTTTACCCCCTTATATAGATTACGCTGATCTCAAAATCCCTTCACAAACTTGAAATTCTAGTTGAGTCCAAGGGAAGCCAAGCGACATTGAGCTGGGTCAGGCTTTGACACAACGCCCGAGGTAATTTTCGTCAATCCATCCCTAGTGCTGGTTAACGCAGCGTCGGGTGAATTTTCAAACTATCCTAACGCCGGTTGATGCAGTGCTGAGTGAATTTCAAAACAACCTTAGCGCCGGGCGTGTTTCCAAATACAACCTCAGCACCGGTTGACTTAGCGCTAAGTATGTCTCCAAAATGACCCCAGCGTCGGGTTAGCTCAGTGTTGATTGGCTTTAGATAATACCACGGGTCAATCACAATGCCAGCTGAACAACACCGGTTGTGTTGTGAGAACTCACCGTCGGTTGTGTTGTGAGAACTCAGCGCCGGTTGATATTTCGTAATAAACCATCAGCACTACACATGGCACCGACCGTATTTCAAGTAGTGTATCCCCTACCACTATTCCTAGTGGAGTTGTACCCAAGCTAGGATATGTCATCCTTAGTGGACTTGCACTCAGGACGTTGCACCTAAACGGTGACTTCCCCAATGGAGTTAGAAGCTGTCCCTCGTCCCCCACTAGGAGTCACGCCCATATTGTGGCCTATCAACCCCAGTGAAGTTAGGGTCACTCTTACTTCCCCAATCTCTAGTGGGTCAACTTCACACTATGCTACCTTACCCCCATGGAGTCGGGTTACCTGTTATAGAGACTCATCTTTCACCCAGAGAGTATGCTTACCTCCTTTAAAACCACAACGAGGTCCACTTCTGCTGGTCATCCTTCATTCGCCCACCATTTCCATCTGAGCCCTTAGTATGTGAATAGTCTTAGCCATTTTCTCCCCAAGGAGTCGGATTTCCATCCACATACCTATTCCCTATGAAGATCCGCCTACATGGTGACCTACACAATGGTCTAGTTGCACGACCCTAAATTGCTCGGTCCATACTACATGACCCTAAACTGCTCAACCTCGGTCCATACTGCATGACCCTAAACTGCTCAGCCACGGTCCCTACGGAATGACCCTAAACTACTCAGCCACGGTCCGTATTGCATGACCCTAAATTGTTCAGCCACGGTCCATAGTGCATGACCCAAAAGTGCTCAACCTCGGTCCATACTACATCGCCCAAAATTACTCAGCTTCGCTCCATATTGCATGACCCTAAAGTGCTCAGCCTCAGTCTATACTACACGACCGTAAACTATTCATCCACGGTCGATACTGCTTACCCTAAACTGCTCAGCCTCAGTCCATACTGCATGAGCCTAAACGGCTCAGTGATAGTCCATAATGCATGCCCTTAAACTGCTCATCCTGGATCCATATTGCATGATCCTAAACTGCTCAGCCTCTATCCATACTGCATGACCCTAAACTGCTCAGCCTCGGTCCATACTGCATGACCCTAAACTACTCATCCTCAGTCCATACTGCATGACCCTAAAACTGCTCAGGTCCATTCTTCATGACCTAAAACTGTTCAGCCTTGGTCCACACTGTGTGAGCCTAAACTGCTTAGTCTCGATCCATACTGCATGACCCTAAATTGCTCAGTCTTGGTCCATACTGCATGACCCTAAACTGCTCAGTCTCGGTCCATACTGCATGACCCCAAACTTCTCAGCCTAGGGCCATACTGCATGACCCTAAACTGCTCCGTCGCGTTTCATACTGCATGACCCTAAACTGCTCAGCCTCGGTCCATACTGCATGACCCTTAACAGCTTCCATACTACATGACCCTAACCTGCTCGGCCTCGGTCCATACTGCATGACCCTAAGCGGCTCCGCCTGAGTCCATACTGCATGACCCTGAACTGCTCAACCATGGTCTATATTGCATGACCCTAAACGCCTCTGCTATGGTCCATACTGCATGACCTTAAACTGCCCAGCTATGGTCTAGTTGCATGACCCTAAACTACTCGGTCCGTACTCCATGAGCCTAAACTACTTAGCCACAATCCATACTGCATGACCCTAAACTGCTCAGCCTCGGTCCATACTGCATGACCCTAAACTGCTCAGCCTCGATCCATACTGCATGACCCTAAACTGCTCAGCCTCGATCCATACTGCATGACCCTAAATTGCTCAGCCTCTATCCATTCTGCATGACCCTAAATTGCTCAGCCTTGGTCCATATTGCATGACCCTAAATTGCTCAACACCTTGGTCTGAACTATATGACCTTAAACTGTAATGGAGGTCTAGTTGCATGACCCCAAATTGTATGGTCCTAGTTGTATGACTTTAAACTGCATAACCATGGTCTAGCTATATAACCTTAAACCATAGTACACGTCTTAGCCTCATGATGATAAAAGGCTCAACACTATGGTCCGAACTATATGACCTTAAACTGTAGCGGAGTTCTAATTGTATCACCTTAAACTGCATGGTTCTAGTTGTACGACTTTGAACTGCATCACCACGGTCCAGCTATATGACCTTAAACCATAGTGCACATCCTGACCGCATGACGATAAATTGCTTTACCCAGGTCACGGAGGCGTGACCATAAACTTGCCCCCACATACACACACATGCCTTTTCATGCACTTTCACGCTCGCCTTCTCTAACCTACCTGTTAGTGTAGGCGCACCACCTTCATTACCTCCCCAGTGAGTTCATTCCTTTCATCATCCTACATCATTGCCTAGTGAGTGTCACCCATGCTAACAAAACGGTGTACCATTCCGCCATCCATACTCGTTGTCAGTTGGTGTGTCTCCATCATCCACTCACATTTCATACATCGTCCATCTCTCATAGGTAGAGCTGTCTCCCCAAGTGAGCCAAATCATCACCATACTCAGTCCATGGCATACATAGACTGCCATCCATCAGCATTACGGTCCAGCTGTATGACCTTAAACCATAATGCACGTCCAAGTCGTATGACGTTAAACTGTTTCGCACAGGTCCCGAATGTATGACCTCAAACACATCCTCAAAAAATAATAATAATTGAATAACGGGCATGGTGTATACCTGAACAAGGGAACACTATGAGTAAAAAAGATGGACGGGCATGGTCACAAAACCATGAGTAAAAGAGTTCCGTGAATAAAAACTGGGCACGGTGAAAACCTGAAAGGGCATCGTGAGCAAAAATGGACAAAAAAGGTGGATATGACAGAAAGGTCATGGGTAAAAGAGCCCCAAATAAAAAGAAGTTGGTGAAAACTGTCTCCACAGAGCCGTTACCTAAGTTCAAGCAAAAATTTGCAAAGGATGCTTGGACCAATAAATAGGTTGATGTAGAACTTGTCTAAACAGGCAACTTCAGCCCTCACTAAAAGAAAGAAAATCCCTGTTGGCATAAAATTAGGGATCGAAAAATATGAGCTTTAAGGGAAAGATTCTGACAATCTGAGTTAAGTTGTAAAAAGGACTTGAAAGACAGAAGAATCGTCAAGACGGCAACACAAGTCTCATGACAAAGAGCATCATTCTCACAAGGTCATCAACATACTTTCAAAAATATTGAAGACACCCCAAGGAAGTTAAGTCAGCTATGATCGTGGGCCGACAATCAGGGTGATTGTCCTAGCTTCGTACCCAAAGCTGGTCACCTCGACAAACTGAGGTACCCTACTCGCCAAGGAATAATCAGTCAGACTTTAGACTGGCAATCAAGGTGATTGTCCTAGCTGCACAGTAGTGGGTAGGGGTGGTACCCAGAGCTGGTCACCTCGACAAACTGAGGTACCCTACTCACCAAAGAGCGACTAATTCATAAAGCAGACAGTGCCAAAGTAAGGCCCTTCAGCACACCATTCATCCTCAAAACGTGGCTCAACACCAAAGGATGCAAGAAAACCTAGACCAAATGGGAACAATGCCCTTCAACATGGCACTCAATTCCCAGATGAGCCTGATTCTGACTAACGAGGTCCGTACAAAATCCTTAGATTCAAAATTGTAAAAAGTCCATCTTAGGGTGAGGAATTTGACAAGATCCCTAAAAAAAGTCTCTTCTCCCCCCAAAGTATCCACGGACGGACTCGTGAACAATGCATCTCTACGTCTGAGCAGGCTAGTTACACTATTACGTGAATCTCCTCGGCGTTCACATGGTCCTGTGGCTTGGAAGGAAAAAGTAAAAGTCGAAGGAAAATTTCTGAATGATTGTCCTTCTCACTTCTCTAGAATAACAACATTCCGCGGGGTAAGCTATTTGAACATCACCTTGGTCCTTGGTATGAAGCAGGTCCATAAAGCCTATAAAACAGTGAAAATTCCTGACAGTCTCAGAATGGCACCATAATTAGTCAAGATCGTTGCCAGCACTCCAAAATACCAACTGCGAAGTTTCATCGCATTTCGACATGTCTAAGGCAGTGAACACAAAGGAACAGTTTTCAGCAAAATGGCCTCTAGCACCCTGAAACAGACCCTACAGCTGGAACTACATTTTCGGTGTCTCAAATCACTATGGGAGCACTGCCATTAGATCTAGCACGGTCGAAAACCCTTATGGGCTAAGTTTCGGCTTAATCGAACACTCTTGAACAAAGATATGAGCAAAACATTGAAATCAGAGGGTCCGCACACTATTTCCACGTGGCCTAAGTACACCAAAACACTATTAAAGGTGGCTATTTTTATAGTCACGGGCACTCACTTTTGGGGCCCGTAACTCACCCATTTCAAGCCGGATCATTCCCAAATTCGGTTAGCATATTCATCTCATCAAGACGAACCTCGAGACGATGTCCGAGCAGGGGGAAAAGCTACAGAGAAGTTGTTGATCCGTGAAGAAGTTGCAAAAAATTTAGCAGCTACACATCTAGCTCGATAGACCAAATCACGATGCTCATGCAATGAATCGTTGTGAAACCAATTTCATTGTGTACGTAAGGTCCAAAGATATCATTGGTCCGAACCCTGTACATGATGAACGGTCATATTTTACGCATGAAACCAATGAAGTGACTGAAATTCCAGCCACTGGATTCCAGATTCTAGCAAAAACTCAAAAGTTGTGAAATCTTCGTTCGGGCTCCAAATCGTGTTCCATTTGTTGCCAATCGTGAAGGTTTGCTCCGTGCACTATGTCGAAGAAATCACAGGAAAACATTAAGGAATGACTGCATTATTGATTCAAAGTTGTCAAGATTCAAACAAATTTCTGGTCTCATGATCATGGCTAAAAAACATGATTCATGGCTCGAAGTTGGTATCAAAATGATCGTCATGCCAAGCGCTACAAGAAAACATTAATCATTCAATGAAACGAGCATCAATACACCATTGGGTCAGCCATGGAGGATCATGCAAGATCTCGAGCAGCAGCAGGGATTGTTCTGAAATTTCATACATTGTTAGGCAAGGGTAAAACAGTCATTTTGCACCAATTTTTAGAATTTCTTTTAATTTAAATAAATCTTAAGTTTCAATAATTAGGTCTAATTTTGATCAATCCACCCATGTTTGGGCACAATTCTATATAAACAAGCACTATCGCATTAAAAAGAGGACGCTAGACGCTCGATTCCTTCTTTTGAAGATTCAATAAAATTTTGATTCCTTGCTTGAGCCTGTGAGTACATCTTGGAGAGAGAGAGGAGAGAGAAAAAAAGGGTCAGTGTCCATCGAGCAATTAATTTTCTCTCTCCTCCCCTCTCTCTTCTTTCTCTCTCTCTTGTCTCTTTCTCTCTCTCTTATCTCTATCTCTCTTCTCTCTTCTCTCTTTCTCTCTTCTCCTCCCCTCTCTCTTCTCTCTTTCTCTCTCTTTCTCTCTCTTCCATCTCTCTTCTCTCTCTTCTCTCTTTCTCTCTCTTCCCTCTCTCTTCTATCTTTCTCTCCCTTCTCTCTCATTCTCTCTGTTCTCTCTTTCTCTCTCTTCTATCTTTCTCTTTCTCTCATATTCTTTTCTCATCTCTATCTTCTTTTGCCAACTGGCAAGATTAAACATCGGTTGGTCTTTTCTATCTTCTCCTGTCAACTAGCGAGGCCTAGCGCTAGTTGGTCTTCTCTTTCTTCTTCTATCAGTCGGCGAGACCTAGCACCGGTTGGTCTTCGCTTTCTTCTTCTATCAATCGATGAGGTCTAGCACTGGTTGATCTTCTCTCTCTTCTTCTATCAGTCGATGAGACTTGACAGCGGTTGGTCTTCTCTCTCCTCTTCTGTTAATCGACAAGACCTAATGTCGACTGTTTTTCTCTCTCTTCTTCTGTCAGTTGGCGAGACTAAGTGCCAGTTGGTTATCTTCCTCTCTTCTCATCTGACATAGTAGGTGAAGCCTAACAACGACTTCTTCCTCTCTCTCCCATCTCCTAAAACAGTCGGCAATGTCTAGCCCCGACTGCATGTCCTCTTCCTTCCTCTCCCTCCTCTCTTCCTTCTTCTCCCTCCTTCCATCCATTCCCTTCCTCTCTTTAACCATTCCTTTGCTACTCTTTCATTCGATCAAGAGTGATTGAGGTTAGCATCTCATGGCAATCCTATTGTCTAGCCATAATGTTATTGCGTCAGGTTCGTTTTGCCCGTTTTACTGCCACGATAGACCGACCATCGTGCTTAGCTAGTTGATATTGGCACTAGCGTTTAGTAGCAATTCCGTGAGCTGGTCTTTGTTACCGAGCCCATTTCACGCCATGTTACGCAAATTATCCACTAGCCTAGTCACTGCTTTGATCTTCTCGCTTGGTCGAATTCTTCTCTCCCCCCGTCTTTTTTTCTTCTTTTTGAATACCCATAACCTTTTCCATATATGTGTGTGATTATAAGAAAGCAAAAAATAAGAAGAATACAAGCCAAGGGATGCAATTTCAAACCAGTTTCATCTTTGGGGGGCTTTTCCTTGATCTAAGAGGGCGCCTACACGAGTCAGCCTGAGGAAGTCCCGAACCCACCTTTAAATTCCTCTCTCACCAGTTGGTAACACCTGCCCCGGTTCTTGAACGACGTTCTCGAGAGAGCGAACTCACAAACGTCCCAGGTCTCCTCCAAAACCCAAGACACACGCCGCCCGATAGGCTAGATCGAGGCACCTAACTAGTGGGCAATATGCTGGTTCGGAGAGTGATGGGAATTGACCTCATGGTTAACCGACTGGTGTGCGACGTTAATATGATCGATCGTCTCCATCATCACGTGCACCCTATTCTCAAACTTGTTCATACGATCCTCTTGCGCATCATCGGGCTCCCTTACGACCATTACGCTGACCATTTCTCTAGGGAGGTCAACGTTAGTGGAAACTGAAGGCTTGCGAGCTTGACGGGTCATACGTGGTAGGTCAGTTAGTATGGGGTCATCATGCCCTGACTAAACTCAACCCTTGAACACGGATCACGTTTGGACTGGTTCTCGATGGTCTTGGGACCGTGGCTACTGAGTGGTCTGGTCTTCTTCTATGATAGTAACCACAGCACAGGTCTCATGGAGCTCTTCTTTAGGCTTCATTGCTTGAAAGGGATAGAAGGGATTCTGGTGAAGAGGGTCATCAAAATTGGCCGTTTTGACTACCTTGGTCACCTCCTTGGTAGAAATACGCAGACCTCCATCACGTTTAGCCTTGAGGCTTTGATGGAACTATGATCTAGGTCACAACAGGTCAACTCTTCTCGCATAGGAGAGAGCTGTCTTCATCAGATGAGGAATGGATGGGGGTCAGGAACTGGAGTCATCTTGGGCCGAGGAGGATGAAAGACTCAATCTTCCATGAGGTCTGTGCCCCGAGCTCTCTTGTGAGCTCCAAAGATATGACCTAAGTGATAGGGCTGGTTCAGGATGGTACTCTTAGGGAAAACCTTTGAGTACTAAGGCAGAAGGTGCTTTCTCGATGAAGAAGAACTAGCAGGAGTAAGGTTGACTCATGGGGAGGCATGAGTTGAGGGCGAGGGGATGCTTGAGATGGCGACATGTGTGTGCCCTTCGAAGAAGGATCTCAGGGGACCTAGAGGTTCACCCTAGATCATGCAGGTGATCTGGCCTTAGGAGGTCGAGAACTACGAGTAGGTGTCTTTAAGAGAACAGGTGCAGGCCTACCCCAAACAGGGTGCACTTGTGTGTGCATAGTAGGAGTACGAAGAGGTGGTCTCCTATGTACTTGGGTTGGCGTAATAACGGCATTGCCCCGAGTAGTGAGATGCGTATGAGTAGCGTGTGCAGGACCTCGCCTTGGAAGGTTCGATCTTGGACACAAACTTGAGGTAACATAAGGGCCCTAAGGTGTGGCTCGAGTGGATGACCCACGAACCTTATGGCCTGTGTGAGGGATGGAGACTGTGAAGTTTCCACTTCGAAGCGTTGAGCCTCTAAGGATAGAGACCAATGGTGCAGAAATATGAGGGATAGCTTTATGATGACCACAAGAGCAATGGAAACTTGCTTGCCTTTTGTAGAAAGGGATTGGGCAGCCTTTTGGCGTACCTCAGGAACTCGACCGACAAGTGACTTATCGGTGGCTGAGTGTATGTTGTGTGGGGCAACATAAGTGCTTCCCATGCAGGGCGCATTTGTGGAGTTCCCACCAGAGCGAAGAGATGGGGAGTGAGGGACCTTCAACTCCCTCCTCACACCGGTCCAGGTTAAGACTTGAACACTAGATAAGGGGTATTTGCTCAAGAGGATGGTCGGGAACGAAGTCGAAGGACCTTGTTCCCTTGGGTCACTCTTGAATAAGGGGATGAGAAAATCCCCGATCCGGATAAATGGGTTACAGAACCTTGCAGCCACAAGTGAATATGAAAGAGAATGAAAGCAGATAATAAAAGAAGAGACTAGCCAAATAAGAACTATCTGACTAAGGGGTATTAAGTCCCCAGTGGAGTCGCTAAGCTGGTTAGGTGTCTCGATCTCTCCCTCCAGATCTTGGAAGATCGTGAGGCACGTGTCTCGAGTTTCGGGGGAGACCCAGGAGGTTTATGAGATCGTTCTCTTGGGAACCTCGTTTGAAAATGGGGGTCAGGTGTTACTAACTGATGAGAGGGGAATTTTAAAGGCGGGTTCGCGACTTACTCAGGCTGACTCACGTGAGTACCCTCTTAGATCACATAGAAGCCCCTTAGTAATAAAACTGGTTTGGAATTGCCTCCCTTGCCTCATATTCTTCTTATTTTCTACTTTTCTGCAATCACATACGTATATGGCAAAGGTTATGGAATAAGTGGGTCAGACCTCACCCTTTTCCTCTTTGATGAACGTACACAAGCATGCGCTTTAAAAAAGAAGCAAGAAGGTCGAGGGGAGAGAAGAATTCGACCAAGCCAGAGGATTAGAGCTATGGCTATGCTGGTTGATAATTGACCTAACATGGTAGCTTAAAGCGCTCGGTAAGGAGGACCGGCTCACGGGATAACCACTAGATGTTATTACCAATATCGACCGGCTAAGCACAATGATCAGACTGTCATGACAGTAAAGCGGGTCAAGTGATCCTGGAGGAACAACGTTACGGTTAGACAATAGGCCTGCTATGAGATGCTAACCTTAATCCCTCTTGGTCGAACGCAAGAGTAGCACAGGAATGGTTTGAAAAGAAGAAGGGAATAGACAAAATGAGAGAAAAGACGGAGAGAGGAGGGAGAAAAAGGAGAGAAGGTGAAGTCGGCGCTAGACACTGTCGACTGTTTCAGGAAATGAGAGAGGGAGGAAGCTGTCGACGTTAAGTCTTGCCAACTGACAGAAGAAGAGAGAGAGAACCAGTCGACGTGAGGTCTCACCGACTAATAGAGGAAGAGAGAGAAAACCAGTCGATGTGAGGTCTCATCGATTGACAGAGAAAGAGAGAGAAAACTAGTCGGTACTAAGTCTCGCTGACTGATAGAGGAAGAGAGAGAAACCCAGTTGATGTTAGGTCTCATCGACTGATAGAGGAAGAGAGAGAAACCCAGTCGATGTTAGGTCTCATCGACTGATAGAGGAAGAGAGAGAAACCCAATCAATACTAGGTCTCGCCGACTGATAGAGAAAGAGAGAGAAAACTAGTCTGCGCTAGGTCTCACTGACTGACAGAGGAAAAGGGAGAAACCCAGTCAGTGCTAGGTCTCGCTAACCGATAGAGGAATTGGGAAAAACCCAGTCAGCATTAGATCTTGCCGACTGAAAGAGGAAGAGAGAGAAGATCAGTCGATGTTAAGTCTTACGGACTGACAGAGAAAGAGAGAGAAACCTAGTCGGCACTAGGTCTTGTCGACTGATAGAGGAAGAGAGAAACCCAATCAGCGCTAGGTCTCACCGACTGATAGAGGGAGAGAGAGAAAATCAGTCGGTGTGAGGTCTCATAGATTAACAAAGGAAGAGAGAGAAAACCAACTGGCGTTAAGCATTACCGATTGCATCAGAAGGGGATAAATGGAGATTAGAGATGAGAGGAGAAGATGGAGAAATAGATAAAGGAAAGCGAGAGAGAAAGAGAGAAAGATAGAGAATAGAGAAATATAGAAAGAGAGAAGAGAGAGAAAGAAAGAAGAGAGAAAGAGAGAAAGAGAAAGAGAAAGAGAAGAGAGAAGACCAGTTGGCACGAGGTCTTACCGACTGACAGAGGAAGAGAGAGAAAATCAGTCGATGTTAGGTATCATCGATTGACAAAGGAAGAGAGAGAAAGCCCAATCAGTTCTACGTCTCACCGATTGACAGAGAGAAAGAGGAGACCAACCAACGTTAAGCCTCACTAGTTGCATCAAAAGGGGACAAATAGCGATACAGATGAGAGCAGAAGATGGAGAAAGAGATAGAGAAAAGAGAGAGAAAGAGAGAGAGAGAAAGAGTGAGAAGAGAGAGAAAAGGAGAGAGAAAGAGAGAGAAGAGAGAGAAGAGAGAAGAGAGTGAAGAGAGAAGAAGAAGAAGAGAGAGAAGAGAGAAGAGAGACAAGATAGAGAAGAGAGAGAAGATAGACGAAAGAGAGAAGAAGTAAGGAGAGAGAGGAGGAGAG
>NW_006499563.1:2888506-2912924 GCF_000471905.2 Amborella trichopoda | reverse complement strand
TTTAGGGTCGTGCAGCACGGACCGAGGCTGTGCAGTTTAGGGTCGTGCAGCACGGACGAGGCTATGCAGTTTAGGGTCGTGCAGCACGGACCGAGGCTATGCAGTTTAGGGTCGTGCAGCATGGACCGAGGCTGTGCAGTTTAGGATCGTGTTAACCCATTCATTCTTCACATTTTCAATCTATCATCTTACCCATTCTAAATATTTGTTCTGTACATAAACTATGGATGCGTAGAAACGAAATCCACTTATAGGCTCACTACGCTCCCCACTCCCTTCACGCAGCCCGCCAACCGTCCTTGGTGCACATCTTCACACAGTCATCTTTTTTCCAGAGGCCTCCCCACAGCTATGACGTAGTGCCTACGCACGACGTAAAGGCGAGGGAAAAATATGGAGAGGGAAAGGAAAAGCAGGCGGCGATGGGTCGAGGGTGCTATTTAAAGGCATGGGAGTAGGTGAAGGTTGGTGGAAGTTGGTGAAGCCCACTGTGGCTGACGACGCGGTAGATGGGAAAAAAGGCTGTGGCTGGCGTCACTCACGTAGCGTGGCATTGACACACTCGGTACGATACTAACGAATGCAATGCTATGCTAACATCGCTGACGGCTGCACATATGACCAATAGGGCACGACGTTACACCAGGCGGCGATAAGCTCGCAGCGATGCTCCAACTAACGGCACACATGCGGTGATACTCCCACCGGTGATACTTAGTTTCACGTGCGGCATTAGTCATGTATACACACGGTGCTGCCTCTTTCCTTCTCTTTTTTCTCCTTTGCCATTGACGGTGCTAAGCTCCCACGCGCGACTATGCCTCAGCCGGCAATACGCCCACAGTGATATGCCCACGGCGATGCTTACGTGCGATGATACTTCTTACACTTATTGCGCCTGGTGAAACTCCTTGTTCGCACACAACATTACCAATTCTTCACCCTTGCGCGACGATGTCTTTTTGCTACATGGACTGTACTAAGCCAAGCCACCCAGATAGTGTTAATCCTCGCTCTTAGTGCCGGGCATGCGTTTCCATCTTTCTCGACTTCCCTCTCTCTCTCCACTGCTGCGACTGGTCTGGTTTAATCAAATTGGGACCCTTACACTTTCTCTCTCCTCTCCTCTTTTTGCTCATGACATCTCTCTCTTCTCTTTTCACTCATGGCACCTCTCTCTCTCTTCTCTGCACTCACGACACCTCTCTCTTTCTTCCTTTCACTCACACTGTGCACCCTCATGACCACCTACTTCCTCTTCTGTAATTATTCACGATAGTTCACTCTTTCCTTCACTCACACCATGAACTCTCATGTCCACCTATTCCATCCTCTTCTTTTGCTCTCCCAAAACGAAAGGAAAAACACAGAAGCTACCGTCCACGTTTTTCCTCTCTTTCTTTCCCCTTTCTCTGTGCACCCTCGATCCACTCAATCTCTCCCTTTCTCTGTGGACCCTCAAGTCCACCCTCTTCGCCTTAGTACTTGCTCCCTGCACGTCTACTTGCTGCCGTGCACCCTCACGTCCACCCTGTTCTCTTTTGCATGTGACACCCTCACGTCCAGTCTCTCACACTCTTCACAACCAACCATCTCACGCCCACACGACATTAACCTGCCATGCGCCTCTCCTTCCACTTCAACTATCTCACGCCCACATGGAAGCAACATGCCGTACGCCCCTCACATCCACCCAAACCTCGTCACCTTTCCATGCGCCCCTCACATCCACCGAAACCTCGTCACCCTGCCATGCACAACCCAAGCCTCCTCATCCTGCTGTGCACAATCCCCCTTCACTATCGAGCTCTCTTCATTGCCGAGCTCCCTTCACTGCCGAGCCCCCTTCACTGTTCACCGTCGAGCTCTCTTCACTGTCGAGCCCGCTTCATTACCGAGCCCTCTTCATTACTGAGCCCTCTTCACCACCGAGCCCTCTTCATTGCCGAGCCCTCTCTCAACTTCTGTTGCCGTCCCCTATGCCGTCATCTTAGCCACTCCCTCCATTGTCCCCTCTTTCTCCACCTGCTCTCGCCTCCTTTCTCTGCCACCCTGCTCCCTGCCATTCTCCTCCTCACGCTTCCAGCCACTACCTCCAACCCTTCTCACCATCAGAACCAGGTGGTGACCTCCCACTCGCTCTCTTCCCTCACACACCAAGTAATGCCTGACTCGCCCTCTCCCCTTCACCTTCTTCTCAACATCTCTCTCGCTCTCTATCCCCACGCACTAAATGATAGCTCGCCCATATCTTCCAACCAGATCCCATCTTTGCCCACCATCTGAAATCAAGTTGCAGTTGCAGCCGCCACACTTCCCTCTCCCTGCTCTCTGCCCCTTAGCCGTCCCGTTCAGTCTTCTTCTCCAACTGTCGCATCCTTCTCACCACCTGAAATCAAACAGCTGCCATCGTCGTCACCTGACTGTCCTTTCACTTCGTCCACCCCTCCTTTCACTCTATTTGGTTTATTTCATTTCGTCCAACCCTCCTTTCACTCTATTTAGTTCAAGCCTCTTTCTCTCTCTATTCTTTCTTCCTTTTTATCTCATGTTATATTCTTTCATTCACATAAAACCCAACAACAAGCTTTCTCTCTCTCTTAACTACTTTACTCCTTTCTTTCATCGTACTTTACCTCACTTCAATTTATCCTATTTTTATTCCTTTTAACTCTTTTATTTCATTTTATTTCTTTAAACAGTTTTATTTCATTTTATTTCTTTAAACACTTATATTTTATTTATCCCTTTATCTTATTTTATTGTACTTTACCTTTTCTTATTTTACTTTACGTTATTTCATTTTATTTTATTTATCTCATTTATTTTATTTTATTTATCTCATTTATTTTACTTAACTTCAACTTAGTTTGCTTTTTTTTATTCATTTATTTTATTTTACTTTACTTTATTTACCTCCTTTATTTTATTTCACTTTACTTTATTTCCATTACCTCATTTTATTTTATCTTTTAACTCCTTTATTTTATTTTACTTTACTTCATATTATTTATTTCTCTTAACTATTTCATTTTATTTTATTTTATTTCATTCTTGTTCCATTTTTCTAATTTTATTTTTAATTTAATTCATCCCTTTCCATTTCATTATTTTTCATTTCATTTAACTTGACCTTATTTTAATTTCAACAAGTCTGGGTCCTTAGACCCACTTGTTGGAACATCTCACATGTGTGTGTTTGTGTGCAAGAACGCAGAAAAAAAGAGTCAAGGGAGTTGAAACTGAACCAACCTCAGGCCTGGGGGGCATTCTTCGTGATCTAAGAGGGTCCCCCACGTGAGCTAGCCCGAGCGTTTCACGAACCCACGTGAGGTAAGTCCCGCCTCACAATCCTAATTCCTCTCTCACCGGTTGGTATCCTGCCCTCGTCCTCTTTACGTAGTTCCCGAGAGAGTGATCTCAGGTCCGGGGTTCATCTCGAACCCGGAACCACATCACCAGGTCAACTTGACTAGGATGGCGAGATCGAGGCTCCTAACGAGCTTGGTGACTCCACTGAGGACACACTACCCCATCGTCAGCTGTTTCTTGCTTGACAAGTTCTCTGTTGTTCCAACACACAGCCACACATCATCAGGGGTTATTCAACCCCTATATCTGAGTCGAGGATTTGATAATTCCCGTACTCGAAATCTATCACTCGGGGACCAGAATCCACGAACCTCGTTCCTCGATTTCCTTTTGAGAGTCGATTCAGTTTCGTGCTCTCGGGCTCTTACTTGGCTTGAGGTGAGGAGGGATTCACAAGTCCCTCACTCCATATCTCTCGACATCGGCAAACGTATCGTCGGTGTAACTTGCACAGGTGGCACAGTAGCCGCCCCTCAAAGCATTCACCCGGCTACCGAGAAGTTACTCGTTGGCCATCTTACTCGAGGAGGCCAAAAAAGGTTACCTCCCCCTCATCACTCTGAACCACCATGTTTGGAGGTTCGACACTAAGAGCAGGCTTCAAAGCGTTTCCCTCTCACCCACTCACAAAGACTAGCGGGTCATTCGCAAAGTCCACATCTCAGGGTAGCCCCAAAGCTACCCTAACTCACTATCACAGGCTAGGTCTCTTAGAGCCTGGCCCCACACATAGGGGTAACCCGATGGTCACCTCACCAAGCATGTTGCATCTTTATCACTCTGTTCCAGGTGACTCAAAAGCCACCCCCCAACGAGCACCTGACCAATGGCTTAGTCATGGTCCACCAGGGCACATCTGTTCACTGCACAAATGGTGACTAGCAAGTTGCCCTATTGTGCACACTTCACGACAAGGCCAACACTGTTAAAGCTAGATCCTTTGTCCCTTCTCGGGGCAGTCCTAGTACCGCCCTGAGCATAGCTTTGCACTGTGTACACACGCACAAATCTAAGGCCTCCCCTGGTTCTGGAAGCATTCATGAAAGAGGGTTGGAAGAACAACTCACCTTTGCTCGAAGGCAGTTCTACTTGACCATGAAGAAGGGAAATCATGGTCAAGCCCAGAAGTGGGGCTGGGAGACCAGGACGTTGAAAGCCCAGCTCAGGGACAAAGAAGAAAAAGTGATTGAAGGCTTCCCTTTCAAAGATGTGAGCCCTTTCCCCCCTCTCATTCCCCTTGATGCGGATGATGCTGGAAAAGCATGGCATGAGGTGAACACCAAAAAGATTGCTCGGGGCATGATGATCTATGAAGATCCAAGCTTGACTCTGGACAAACACGAGCCTCCAGAAGGGGCAAAGAGCTGGTCTGACCCTAGTGACCCCATCAATCCTGAGCTAGTTGAGCCATCACCCGATCAGACATCCGAACCCATTTCAGGTTGGGGCATCGAGAGCAGTGGACTTTTCGAGCAGACTGAGCTCGGGGCAGCTCATGGGCCCGAATTGGTTTTCCCTAGACTCCTATTGAGTCAGAAGGCACCGCTGTGGGGCAGTCCTGGTGCCTCAAGCTTGGATCCCTTATTAGTCTTGCATGTTTCCCCATGTCATGTGTGTTGCGTGTGCGCTCTTGACGATGACAGTACAGCCTCGTCCTATGAGCGTTTCACATTCCCGTTCGGTAATAAAGAGCTCAATTTTGATGGGGCAACGTCCCTCATCCGCATGCACCCAATGACTCCTACCTTTGATGAGAGTTCGTCACTCTCATTCGAGGAAAATCATTCCCTAAAAGAGGATGAGATGGGCAGAATTCCCTTCGCTGACCACCCCAATGAAATGGTGTCTCTAGCTCCCGAAGACTCCATGATCCTTTATGAGGCTGATTGCATATGGGATTCATGTCTTGAAGGTGTTGTGGCTCCTTATGAGGACGATCACATGTTCTTCTGGTGTCTCAAAAAATGCTCCCTCAATGATGATGATGTGACCTCATCGTCTTATGAGAATTTATATTCTCATTAGATGACGAGGATGCTCAAGCCTTAGAAAATGAAGTTGGCCTAAAGGAAGGCTCAAGGACCCTCACTGATGATGTTGTTGAAGCTGCAACAGTCGAATCCAAGATTGTAAGCTCCGTTGAACAAGAGGCATGTGATGGCTAAATGAAAAAAGAATCTTCAAGCATGGCTGTTATCGAGGCTATGGTGATCAATGAAGTACCAGAATCCTATGGATATGAGATTGCGCAGCTGAAGGCACATTAAGTCAATTACAAGCCGAGATAAGGTTAAAAAATGAAATGATGGAAACTTTGAGCCAAGAGGTATTAGTGCCTTGTAAGCTTGAGTGCACCCCCTGGGGGCACCAAACCCTCTTTACCGTCTCTCACTCACCGTGTTTGGTCTTCGAAACAACACCATCTAAAGAAGAGCCACTCCCACCCTCACCTCCCACATTACCATTCTCTTCCCCATCAACTCTGGTTGGGAATCGAGAACTAGTGAGGGGCATGGTAGCCCCAGCATTGAAAAAGTATAATATCTCAGTGAGAGAAGAGCTGAATCGTGATCAAAAGCCTTACCCAGCGTATGTTGACCTAACTCCATTCCCACCAGGTTACCAAAGACTCGACTTCCCTAACTATGAAGGCACTGGCTCGTCACAACAGCATGTAGCCCATTTCATTGCATCCTATCGCAATACGGTGAACAATGAGCATCTATTGCTTAGGCAATTTGTGGGAACCCTTACGGGCGCTGCATTCAAATGGAACTCTCGGTTACCATCAGGGTCAATCTCATCATGGGTACAAATGGAAGAAGAGTTCCTCAGCCGTTTCTATGACATAGAAAGGAAAGTACAACTTTTTGAGCTTTGGTGAATCAAAAGCCACAAGAGCTAGTGATTGAGTATATCGAAAGGTGGCACACTCTAGCCATCAATTTGGCCACACCAAAAGGTGAGCCTCAAGAGATAGAGTACTGTATAAACGAGATGCACCCAAAATTGGCCTGTTATGTCACTTCATCATGGCCCGCTACATTCACCAAGATGGTCAACAAGGCAATACAAATCGAAGGCTACCCATGCCAAAAGGATCGGGGGAAGTCGGAAGGGAAAACAATCCCAATTACTGCCAATATCATAGAAGTCTTGGTCACAAGATTGAGGAGTGTCGTGCTATCAAGGACATCATCCAGAATTTCATAAATAAGGGAAAGTTGAACTTTGAGCCCGATTCCATGCGTGATCCAGTGCCACACATGGTCCAAGCTCTACGACCCTAAACTATAGCACACGTCCTAGTGACATAACGTTAACTGCAGAACATACGGTCTCGGAGGCAACATACGGTCTCGGAGGCAAGACCTTAAACAAGCCCTTTGGTCTTGGTGTATGACCATAAAACACACTACCCTTATGGTCACGAAGGAAAGACCTTAAACATGCCCTATGATCTCGGAGGCAAGACCTTAAACATGCCCTCAGGTCTCAACAAATAACCTTAAATCATGCCAAATCGACGGTCATGGTGGCATGACCTTAAACACGCCTCCACAGAAAAGAAGAGGGAGACATACATGAAGAAAACCCGAAAGGGCATCATGGGTAAAAATGTCAAAAAGCAAGAAGGAAAAAGAAAAATGACGGACATGGTGTGCACCGCAAAGGCCACCATGGGAAAAATATGTCAGAAAAAAAAAGAAAAAAAAAAGAAAAAAAAAAGAAAAAAAAAAGAAAAGAGATGGCCATAGTGAAAACCTGCAAAGACACTATGGGCAAGAGTGTCAAAATAAAAGGGGTGTGGTGAAAACCCTTCGGGGCACTCGCTCTCAAATGATGGGCATGTTGATCCTGCCCTATGGGTCATCATGAGTAAAAATGTCACGTCCCTATAGCAAGACATTAAACTGTGCAATGTACAGTCTAGTCACACGACTATAAACTGCTTCTTGTTCTTACATGTCTACATGGGGTTACCACATGATGCCCTCTTACACATTCCCTACCACATCCTTCTTCACAAGCCCCCAGTGAAAGGACACTAACCCTTCGAGGTGTCCTCCCTAATCAAGGTGTACCTCCGTTGCGACTATTAGGCTTCGAAGCAAACATGCATTTCAAAGTTTACGCTCGCCTCTACAATGCCATATCTCAAAGAGGTGTACCACAGTTTCGGCTGTGAGCGTTTGAAGCATAGCATGCACTTGAAAGCATGCGCCCTCCTCTACAAATACATATCACAAAGAGGTGTACCACAATTCTAGCTGTGAGCCTTTGAAGCAGAGCATGCAACCACCTCATCGACAAAGAGGTGTACCACAGTTCTAATTGTGAGATTCCAAAGCATGCGATCGCCTCTAAAAAGAAATATCCCAAAGATGTGTACCACAGTTTCAATTGTGAAGTTTCGAAGCAGAACATGCAATCGTCAAGGCATGCGACTGCCTCTACAAAGCCATATCACAAAGAGGTGCACCGCGGTTTTGGCTCGAAGCCTTCGAAGCAAAGCATGCACTTCAAAGCATGCGACCACCTCTACAAAGCAATATCCTAAAGAGGTGTACCAATATTTCGACTCTTAGGTTTTGAAGCAGAGCATGCAACCGTCAAGGCATGCGACCGCCTCTACAATGCCATATCACAAAGAGGTGTACCACAGTTTTGACTGTGAGGCTTCAAAGCAAAGCATGCAAGGCATGTAACCACCTCTACAATGCCATATCCCAAAGAGGTGTACCATAGTTTTGACTATAGTTTCGACTGTGAGGCTTCAAAGCAAAGAATGAAACGCATGCGACGACCTCTACAATGCCATATCCCAAAGAGGTGTACGACAGTTTCAGCTGTGAGGCTTTAAAGCAAAGCGTGCTACGATGTCATATCCCAAAGAGGTGTACCGCAGCCTCAACAGTGTGACTTTATACCCCTACATTTGATAGGGCACCTCCACCACCTGTGTAAGTTGCCTCTGCGTCCACACCTTTTGCATGCACCTCTATGCATGCCTTCCCTAGCAAGGTTCGACCCTCATCATCTTTCCATCCCCAATGGAGTCATATTCATGCTCGTGCCCCCTCATCACATGACTCCACCCATTTTAATCATCAGGAAGTCAAATCCACTCCCTAATCTCCAGTGAGTTCGCTCTTGCCTATCATCCCTCACCGGTCCACTTTCATTGTCTGAACTCACTACCTATAAATGGTTCTAGCCATTTTCATCCTCAGTGAGTCAGAACACCATCCACAGGCTCATTCCCCATCAAGCCTCATCCACTTCACATCCCCCAGTGAGTCCACCCTCACTAAACTACCCTCATACATGGCGACTTCGCACAAAGGTCCAGTTGCATGACTTTAAACTGTAGCACATGTCCTAACAGCATGACGTAAAACTACTTTCCGCCACGGTCTAGTTGCATAACCTTAAACTGTAGCACGCATCCTGACTGCATGACATTAAACTGCTTTGCGCCACGGTCCAGTTGCATGACCCTAAACTGTAGCACACGTCCTGGCTGCATGATGTTAAAACTGCTTCGTGTAATGGTCCAAGCTATATGAATCTAAACCATAGCTCAAGCTCTGGTGGCATGATCTTAAATACGCCACCACACACGTGTGCCCCCTCTGCTGCACGTACATCCTTTTGCATGCCCTTCCACGCATGCTTCCCCTAGCTTGCTCGTTCGCACGGGCGCACCACTTTCACTTCCTCCCCAGCGAGTCCATCCCCATTGCCTTTACAAACTCACAACATTCCTTAGTGAGTCATACCCATGCTCATGAAACCACAATGAGCCATTCATCATCCATACTCACCATCAGCTAGTGGGTCACCCATGATCCGTCTTCCATACAACACCCATCATCCATAGACGGTCTCATGCCATCCCCCCCAAGTGAGTCAAACCACCACCATACTTTCCCTATGGCCTCCACAGACCATCATCCATTGCCAATACAGTCCAAGTTATATGACCTTAAATCATAGTGCACGTCCTAACCGCATGATGTTAAACTGCTTCGTACAATGTTCAAAGTTATATGAGCTTAAATCATAGCCTAGGTCCTGGAGGCATGACCTTAAACACATCCCCACGAAAAAAAAAGGGGTATGATGTAAACCGGAAAGGGGAACGCCATGGGTAAAAATGACAGACGGGCGTGGTCACGAAACCAAGAGTAAGAGTGTTCCATAAAATAAAAAATCGAGCAAGGTGAAAACCTGCAAAGGGCTCCATGAGTAAAAATGGAAAAAGGGCAGACATCTCCATCAGGTCATGGGAAAAAGAGCCGAATAAAAAGGAGGTTGGTGAAAACCGTCCTTACAGCAGTGCTTCACTTGTCCAAGTGAAAACCTGAAAGGGCGGTGCTCGATCCAATAAGCAGGTTGAAGCAGTGCTTGCCTCCATAAGTGGCTTTAGCTGGTATTTCAAGAAAAATCGTCGGTAGAAGAATACCTTGTTATCGGGACACAAAAACAAGATCGTTCACAAGCAAGAAACTGCCAAACCAGGTCAGAAAAACCTGGTGTAGCAGCAAACAATGCCGCTCATACGTCCAATAGGGTGTAGACTTTAAAATCATCCCGGCATACGTCCAACAGGATGTAGATGTTAAAATCATCCCTAAAGATCCCTCATGGGCAAGAAACTATCAAATCAGGTCAATACCTGCCCACAACAACTAGGGTAGAGTCCTTTCAAGTCCGCCTCGCCAAAATCCCTCCTTGTCTAGACCAGACATTCAAGATGAGCCAACAAAAAGCCCCCGACTAGACTCGGTAGGATGGAGCCCACAGAGGTACCCTGCTTGTCAACGCAAACCTGGTGTAGCAGCAAACAACATCGCAAATATGCCCAACAAAGGTGAGGGCTTTAAAAGCATCCTATACGTCACTTTAAACACATCCCCCAAAAGTCTCCACGTCTAGGTCTACAAAGCCCCAGCCATCAGAGTACCTTGGTCACCCCTCGGGCAGCAGCTTTGCACAAGTATCCCTTTGACATTCGTGTGATTCAGTGACCAGGAAGAAAACTAAAGTCGAAGGATAATTTTCATTCTGAATGTTGTCCTTCTCGCTTCTCTTGAAGAACAACAATCGGAGGGGAAAGTTGTTTGAAGGTATTTTTCAACACTTGTGTCCCCAATGTGAATAAGGGGAGAGTAGTTTGCAACCTAGGTTCGTATGTACCAAAATGCCTGTGGACTGTAGAAGTTGTAGGACAATAAGCCCTGATCTAGAAGTGAAATTTTTTATAGCCTCAAAATGGCCCGAAAATGTACAGGAACGTGGCTAAGGATGTCCTAAGAATATATGTCAAGTTTCGTCACCATCCGATAAGTTTAAGGTAGTGCAGACGACAAAACAGTTTCAGGAAATTCTACCTCTCTCATGCTGAAAATGGACCCTGAACTACAATACCATTATCAGAGTGTCAAATGATCTCAAATCCATTGCCATTGGATCCAGAACATCTGAAAACCTTGAAAGCTAATTTTCGGTGTATTCAGATGCTTCTGAAGCAAGTTAGGGCCAAATTACCTAAATGGATAGGTCGTACACTATTTATGGTGTGCCATCAGTAAACCAGTTTCCATAAATGGAAACTATGCTTCACCATTTCAGGGGAAAAATTTTCATGGTTGTATCTTCTGTATCCCGAGTCGGATCGAGCTCAAATTTTGAAAGCATGTTCGTCTCGTCGACCCAATCGATTTTATATGTGGCACGCACAGTGAAACGAACCGAGCCAAGAGAAATTGAAGTGAGAAGATTTTCAGGAAATTCCAAAAGTAGCAGAGAATTTCTAGCAGCGTGTCCCCTCTATTGAACACTTGCATCACAGCACTCGCTTGTCGAATCGAGACATAATTGGGCCCGTTACGACCACAAGATCGACATCTTCCTCCTGTTTGAACGCCATGCATGATGGATGGTAAGATTCGTCAAAAATTAGGGATAAACTGTGGAAAATTCCTGCGACCGTCTGGGCACCAAATCGAGCAGTTCTTTTTGCAAAATGATCTTGGAAATTTGCTCGTCATGCTACAACAAGTAAATCAGTGAAAAAAAATTGATAAACGGGCTGAATCCTAAATCTAATGTATCACATTTTCTCATATTTTACCGCATCATGATCATGGTTTACAACTCCGATCCATGGATACCAAAATGACCGTCTTCTTGATCTCGTCAATAATACAATATTCTTTTGACCGGATGGGAGCCAGAAAGCTCTCGAATCCGCCACGAAAAGCTCACAGGGATGAAGGGCCATTACATGAACTGATTTGAAATTTCACAGATTGTTGGTGCAGGGGGAAAAATCATCAGTTTGCCCCCTGTTTATAACTTCTTTGATTCATTTAGTTGTTAATTTTCATCAAATAGGTTAGAATTTGATTATCCATCCATGTTTGGGCTCCACTCTATATATTTCACGTGATGGAATTGTATTAAGGATTCCACTTTGGCTTAATAAAAGTTCTATCTTTTGTTCACCGTTGGGTCACGTTTGAGAGAGAAAATTTTGGGTTGGTATCCCTGGGCTTAAGGTAACTCTCTTTCTCTCTCTTCTTTCTCTTCTCTTTCCCCCTTCCCCCTTCCCTCATTCTCGCCCATCTCTTCTTTTCTACCTGCAACCAGATCCCATCCTTGCCCACCATCTGAATCAAGTTGCAGTTGCAGTCGCCACACTTCCCTCTCCCTGTTCTCTGCCCCTCAACCGTCCCCTTCAGTCTTCTTCGCCAACTGTCGCACTGTTCACACCACTCGAAATCAAACAGTTACCATCATTCTCACCTCACTGCCATTCTCTCCCATCCTCTCACTGCTCTCTCTCTCTCTAAAAAAATGACAGCAATGTCTCCCTCTCTGTTTTAATTTGTCTCGTGCTACTTCCTCTCTCTACTCTCTCATGCCTTCCACTCTTTGGAACCTCCCGCTCTCCATTCTCTACAACCTCCCACTCTCTCCCTCTTTAAAACACCCAAACGAGGGAGCCATTCCCCTTTTCCCTTCCTTTTTCATTTCGTTTATTTCGTTTCGTCGACCCCTCGATTCACTCTATTTCGTCCCTATGTTGCCCTAGGACTTGTGTGTTCTTGCATGGCTGATCCGAGGTCATTTTGATGCCCGATTGAACAAAAGATGATTGTTTTCTTGTAGGGCTCAACATGACGATTGATTTGATACCAACTTCGAGCCATGGATCATATTTTTGGTGCACGATCATGTGACTTGAATTTTGAGTAGATCTTGAAACTTTGAATCGATAGTGTGTTCGTTCCTTGATGTTTTTCTATGTTTTCTTCGTTGGATCATACTGAGCTTGCCGCTACAATCACGGGGCACCAAATGCATCTCGACTTCATGGCCAAACAAAGATTTTTCAAGTTTGGAATTTTGGCCAAAATCAAGGATTCCGGTGACAGAATTTGCAATCTGTTTGTCGGCTTCGTGTGCAGAATCTGACCGTTTACCATGTACGGAGTTCGTGTCAGAGATGGTCCGAGACCTTACGCCCAAGGGAATTGGTTCCGCGTTGATCGAGCTCGTGAACGGCGGGATTTGGCTGCACGAGTGAGGCACGATGCAACTAAAATTCTTGCATTTCTTCACGGATCAACAACTTCTCTCTAGCTTTTCTTCGTGCTCGGTTATCGCCACGAGGCGTGCTACATATCATTATCTTGACTAGACGAACATGCTCACCAAATTTCAGCATGATCTGACATGAGATGAGCAAGATATGAGCATCGAAATTCACTGGTCGTGACTGTCCCTTTAATGGTGTAGTGTTGCAGGGTGGTCGCACGGGAATAGCATGCGGCTCCTCCTGTTTCACTCTTTCGCCTATAACATCTTCCTGGAGTATCTGTTTGGGCTAAAACTTGACCCCTGGGGGTTTTCAACCATGCCAGATCCAATGGTGGTGGTCCCACAATAATTTGAGATTCTGAAAATGTAGCTCTAGTTATAGGGGTCCATTTTAGAGTGTTGGAGGCCGATTCGATCGGAGTTATTTCTCTGTCTGCGCTACTTCATGTCGGAATGCAGCAAAATTAGGCACAAGACTCTTGAGAGACCTCGAAGATCTTGGCCAATTTTGGGGCTGTTATGAGACTGTTCAAATTTTCCACTACTTGCTAGGCCTTTATTGAGCGGGGGCCTCATATTGATGAAAAATACCTTTCAACAGCATGCCCTGTGGAATGTTATGCTTCGAGAGACTTGAGAAGTGCAATCATTCAGTAATTTTGAGGGATCTTGTCGAAGTCCTCACCCTCAAGGGACTATCCATGGTTTTGGAGCATGAGGCCATTGTCAGGACCTCCTCATATAGAACCAAGCCATTTTTAAGGCCAAACTCTACGAACCTCTGGTCGGCACTTTCTACTGGTACACTAGGTTTTCCTTTGATGCTTAAGGTATCCTTGTAGGTCTTTTCTAGCGAGGTACAGTCGGGGGGCTTTTGACCCATCCAAAAGTCTGGTCCCCTGTTGTCTAGAGGGCTTTGGCAAGACGTACCCTGAATCCAATGGCAACCCTGGCCTTGTCAATTCCTTGCCTTCATAATGGTCCTTAGAATTTCTGAAGGGATGTTTTTGTCATCGTCCTCACCCTCAAGGACTGTTGTTATTGCTGAACTGAGGAGATCTTATGAGGCTCTCACTCCTTGACGAGCCATGGAAACTGGGGAGATCTTATGAGGCTCTCACTCTCTGAGGAGCCGTGGATACTTGGGAGATCTTATGAGGCTCTCACTCCCTAATGAGCTATGTAAACTGAGGAGATCATATGAGGCTCTCACTCCCTGACGAGTCGTGGAAACTAGGGAGATCTTATGAGGCTCTCACTCCCTGACGAGCCATGATTGCTGGGGTGTCAGCTGAGATTGTGGAAGTACGTCAACCTGCTCTGTCAGTCCAAGCACCTTTCATGGGTTTTCACTTGAACAGGGGAAGTGGAGTCGTGAAGACGGCTTTCACCAATTCCGTTATTTCTGAGCTCTTTTACTCATGACTTTGTGGTCATGTCCACCCTTTTCATCCATTTTTCCTCACGGTGACCTTTTGGGGTTTTCACTGTGCCTGAGTATATTTTCCCACTAAACTCTCTTACTCATGGTTTCGCTACCATGCCTGTCCGTCATTTTCACTCATGATGTTCCCTTGTCTAGGTGCACACCATGCTTAGTTTTTTTGAGAGAAGGCGTGTTTTAGGGTCGTGCCTTCGAGCCCTATGTGAAGACTTTTAATGTCTTGTGGCCAGAACATGCACTATAGTTTTAGGGTCATACAACTGGACTGTATCGGTAAGGAATGGCATTCTGTAGAGGCCATAGAGTGAGACTGGGGGTGGCATGAAGTTTCCTATAGAGAGTTGATTGGATGATAGGTGAAAAGTGGTGACCCACTAGCTGACAGCTAGATGTCTTGTCGTTTGGTGAGCATGGGTAAGACTTACTAGGGAATGAGATGAAAGATGGTGAAGGTGGCTCACGCACATGAATGGGCCGGCTAGGGAAGATGTGTGTGGCATTGCACATAAACGGTGTGTGCGCGTACATAGACTCACTGGGGAGGCAATGTAAGTGGTGTAGGTGGTCAGCGCACACAAATGGGCCGACGGGGGAAGACGTGTGTGGTGATGCATGTAAAGGGCGTGTGGGCCTAGGTAGGCTCACAGAAGAGAAGAAGAAGAGGGTATGCGCACACCGATGGGCCGGTTAGGGAAGACGTACATGAAGATGCATGAAAAGAGGGAGGTGTGCGCGCACATGGGGCGTCTTTAAGGTCGTGCCTCCTGGACCTGAGCAAAGCAGTTTAACGTCATGTGATTAGGACGTGCACTATGGTTTAAGGTCATATAGCTTAGACTGTGGTTATGCAGTTTAAAGTCATGCAACTGGGACCGTGCAGTTTAAGGTCGTGCAACTAGACCTCCGCTGCAGTTTATGGTCATATAGTTTGGACCGTGGCTATGCCGTTTAAGGTCATGCAGCATGGACCGTGTATAAGTCGCCATGTCAGTAGGGGGTCATGTGGGGTAGGCACGTGGATAATAACTTGAATCCTGGCGATAAAGATAGTTAAGGCTATCCACATGTCAAGAGATGTAGATGAAGGTGGTGACCCTACGAGGGGTAGTTAACGGGAAAGGCTTCACTGGGGATTTGGAGGGCCAGTGTAACTCCATGGGGATAATAAATATCGGTGTGCATGGAATTCCGAGAGGCTAGGGCGCGGATGAACCCACCGTGGGTTGAAGGAAGAATGTCTCTCACTCTCTAGAGATGATGGGATGAGTACGACCCTTTCATGCATCTAACTCTGTTGGGGATCTTGTTGGAGTTATGCTTATGGATCATTCGGCGCACTGCGCCTTACAGTTTTAGGGTCTTGTAGCTCGGACCATGGCTGTGTAGTTTAAAGTCATACAGCTAAGACCATGCAGTTTGTGGTCGTGCAACTAGACCTCAACTATAGTTTAGGGTCATATAGTTTGGACCGTGGTGCTAAGCCTTTTAACATCATGCGGCCAGGGCGTGCACAATGGTTTAAGGTCACACAGCTGGATCATGGTCGTAAGTTCAAAGTCATGTGACAAGGACTTCGTAGTTTGAGGTCGTGCAACTGGACCTCCGTTATAGTTTAAGGTCATACAGTTTGGATCGTGGTCATACAGTTTTGAGTCAGGAGACAAGGACTATGGCTATGCAGTTTATGGTCATGCAGCTTGGATTTAAGGTCATGAAGCGCGGACCATGCAGTGTAGTTTAAGGTTATGCAATGCGGACCATGGTCATGAAGTTTTGAGTCGTGAGACAAGGACTGTGGCTATGCAGTTCAGGGTCATGCAGTTTGGACCATGGTCATACAGTTTTGAGTCGTGAGACAAGGACTGTGGCTTTGCAGTCTAGGGTCATGCAGCTTGGACCGTGGCGGTGCAATTTAAGGTCATGCTGTGCAGACCATGGTCATACAGTTTTGAGTCTTGAGACAAGGATTGTGGCTCTGTAGTTCAGGGTCATGCAAGTTGGACCGTGGTCATAGAGTTTTGAGTTGTGAGACAAAGACTGTAGCTAGGCAGTTTAGGGTCATCCAGCTTGGACCGTGGGGGAAGAAACCCCGTGGGGAGTAGAGCCATTACCAGAAATTGTGCTTGCTGAGGGGTGAGATTCTGATCTATGGAATGAACTTCTTGAGGGTATGGGCCGATGGTCTGAAGGGGAGCACTAAGGCTTGATTATGAAATTAAGTGCAACATTAAACCTGGATGATGGCGTCAGGTCCCTTGATGAAGCACACGGTAGTAGCCCTTGGCCAGACGAATGGCGATAACTCCTTGATGGGGTGTGTGACAATAGCCTCCTAACGAAGCGCTCGGTGGTAGTCCCTGGCTGAGATGTGCATCGACAACCTTTTAAACGAAGCACGCGGTGCTTGTCCCCTGGACGAAATCTTGACGAGGCACGCGGTGATGCTGCTTCGGGTCTCGAGCTTGGCCACCCCGGCCTGGCCTCATTGCCGTCAAGAGCTAGGGACTAGAGCGTCATTTCAAGTTTGTCGGGGGCAGTCTTCGATACTGCGGGGTATAAAAGAGGGAGAAACCCCACATTACTGTTTTACCGAAGGGTAAAACAGTAGAATGGCTTTTTAAAGAGAAAGAGCCGAAGTTCCTGGTGAGGGTTTTTCGACGAGCTCTTCCCGGCTAGAAAATGTAGAGAAAGGTCCTTGGGGATTTTTTTGGCGAACTTCAGGCGGTGTGAAGCTTCGCGGTGTGCTTGCACCCAGTTTTTAGCCAACATCGAAGCTTTCTGAGCAAGGAAGAGGATTTCTTGAGGCCTTGACAGAATTTGCAGAGGTGCCCTGCAGGAGTTTGAGTGCTTCTCCAGTCATTCTGCTATTGAAGATGAGGTCGCAAAGATCTTAAAGGGCTCTGTCATCTTTCTCATTATCGAAGGATAAGGAGAGGGGGTTGCATTGAGCTAACCAGAATTTTAGTAGAATTTCGGTGAGCTTTGGTGGACTGCTGAAGTGGGAAAAACCAGGGCGAAGGGCAATCCACCGAGTCTTAGGGAAGTCTTTGGGGGACTTTCGGTGGTTTTCACTAACTCCGATAACAAGAAGGAGGTGGGAGAAGTTTTTCTCAGTGGACGGGAGTGGATTCCCGGGGAGCAGAAGAAAGCGCCGGTGGGAAACAGAAGGGTTGGGAGACCGTAATGGTCGAGGACGTGAGGAGTCGTGGGACAACGATCAGTCACCCTATGCATGTGCAGTTACAGGCCATGTCGCAAGTGTCAGGCGACGTGTCTGGATTTCAAGGAGTGCATGTGCAGTGCGTGTTGACGGCTGGAGTGAGGTATTAGTATGCCTTGTCTCATGGGACGTCGATGGTCCTTGATTGATCACGAGACGACGATTCCCTCAGGGTGGCAGATGGTGATAGTCTTGCCTATCGAACTATCCATTGTGGGAAGCTTGAGGGATATTTTCCTCATCAGTTCGTCAGGAAGCATGGGCTGGATCCGGGCTATCCGCTCTCGTGTTCTTCGAGAAAAGGCATAACAAGGTTTCCCAATGGAAGCTGAACGAGTTGGGAACTCACAAGGAGATTCGACTAAGAGAACGAAAGAGAAAGAGAAAGAGGTAAAGAGAGAGAAAGAAGGAAAAAGAAAGAAGGAGAGAGGAAGCCATCAGTCCGATTGAGAGAGTGAAGGAGAAAGAAAGAGAGAGAAATAAGAGAAGAAGAGGAGAGGAAAAGAAGGGGAGAGAGAGTGTAAGTGGTTACCTAGTGTGACCCTTGAGTCGGACCGGGGGTTAGGTTGGAGATAAGGAGTTCCAAGTTGGGAGTGAGGGATTCTAGGTTGGAAGTGGGAAATTCTAGGGGTAGTCCCCTATATGGAAAGTTTTCTCTCTCCTCTCGTAAAGGGAGGGTAGAGTCAAAATATTTTAAACCAAGGGAAACTCAAGCTATTTCAATTTTGAAATTATTTCAAGCATATGGTTACAAATGATCATGTGATGCTTATATAACATTCCCTTGAAAACAAGGCTGGATGCTCAAAACTAAACCTAATTGTTGAAACTTACATTTTCCATGATTTAAAATTAACTCCCATTTTTGGGGAAAAAAGACCATTTTACCCCTACCCACAATCTTGGAAATGGCAAGATGGTCCCCAAAAAGGTACCATTGGCCATGGTGATCCTTTGAGGATCATTTGGTGCCCTTTTGATAACCCTTCGCTGAAAGTAATATCGTAAAAGTAACTAGCTCAGCGAGGTGATTGTTTTGACATATCACTTGATCTTAGAAGTTTTGAGCCTTTCTTGAAATCCGACGAAGGATGGAAATTTGCAACCTTGAATCCTAGATCATGCTCATTTATTGAAATTTTGGTTCAATCTTTTCACCATAAAATGACGAGAAGTCGCCATGGTCGTTTTTGACAAAAAATGCTCGATTTGATCGCTGGATCGCACTTTCCGAATTAAGGAAGTCGCTAGAATATGGATTCCGGTCACTAGAAAAATGACCCTTTTTAAACCTCAAAATACAATACTTGCGATCTTTTATCACATGAGACGTTTAATTTGAATCCAAACCCTCAACGCTACGATCGCAACTGACATATTTTCAAGTCGATCTAAGGTTCGGGCATCGTGATAAGACCATTTGATCGAGGGAGTTTCCTTCTTCCAAAAATCTACAACACATGAGTTTTCTTGAGCAAGTTCTCTTTAGGATTTCTTCCGTCTCTAGTCGTGCCATATATCAAAATGTGCACATTGACAAGATGAAGAACCTCCTGAAATTTGGGATTGATTAGGCTTAAAACGGAGAAGTTACAGTCTTTAGAAGATTATCCTGAAATCATACGGCACAATTTCCATAAATGGAAACTGGTTCACCGAATGTGCACCAGGATAGTCTATAACCCACTTGTTTCAGTAAGTTGGCCTCAGAGTGGTCCAGAAGTATTTGTATGAGCTGAAATTTGATATCTGGGGGTTTTCGAACCTTCTAAATTCAACAGAAGTGGTCTGGTATTAATCAGAGACCTCGATGATAGGGATGTAGTTATGAGGTGCATTTTTAGCATGTTGGGAACCGAATTTGAAAACTGTTTTTCGTCTAATCCACCTTAACTTTGTCAAATTACGACGAAACTTGGTGGGTGTTCGTAGGGAGTCAAATGTCAAAAAAATACCCTATAACAAATCTATCTTTACTAACAATGTATTTCTCTCTCCCCCTTGGGGTCCATCTCTCTCTAGGTGTGTCTCTCTCCTAAACCTATTCCATTAAATCTCTCTCTCTCTCTCTCTTTCTCTTTCCTAACAACCTATTTCACTAAATTAGTTCCATATAATTTCTTTCAAAAACAAAAACTTCCAAGTTAATACAAAAAGAAAAAATAAATTTAGTTAAAGAGATCCATTTTATTGCCATGAATAGTATTTTAAACTTCATTTTGTTTATAAAATAAATTTAATAGACAGTAAACACTCAAATAGCTCAGTCAAGGGATAAGTATGAATGACCATAATTTATCAACATTTGTACCAGTAAAGATACTATTCTTACCAATGTATATAACACTTCGTTCGTGCAATACCTAGTGGCGTAAGACATGTATTCAGTGTTTACATCATATTTTTGACAAACCACTATTGTTTTCAATTTCCTAAGACACTAGATTTTAAATAAAATATAGTGATTTTTTAAAATTTGTTTAGGCTAAAACAGGTTGATCTGGATCGCTGGTCCACAATTTGACACGGTTTTTTAGGCGGTCGATTTGGGTCGCCAAACTATTTTTTAAAACCTTCCTTATTTGTGGAACAATTATGCTTCATTCTCTTTGAGGGCTTGATGAGAATTTGATTCCTCTTACTAATGGCAACGTTTAATTCATCACAATTAAAGCCTTGACCCCCATTTCATGGGCCTCAAAAGTGATCATCGTATTTAATGAATTGATCAATTTTTCTAGACCTTTGTGACCATTGTGGGTGCAGTTTAGTTTGGAACTATGTGCGATCACTACAGATGAAATTTAGTTTGGAACAATGAGTGATTTTTATATGAGAAAGTTATGAAATTAATGACAAAAGTTGAATATTTCATAACAAAAGTTGAACAATCTAATACCTTACCCATGTCTTTTGTTTTGATACCAGACTAAATGCATTCTAAATGCACTATCAATAAGAACATGTAAACTTGCTGAAAACGTGAAAGGATGGATATATCTCTTAGTCCCACATAAGACTAAGTGTGTTCTAATGAACACTTGATATACTGAAATATTGCTCAACAAAGTCCATGAAGTGAGCTGGAAAGTTATCTTAACTCACAGCTGATAAGATATGCGTATGGCTCTTGATAATACTTACTCAGATATGCATCATACGATATGAGATATATGATATGATGAGGACCCATCATATGAGAGGCCGAATGTGCCTGTGGATTCTTGATTTGTCAGTTAGTCCCTAAATGTTCTAATTCACGACTGATAAAGATCTAATCCCAACAGCTCATCAGCTAATCATATTCAAGATTGACATAAGATATTAAAGCCATATCGTCTTGAGACAGATTCTAGGATACATATACTGTTAAGACTCTATATATGCCTATCCATGTAATATATGAAGGAACATATATGGCTTAATTTTGGCATTTATCATTAGTCACACTCGTGCGTTGTAACTTACGGTCTATGATAAGAGATCATGAAGAATTTTCTATTTGAGACAAAAATTTGGAATGCATATGTTCCATGGCACACAAATACCTCTCCATTGGATGCTAGAAGCATTCTGGGAGAGATGTGATATGACTCTTTTAAATTCGTCCTTTCGTTAAAGATAATGCGGGTTTTAACAGATGGAGCATAGGGGAAATCTTGCTATATGTTGATATATTGAAGTAAATCCCTGAAGATATATATGTTGCCTTAAAGTCCAGGAGTGATATAACTTGAGCGATATTTAGACCTGGTTTATCACATGTCCTTATCTACCGTTAGTTCAGATATGACTTGATTGACATCCCGAAACTTGATGTTTTTGAGATTAAGATGAGACTCTCAAGGTCCCATGTTGGAGGCATTATAACTCTCTCCCTAAAGTTTCATATCAATGGGAATGGGCTTAATCCATTATCCGTATAGCCCAGTGGTTGGAGCCTTAAAGGCCCTATACCTAATCTCTCTCTTCTTCTCTCTTCTCAATTCATGCACGGCGATGCCTATCGATGTGCATGTCTTTACTTTTCTTTCTATTGTCTCTTTCCCTCTGTCATAGGCAGCGAAGCCCTATTGTCGTCCATGTTCTCTTTCTCTCTCTCTTCCTATCATGGACTGTGGAGTATCATCGTCGTCCATGTTCTCTTCTCTGTCCCTTCCTGCCATGAACGGCGGAGTCTCATCATCGTCCATGTTTTGTTTCTCTTCTGTCATGGATGGTGGAACCTCGTCGCCGTCCATGTTTTCTCTCCCTTCTTGTCATGGATGGCGGAGTCTCATCGCCGTCTATGTTTTCTTTCTCTTCTGTCATGGATGGCGAAACCTCATCATCATCCATGTTTTCTCTCCCTTCCTGTCATGAACGGCAGAGTCTCATCACCGTCCATGTTTTCTTTCTCTTCTGTCATGGATAGCAAAACTTCACCGTCATCCATGTTTCATCTGCCTTCATGTCATGGGCAGCGGAGTTTCATCGCCGTCCATGTTTTCTTCCTTTTTTTTCATGAACGGCAAAACTTCATCGCCATCTATGTTTTCTCTCCCTTCCTGTTATGGACGGTGGAGTCTCATCGTCGTCCTTGTTTTCTTTCTCTTCTGTCATGGACAACAAAACTTTATTGTCATCCACGTTTTCTCTCTCTTACTGTCATGGATGGTGGAGCCTCACCGCCGTCCATGTTTTCTCTCTCCTTTGTCATGGAAGGTAAAATCTCATCGTCGTCCATGCTCTCTTCCTTTCTCTCCTCTGTCATAGACAGCGAAAGCTCATAACTGTCCATGAACTCTTTTTTCTTCCCTCTTTTCTGTCATGGACGGTGGAACCTCATCGACGTGTAAGTTTCTTCTCTCTCTCTCTTCTGTCATGACAGCAGAACCCCATCGCCATTCATGTTTTCTTTCTGTTCTCTTTCTTGTCATGGATGATAGAATCTCATTGTTAGTCCATGTTTCTTTCTCCTCTCTCTCTCTATCATGGACGATAGAACCCCATCACCATCCATTTTTCTTTTCTCTTTCTATCTCCTGTCATGGACGGTGAAACCCCATTTGTCGTCCATGTATCTTTTCTCTTTCTCTCTCCTATCATGGACGTTGGAACCCCATCGCCATCCATATTTCTTTTCTCTTTCTCTCTCCTATCATGGACGACAGAACCCTATCGCTGTCCATGTTTTCTTTTCCTTTCTCTCTCCTCCATCATGGGTGGTGGAAGCCCATCGCCCTCCATGCTTCTTTCCATTCTTCTCTCTTTCCTTTCTTCCATCTCTTCTCTCTCTTCTTTCTCTCTCTCTCTTCTTCCCATTCTCTTTTCTCTCTTCTTTATTTCTCTCTCTCTTCCCTCTCTCTCTTCTTTCTTCTTGATATTTTTCTCATCTTCTTCTCTCTTCTCCTTTCTTCTACTCTGTTCTTCTCTTTTCATTCTCTCTTTCTTTGTCTTCTTCTCTTACACTTTCTTCCCTTTTCTTCTCCTTCTCTCTTCTTCTATTTTCCCTTTTCCCTCTCTTTCTTTTCCATCTGCTTTTTTCTTTCTCTCTCGTTTGACCAAGGGAGGCTAAGATTAACACTAACATGGCAGTCTCATCGTCTATCAGTATTACCGTTGTGCTGGCTTGAGTTACCCTGCCCATCTTGTTGCCACGTCTGGCTAGCCATCATGCCAAGCTCGTCGGTGTTGGTTTTATTGTCTAGTAGTACTGCCGCCGTGCCGATCTGAGTTACCGTGCCCGTCTTGCTACTACACTAGGTCAATCACCTACTGGTCGAGCTACTGTGTTAGTCCAGGCACTTGGTCAAATGCTTCTCTCCCCTTTTATCTATTATATCCCTTTCTTTTCCTTTTCTCAAACCATTCTCTATCCTCTTATTCTCCCCTTCTGAGATGTGCAAGCCAGTGTAAATTCGTCCAAACACAAGGAGCAGTCCCTTGGCCTTGGTTAGGTGCCTCGACCTCACCCTTCAGTTCTGGATGATCTGGTGGCACGTGTCTCGAGTTTCAGGGAAACCAGGACTTTGAGATCGCTCTCTCAGGAACCTTGCTTAGGAGCAAGGGCATGTATACCAACCGATGAGAGAGGAATTTACAGTGGGTTCAAGACTTACTCGGGCTGGCTCGTGTGGGCACCCTCTTAGATCACGAAGAAAACCCCTCAGTCTTATAATTGGTTCGAAATCGCCTCCCTTGACCTGTATTCTCCTGTTTTCTGCAATCACACACTCATGGTTAATTTTACAAGCCAAGTAGGCCTAGGGACCCCACCTTGTCTTTGGGTGAATGTACACAAGTGTGCACATTCAAAGGAGAAAATGAAAGAAATGATGAAATGAGCGTTGGGAGAAGGAAGAAGAGAGAAGGAAAGAAAAAAAAGATACATTTGACTAGGGGACTAGCCTAACAAGTGGTTAGATTGACATGATGATTGACCTGACGTGGTAGCAAGACGGGCACGATAACACGGACCAGCACAACGGTAATATTATTTGATGACAGAACACCAACACTGACTAATATGGCACAACATTTAGTTTGACATGGCAGCAAGATGGGCCCGGTAACTTAGACCGGCACGGTGGTAATACTGCTCAACGATGAGACTATTGTGACAGTGTTAGAGTTGTCCCTTGGTCAAATGAGAGAGGGAGAAGAAGAAGAAAGAGAAAGAAGAGAGATAAGAAGAGAGAGAAGAAGAGAGAAGAGAGAGAGAGAGAGAGAGAGAAGAAGAGAGAGAGAGAGAGAGAAGAAGAAGAAGAAGAAGAGAAGAAGAGAGAAGA
>NW_006499563.1:2816388-2887856 GCF_000471905.2 Amborella trichopoda | reverse complement strand
AGAGAGAGAGAGAGAGAAGAGAAGAGAAGAGAGAGAGAGAGAGAGAGAAGAGAGAGAGAGAGAGAGAGAGAAGAGAGAGAAAGAAGAGAGAAGAGAAGAGAGAGAAATAATAGAAAAGAAGAGAGAGAAGAAGAGAGAAAGAAGAGAGAAAAGCATGGATGGCGATGGAATTTCACCATTCATGATAGAGAAAGAGGAGAGAGAAAGTACGTGGACGGCGATGGACTTCCACCATTCATGATAGAGAGAAGATGAGAGAGAAAAAACATGGACAGTGATGGACTTCCACTATCCATGATAGAGGAAAGAGGAGAGAGAAAGAACATGAACGACGATGGACTTCTGCCATCCATGGTAGAGAGAGACAGGAATGAGAAATGAATTTCATGCACGATGATGAGCATCGCCATGCACCACATGAGAAAAGGGAAATTTGGAAAGAGGCCCAGCTCGCCATTCGGGTTAAGGCCCGGCTCACTACGCATATTTCTAGAAGATAAAGGAAGGCTGAGAACATCATACCCGACGATGAGCATCGTCATATGTGACTGGAGGGGAGAGAGAAAAGGAATCAGAGTGAAGGCAAGAAAGACAGGGAGGAGGAAAGAGGATTTTAGAAAAGAGGAAGAGGAAAGGAAAGTAGAAGGAGAAGAAAAGAAAGAAGAGAGGGCAAAAGAAAGTGAGGTGAGAAATTGGGAAAGAACCGGAGAAGAAGGACGTAAAGAGAGAGAAAGAGATTAGGAAAGAGAAAAAAAGAATAAGGAAAGAGAAGAGGAAAGAGGTACGCATGGCGCTGCCACCACCATGGGTGTCAGAGAGAAAAGAAAACAGAAAGAGAGGTTCATGCAAGGTGTTGCCATCGCCGTGCATGTTCAGACAGAGCGAGACAAAGAGAAAGATAGAGCAGAGAGAGAATAAAGAAAGGAGAAGAGTAAGAAGAAGAAGAGAGAAAAGAATACACACACGACATTGTCATTGATGTATGTGTGAGATAGAGAAAATAAAATAGAGAGAGAGAGGTTCGTGCATGATGCTACCATTGCTATGCACATTTAGTCAGAGACAAATAGAGAGAAAGATCGAGATGAAGAAGAAAAAGAGAGAATGGGACACACACAACGCTGCCATCATCGTGTGGGTTAGAGAAAGAGAAGGAAGAAGATGACATGCACGACTCTGCCACAGCTATGCGTGTTCACTGAGAAGAAGAGAGAAAAGCTGAGAAAAGAAGAAAAAAGAAAGGAGATGAAGTAAGAGAGAAAAAAAAAGAGAGAGAAATAGATAAAGTCGAGAGGAGGAGAGAGAGATGAGAGGATGAGAGAGAAAATTACCTTCTCCTTTCTCTCTCTCCAAGATGCACCCATGAATTCTAAGAAGAAATACGAACTTTATTGATCAATTGAATGCTTGAGGGGGAATTAGGGAAGAATCCTTTACAATTAGGTTTAGCATGTATTTATAGAATTGGGCCCAAACATGGGTGGATGCCCAAAAACTATCTCAATTGATGATAATTACAATTTAATTGAATTAAAATAAATTCTAAAAATGGGTGCAAAATGATTGTTTTGTCCCTGCCTAACAATTCATAAAATTTCAAAACAGTCCCTGTTGCTTCCCTACAACATATTGGATCGTCTGTAGATGATCAGGGGTTGCTTTGGTGCCCATTTGACAGAAAGATGATTGTTTTCTTGTAGGGCTTGACATGGCGATCGATTTGATACCAACTTTGAGCCATGGATCGTGTTTTTAAGCCACGATCATGCAACTTGAAATTTTGATGAATCTCGAAAACTTCAGGTCAATAGTGAGCTCATTCCTTGATGTTTCTTTGTGATCTCTTTACTGGACCACACTAAGCATACTGTCATGATCACGGGGCAACAAACGCAGCTCGATTTCACGCACGGGCGAAGATGTCGCAACTTTTGGGTTATGGCCGGAATCTTGAATTTTAGCATCGAAATTTACAGTCAATTTATTGACTTTATGTATGAAATCCGACCATTCATCACATACGAGATTCAATCCAGAGATAGCCCCAGACCTTATGCACACGATGGAACTGGTCTCACGTCAATCCGACATGCAAGGGCTACGATTTGGCCTCTCGAGTGAGGTGTGTCACTACTGATTTTCCTGTAACTTTCTTTACGAATTAGCAACTTCTCTCTAGCTTTTCTCCTTGCTCGAGCGTCTTCACAGGGAGTGCCACATCTCAAAACACTCATCTTGACGAGACGAACACGCTCACAAAATTTGAGCCTGATCCGACTCAAGACAAGTGAAATATGGCACCTGAAAGTCACTGCTTGAGACTGTAAAAACAGCCACTTTTAATGGTGATTTGGTGTAGGGAGGGTGCATGGGAAAAGTGTGCGGCCTTCCCCTTTTTGGTCTTTTACTCATAACTTTGTCTTGGAGTGCCCAATTAAGCTGAAACTTGACTTATAGGGGTTTTCGACCGTGTCAGATCTAATGACAGTGGTCCCATAGTAATTGATGCACTAAAAATAGAGCTCTAGTTATGGGGTTCGTTTTAGGGTGCTAGAGACTGATTTTTTCGAAATTGTTTCTTTGTCTGCACTGCCTTGGACACGTTGGATTTCAACAAAACTTGGCAGGTGGCCTTTTGAAGTGCTTAAGAACATTTTGAATCATTCTGTGGCAATTCTGAGACTGTTGAGAATTCCACTGTATGTCAAGGCTTTATTGACGGGCTTCTGTTTCTATTTCACATCGGGAATCCAAGGTGCTGAAAAATGTCTTTAAACAGCTTGCCCCATCAAATGTTGTACTTCATGAGAAGTGAGAAGGACAACATTCAAAAAATTTCCTTCGGCTTTACTATTTTTTTCTTCTTTGCCATAGTACCACGTGAACGCTAAGGAAATCCATGCAATGCTGTAACTAGGATGCTCAGACATTTGGATGCAATTTTCAGGTCCATCCATGAAGACTTTAGAGGGATAAGAGACTTTTTTGAGGGATCCTGTCGAAGTTCTCTCCCTCAAGGGACTAATTGTGATTCTTACATTTGAGGATTTTGTACAGACCTCATTGTTAAGAATCAGGCTCGTTTAGCGGTCAAGTGCCATGCTAAAGGGAATTTTTCCCATTTTTGGTCTGGGTATGTTTGTTTTGTTGTTTGATGTAGATGGTCTGTTGGAGGGCCTTTGGTTGGCGTCCATCTGCATGGTGCACCAGATTGTACTCGGTGGGCAAGGTACCTCAGTTTATAGAGGTAACTAGATGTGAGTATAACCCTTGCCTATTGCTTGCAGTTTTTTTTGCATAACAGGTCAAAGTTCTGGTTGAATTTGGCCTTCTTGGGGCGTATTTAACATTTTGGAATGTATTTGTGACCTCGTGGGAATAATGCTCTTCCTCATGAGACTTGTCTTGCCTTCTTGGCGAGTCTTCTGTCTTTCGAGTCCTTTTTGTAAATGGACTTAGGCTGTCGGAATCTTACGTGATGCTCGTATTTTTTTATCCTGGTATTGTGACGCCAAGGATTTTTCTTCTGAATGTGGGCTGAAGCCACCTGTTGAGGCGAGTGCTGCATCAACCTATTTATGGGTCGAAGTGTCTTTTACCGATTTTCACTTGGACTAGGAAGCGGCGTCATAGAGACGACTTTCACCAACTTCCTTTTACTCGGGGATCTTTTACCCATGACCTTTTAGCCATGTCCACCCTTATTTTTCATTTTTACTCACTGTGCCCGTTCGGGTTTTCACTGTGCCCGGGTTTTTATTCACAGAACTCTCTTACTCATGGTTTCGTGACCATGCCCGTCCGTCAGTTTTACTCATGGCGTTCCCTTGTTCAGGTATACTCCATGCCCATTATTTTTTTTCTTTTTTTTTCTTCTTTTTTTTTTTGTGAAGGCGTGTTTAAGATCATGCCTTCGAGACCTGTGCGAAGCCTTTTAAAGTCATGCAGCCAGGACGTACGCTACAATTTAAGGTCATTTAGTTGGACCATAGTGGAGATGAATGACAGTTTGTGGTGGTCATAAAGTGAGCATGGTGATGGTTTGACTCACTTCGGGGAGATGGCACGATGCTACCTATGAAAGATTGATGATGTATGAATGGTGGGTGAAAAGTAGTGACCTACTAGTTGACGACGAGTATGGATGGCGGGATGGTTCGCTGCTTTGTGAGCACGGGTGAAACTCACTGGGGAATGATGAATGGTAATGGAGGAAGATAGATTTACCGGGGGGTGATGAAGGTGAAGCGCACACAAAGATGGGTCGGTCTGGGAAGATGTGCGTGAAGATGCACATAAAGGGCGTATACACGTGTGTAGGGGCGTGTTTAAGGTCATGCCTCCGGGACCTATACAAAGTAGTTTAACATCATACGGCCAGGATGTGCATTATGGTTTAAGGTCATATAGCTTCGACCGTGATTATGCAGCATTGACTCATGCAACTAGGACCCTACAATTTAAGGTCGTGCATTATGGTCATATAGTTTGGACCATGGTGCTAAGCCTTTTAACGTCATGCGGCTAGGACGTGTACTATGGTTTAAGGTCATATATTTTGGACCATGGTTATGTATTTTTAAAGTCATGCAACTAGGACCATGCAGTTTAGGGTCGTGCAACTAGACATCCGCTACAGTTTAAGGTCATATAGTTTGGACCATACAGTTTAGGGTCGTCCATCTAGACCCAGGCTGTGCAGTTTAAGGCAATGCAACACAAACCAAGGATGTGCAGTTTAAGGTCATACAGCTTCGATCATGGTGTGGGTCGTCTAGTAGGTGAAACTTTATGGGGGACTGGTCTGTGGATAGTAATTTGACTTCCCGGGGGTAAAATGATAGCAGGGGCTTTAGATGGGAAGTAGACTGCATTGGGGGATTAGGGGAAAAGTATGATTCCGTAAAGAACTCCATGGGGAATAGGCTCATGGAAGGTAACTCGACTCCTGAGGATAGGATAGCTTGGTATGCGACTGACCCACAGGGGATTGAAGGGGTAAGCATGACCTTAACTCTACTGGGGATCAATGGGCTGCAGTACGGGTGTAGTTCCTACTGGGGATGAGGGACAGTGGCCTGCTCTTGACTCCATTGGGGATGACTAGTCATGACCTGAGTGGAACGTCCTGGATGCAACTCTACTGGGGATGACAGAGGTTACGACTTTGATGCAACTCCACTAGGGATAGTGTTAGAATACTCACGGTGATGATCAAGTTTAGACATGCATGACGCTAGCCACAGACAACAGCTACATACGCGGCCATAGTCATTGGCGCATTTAGCGCTAGCACGAGCGGCGCTGGCATGCACGGGAGTGGTCACGAGCGGAAGTAGCACTGGCATGCACAGCGTTGGTTGCATGCGACGTTAGTCACGCTCGGTGATACGAAACACAGCCATCATTTAGCCTGCATTTGGGCCTCGGGCATGGGCCTTGTCTGGTCCTGTTCATCTGAAGGTCAATGCTCGGTGTTGCAGGGGCGGCAGTAAGCCTCTATTAAGGCCTCGAGGCTGAGCCCGACTCTGTCCAGATCTGCCTTTGATAAAAAATTTTCTTCATGACCGAGCAAGTAGTCGCAGAGCTTTTGTACTGCGAAGATTAGGGCCACGCACATCATCTCTATAGGGGATAATTCTTCTTTGCCCCTTACATCCTACGATTGAGATAGTACACTACGGTTTCTTTCCCTTCATCATTGTTCTGCGCCAACAGTGCCCCAAGTGAGTCGTCCAGAGCAGTCACGTATAGGATGAGAGGTCTTCCCAGTACTGGTGTAGGGAGCATAAGAGGGTTGAGCAAATAATGCTTGATGTCATCAAGGGCTGCCTGACATACTTCATCCCAGATGAGTGGGGTATCTTTCTTTAACAGGTGAGTAAAGGGTTTACCGCGACCTGATAGGTTTGAGATGAACCTATGGATGTATGCCAGCTGCCCTTGAAGAGAGCACCTGTAATGACCCTAAATTCTTGAGCTTGATGAAGTCACTGCTGCGCGACGAAGGGGGAAAGAAGAGAGAGCGCGGTGATAGAGGAAGGAAGAGAGAGTGCAGCGAAAGGGGAAGGAAGAGAGCACATGGTGATAGAGGAAGAGAGCGTGTGGCGATAGAGGAAGAGAGTGCACATCGAAAGGGGAAGGAAGAGAGAGCGTGACAATAGAGTAAGAGAGCCCGCGGAGAAGGGGGAAGAGAGCACACGGTGAAAGGGGAAGAAAGAGAGCGCGCGGCGAAGGAGAAAGGAAGAGAGCAAATGACGATAAAGGAAGAGAGCACGCGGCTAAGGGGGCAGGAAGAGAGCGCTGTTTGAACATATTTTTCAGCACCTTCGTCCCTGATAGGAAGCAGGTCAATAAATCCTACGAAACAGTGGAAATTCTTGACAGTCTCAGAATAGCCCCAGAATTGGTCAAGATCTTCATGAACACTTCGAAAGACCACCTACTAAGTTTCTTCGCAATCAGACATGTCTAAGGCAGTGAACGCAAAGAAAAAATTTGAAAGAAATTGGTCTCTAGCACCTTGAAATGGACCCTGTAACTAGAGCCATACATTTTGTGCATCAAATAGTTGTGGGACCACCATGCAATTAGATCCGACACGATCAAAAACCCCTATGGGTCAAGTTTTGGCTTAATCGGGCAATCTAAGACAATGTTATGGGTAGAATACCAAAAAGGGGTAAGCCTCACACTATTCATGTGTGGCCTCACTGCGTCAAAACACTATTAAAGGTGGTTGTCTTTACAGTCACTGGCAGTCACTTTTGAGGCCTATAACTCACTCGTTCCAACTTGGATCGCTCCCAAATTTGGTGAGCATGTTCGTCTCATTAAGACGAGCAATTCGATTTATTGTACGCGTCGTGAAGACACCCGAGTGGAGAGAAAAACTAAATGAAAGTTGCTAATCTATGATGGAAGTTGCAGAAAATTCAGCACGTCTCGTTCGAGCAGCCAGATCACGATGCTCCCATACTCGATCGACACGAAACCAATTGCATTATGTGCGTGAGGTCCGACGCTATCTCTGGTCCAAACCTTGTGTACGATGAACTGTTGGATTTCACAAATGAAGGAGTCAAAGCTGCTGTAAATTCTGGCCGCCGAATTTTAAGATTCCGGTCAAAATTTCAAAACGAAAAAATCTTCATCCGGACACGTAATCAAGCTACGTTTGCTGTAGCGTGATCATGATGACATGCTCAGTGTGATTTAATGAAGAAATCATGAAGAAACATCAAGGAACGAGCACACACTCGATCCGAAGTTTTCAAGATTCATCAAAAATTCAAGTTTCATGATCATGGCTAAAAAACATGATTCATGGCTCGAAGTTGGTATCAAAATGATCACCATGCCGAGCCCTACAAGAAAACAATAATCTTTCAATCAAATGGGCATCAGAATGACCTTGAGTTAGCAACAAAAGATCACACATATTTTGGGGCAGCAGCAGGGACTGTTCTGGAATTCCACACATTGTTAGGTAGGGGCAAAATAGTCCTTTTGCACCTATTTTTAGAATTTCTTTAAATTCAATTAAATTGTAATTGTCTTCAATTCTAGCTATTTTTTTAGGATACACCCACATTTTAGCCCAACTCTATATAAACATGCAAAGCTAAATTGTAAGAACCTTTGGTTCATTTCTCATTGATTCAATAAAATTTCCATTCTTGGTAAAGTTCTTAGGTATGTCTTGGAGAGAGAGAGAGAGATGAGAGAGAAGAGAAGGGATGATACCCTTTGGGCAGGTAACTTTCTCTCTCCTCCCCTACTTCTCTCTCCTCCCCTCTTTCTCATCTCTATCTCTTTCTCTCTTCTCCCCTCTTTCTCTCTCCTCCCCTCTCATGTTTCTCATTTTTATCTCTATCTCTCTTCTTCTCGTCTTTATCTCCTACTCTTCTTTTGAAGTCAGTCAGTGAAGCCTAGCGTCGGTTGGAGTTCTCTCTCTCCTTCTCTTCTATTACAGTCAATGAAGCTTAGCGCCAACTAGATTTCTGTCTCTCTTTCTCTTTGGTTGCAATCGGTGAATCCTAGCGCCTACTAGATTTTCTCTCCTTCTCTTATATTGCAATCAACGAAGCTTAATGTCGGTTGGATTTCTCTCTCTCTTCTCTTCTGTTGCAGTCGGTGAGGCCTAACATCGGTTGGATTTCTCTCTCCCATTTCTATCACAGTCGATGAAGCCTAACGTCAGCTCGATCTCTCTCTCTTACTTGTCTTCCATCACAACTGATGTAAGCTTAGCACCTGTTGGGTCTCTCCTTTTCTCTTCTTCTGATATAGTCGGTGAAGCCTAACGTCGACTGCATTTTCTCTCTCTTCTTCTGACTCAGTTGGTGAAGCCTAGCATCGACTGTATTTTCTCGCTCTTCTTTTGATACAGTTGGTGAAGCTTAGCATCAACTATATTTTCTCTCTCTTCTTTTGACACAGTCAGTGAAGCCTAACGTCGACTGCATTTTCTCTCTCTTCTTCTGACAGTCGATGAAGCTTAATGTCGACTGCATTTTCTCTCTCTTCTTCTGACACAGTCAACAAAGCACAACATTGAATACATTTTCTCTCTCTTCTATTAACACAGTTGGTGAAGCCCAGTATCGATTGCAATTGCTCTCTCTTCTTCAGGCACAGTCGGTGAAGCCTAGTGCTGGCTACATCCTCTCTCTCCTCTTCTCTGTATAACACAGTCAGTGAAACCTAATGCTGACTGTATTTTCTCTCTCTTCCTTCTAACAGAGTCGATAATGCCTAGCGTCGACTGCATCTTCCTTCCCTCTCTCTCTTTTACTCTCCCTCCTTTCATACTCTTCTCTTCCTTTCTTATCCCTCCCTCCTTCTGTTCCCTTGTTCTCTTACTTCATTCTTATTCTTTCCTCATAACCATCATTTTGTTACTCTTTCATTCGACTAAGAGGAATTGAGGTTAGCCTCTCATGGTATTCCTATCGTCTAGCCGTAATGTTGTTGTGTCAGGATTACTTGACCCACTTTATTGCCACGATAAACTAACCATCGTGCCTAGCTAGTTGGTACTGGTAATGACATCTAATAGTAATCATGTGAGCCGGTCTTAGTTATCGAGCCTGTTTTACTACCACGTCAGGCCAATTATTCATTTGCTTAGTCACCGCTCTGATCCTTCCGCTTAGTCGAATTCTTCTCTTCCCCATCTTCTTCTTTTATTTTTCTTTTTGAATGCACGTGCTTGTGTATGTTTATCAAAGAGGAAAAGGGTGAGGTCTGACTCTTCTGTCTTCTAACCTTGTCATATGTGTGTGATTGGAAGAATACAAGACAAGGGAGGTGATTCCGAACCAGTTTTATTACTGGGGGGCTTTCTTCGTGATTTAGAGGGCACCCATATGAGGCAGCCTGAGTAAGCCCTGAACCCATTTTAAATTCCTCTCTTACTGGTTTGTAACACCTGCCCCCGTTCTCAAGCAAAGTTCTTGAGAGAGCGATCTCAAAAACGCCCCGGATCTTCCATCAAAACCCGAGACGCATGCCGCCCGATCCCCAAAAGGATCCAAAGGGCGAGATCGTGGCACCTAACCAGCTTGGCGACTCCACTGGGGACTTACTACCTCTTAGTTTGATCGTTTTAATTTGGCTAGTTTTTTCTTTTATTATATGCTTTCATTATCTTTTCACATTTTATATGTGGGTTGCGGGTTTTGTAACCCATTTATCCGGATTGGGGATTTTCTTATCCCCGTATTCAAGAGTGTCCCTAGGGAACAAGTTCCTTCGACTTCATTCCCAACCATCCTCTTGAGCAAAGACCCCTTGTCTAGCTCCCAGGGCTTAACCTAGACCAGTGTGAGGCGGGACTTAAAGGTCCCACACTCCCCATTTCCTCGCTCTGGTGGAAACTCCACCAAGGTGCCCTGCATCGGCAGCACTTTTGTTGCCCCACATAGCTTGCACCTAGCCACCGGCAAGTCACTTGCTGGTCGTGTTCCTAAGGTACGCCGGAAGGCTGTCCAGTCCCTTTCTGTAAAAGGCAAACAAGGTGTCATTGCTTCTATGCGTCGCCATAAGGATACCCCCCATAGTTCTAAACCATTAGTCTCTATCCCTAGAGGCTCAACACATCGAGGTGGAAACCACACGGTCTCCACCCTTCACACATACCACAAGGCTCATGGGCTACCCACTCGAGTCACACCTTAGGGGGTAGGTCCTGCATACATTACTCATATGCATCCCACTGCTTGGGGAATGCCATTATTATGCCAACCCGAGTACACAAGAGACGACCCCCTCGTCCTCCTACTCTGCACACACAAGCACACCCTGTAAGGGAAAAGCCTACACCAGTTCTCTTACAAACAATTGCTCATAGTTCTTGGCCTCTTAAGGCCAGATCACTTGCACGAGCCCTAGCTGACCCCCAAGTCTCCTGTAATCCTTCTTCAGGGGGCGCACACACGTCACCATCGCAGACGTCCCCTCGCCCTAGACTTGGGCCTTCGCATGACTCAATCCTGCTCCGGCCCACTCCTACTTCATCGAGCAAACACCTTCAGCCTTGGCACTTAAAGGTTTTCCCCAAGAGTACCATCCTAATCCAGCTGCACCACTTTGGTCGTGTCTCTGGAGATCATAGGAGAGCTCAAGGCATTAACGTGACGGAATATCGAGTCCTTCATCCTCTCCGACCCAAGGTGACTCCAATTCCTGACCTTCATCCATTGTTGCAACTGATGGAAACAGCTCTCTCCCGTGTAAGAAGAGCTAACCAGCCGCAGTTTTGGCACGAGGTCCATCAAAACCTCAAGGCTAAACATGATAGAGGTCTGCAAATTTTGACTAAGGACGTGACCAAGGCAGTCAAAACAACCAATTCTGACGGTCCTCTTCACTTGAATCCCTTCTACCCCCTTCAGACGACGAAGCCAGAAGAAGAGCTCCCTGAGCCCTGTGTTGTGGTTACTGTTGTAGAAGAAGACCCAACCACTCAGCAGCTACGGTCCCAAGACCGTCAAGAACTTTTCCAAACGAGGTCAGCATACAAGAGTCGAGTTCAGTCAGGGCATGCTGGCCCCTTTCTGACTGACTTACCACGTATGACCCGTCAAGTTCGTAGGCCCTCAATTACCACTAACGTTGACCTCCATAGAGAAACGATCAATGTAATGGTTGTAAGCGAGCCCGGTGATGCCCAGGAAGAGCGCATGAACAAGTTTGAGGATATGATGTGCATGATGATGGAAAAGATCGATCGTATCGACGTCGCACGCCAATCGACTAACCATGAGGTCAATTCCCATCACTCTAATGGTGCACCTCCATGGCAGCTCCCTCCTTCTACCTCACAAGACAATTTTGTCCCTCACCTCATCTCTCTGAAAGACATTGACACTATGATAACCCATAGCCTAAAGAACAGACAAATCCCAGGGATATAGGGTGCGATGCCTTATCAAAGACCTTACCTCTCGTATATTGATCAGGTCCCGTTCCCTCAGATTATAAGAAAGGGAAGTTTCCCTTATTTAATGGAACCACATCCCGAAATCATCATATTGCCCACTTCCTGGCAGCATGTCGAGAAACGGCGGCTGACGGGAGACTTCTTCTTTGACAATTTGTTGAGACCCTCGATGGCCCAGCATTTCAATGGTATGCCCGACTTCCTCCGAACTCAGTGCATACATGGGAGGAGATGGAGAAACTGTTCTATCAACGCTTATATGAGGTCGAGAGAGAGGTTCAAACCGTTGAACTTCTCACCCTGACTCAAGACCTCGATGAGCCCGTGGATCAATTCATATCAAGATGGTGAAATTTGGCTTCCCGCCATCCTAATCCTATTCCTGAGAAGGAAGCGTGCCAAACTTAAATGCAGAACATGTGACCCGAGATCGCTCTACACGTCGATGACTCTAATTCAACCTCCATGTCCGAGTTGATCTCTAAATCAGTTTGCATAGAAAGTTTATCACGCCACCATGGTGGGACACGGCAACCATCTACAAGCTCAGCAAACAACTAGGGCAATGGTAGCTCTCAGAATAACACACAGGGCAGCCAACAGAAAGGGGTAATCAGTGCAGCCGTCGTGGTCACTTATTCAAAGAAGGCTCCCTCCCAAAGTTTGGACCTCTCTAAAGGGGTAAGCACAGCAAAGGTAACATCCCAGGCTGGCAAGCAACAACATTCGTACAATTGAGTACCCCCACCAACAAACCTTGATCGAGGTGATTATTTCACTAGGTATAGGAACAAGGTCTATCCCTTCGAGAAGGAATGGGTCCTTGCGTTGTTCCAATTATTATTGGAACATAATATGATCCAGCTTCCTAAAGCCAAGTCCCCCGAGCAACCTGTCCTTGATACTCAGGCTAATTATTGTGCCTACCATCGGAGGATCAATCATCCCATAGATGACTACTACACGCTGAAATATATTATCGAGGCTCTGATTCAAAAGGGTCAGATAAAGCTTGAAGACTTAAAGAAGGCCTTTGGGGCAGCCGAGGCCTCCCATGTAGTAACCATTCACGAGGAAGACGAAATTTCTGCCACCCTTTACACCTTCTCCATTATAATGCTTCAGGAAGGCAAAATCACACTGAAGCAGGCAAGGCAACCCTGTCGCCTTGCTAAGGGGACTGAAGATCGTTGGTGCCCGTACCATTAGATAAGAGGCCATTATCTGTCGGAATGCATAATCTTCCTTGATATATTCACAAAGAAAATGCGGGAGTGTCAGTTGTTTTACAAGCTCACTGTAAGTGATCCCTAAGTCATTCCTCTATCGGGGCAAGAAGATCTCACAAAGCAGGACCTTCCTATCAATGACTCGGACTCCACCGAATCCTCGACTTCCTAGCTATGGATAGTCTGCCATGGCTGAAGCAGACTCACGTCCTTAAGGCGAGAAGCAGTTCGTCAAGCTAGAGCTGTTCGCAAACCCAGCGAGACGAATCAAGCATCACCTCAGAAAATTAGAATGAGGGCTACTCTCCGAAGAAACAAGACCGCTCAACCCACTGTGGAGCAGGAATTTCTCGAGCCCCTTCCTCCACTGCCAACTTTACTAGACTTCATCCATGGCATGATCCTTCTTCCTTCGTTATCATGTCAAGAAGACGTTCCCGTTCCATATCCCACCCAGCATACATCTAATGAGGGTGACGATGTTAAAAGCATTCCCCAATGGTCTAAGCAAAGGAAAGACCTAAAAGACACCCTGCACCCGTCCAACCCTGGTGATGACGTAAAAAGCTGCCCAGATCGATCTTATGAGGGGAATGACCTTAAAAGTCCCCCACCTTCTAACCCTTATCCTTCTTCTTCTCTTGCTTCTCATTCTCCCTCTTCTACGTTCCCTACAGGTACAACCTTGATATGCTCGGACTTTGGGGCTCTCGACTGAGAATTCGAAGGAATCAATATAAGCGGGTCGCAGTGAAAATGATTGAGAAAGACCCTGGCACAACAGCATTCCTAACAGTTGATGATGCCCTAGTAGCTAAAGCCAAGGTAGAGCCACCTTCTTCAAAGAAGCACAAGAAGTCGAAGCCAAAGAAACTCCAGTGGCCTCCTGAGCCTGACTTTGAGAAGTGACTGAGAGAATCAAATGGGAAAAGCTCTCACTCTCAGGGAGCATGCCACATGGTGCAAATTTCAGGAGCAATACCTACCATGGGGCATATAAATCTCAGATCAGGGAGGACGCTGCAGCCTCCATCACAGAAGTCGGGCGCTTTGAAGCTCACCAGTCTGCCACTGCCCCCAATCCAAAAACTAGTTGGCCTATCTTACAGCTCCCTGGGCTCCTTCCTATTCCCAATACTTCAAACAATCCAGCTATTCTCCAATTCCCTGAGACCCCTTTGATCCCATACACTAAGTCTCTTCCAAAACCTCAAACTTCTGTCATGCAAACCAAGCCTGTTGTGCAATCAAGTCAGCCAGGTGGCCAAAATAAACCTTCTCTACTCAAACTTGCTCCTCAACCCAACATACCACCTAAATCAGTGGCAGGACAAGGAGCACAAGGCCTGGATCAAGAAAAGGTGAAATATGATGTGATAGAGAATCTACGAAAACTTCCGGCTCTTCTCAGTATCTATGATGCCATCATGCTCTTGAAGGATTACCAGATATCTTTGGTTTAAGCTCTCTCTAACCCAGAAGTGTACAAAACTGAAGTAGAACCTATTGAGGTCGACCCGGTAATTTTAGAAGGATGTATGCCAATCACCTTTTCAGAGGACGATCTACAGCTCGAGAAAAAATTTCATACTCACCGTCTCATTGTTACTAGTGAATTACATGCTTGCCCCCATCAACTGAATTATGTTAGATGGAGGGTCGGCAGTCAACATTATTCTAAGGAGAATCCTTACTCGATTAGGATTGGGGTCCGAAGATCTTACCTCGACCCACATCACAGTTCAAGGGTTCAACCAATCAGAGGAGAAGCTAACTGGCACGATACGCCTTCGTTTTAAGATCGGTGAGCTAAACGATTATGCCGAGTTTCCTATAATCGACATCGATAGTTCTTACAATATTCTCCTTGATCGGCCATGGTCCATGACCAGAGGGTGGTTCCATCAACATTACACTAATGTTTCAAGTATAGCCGAGACGGGAGACAACATACGGTTTATGCTGACAAAATACCATTCCCTGTGATCGAAACTCACTATGCCGATGCTAAATATTACTTCATGGATCTGGCGTCGCCCTATAAGCCAAACGATGGGGGTCACAAGTCTACATTCAAGACAACGTCTTTGTCTCATGAAGATGTTGAGGATGTTGGGAGAACATTTTCACAGAGGAAGAAAGGCAGGGCAGCAGTTTAGCCCTAACCACCCTTCATTCTAACATCCCAACCATCATCCCTCAAAAAACTCCTTCGCTTGAAAAGGAGTCTTCGACCTCTGCCCCCAGTTCTGAGCCACCTTGGCCGGAAGATGAAGCAGAGGTCATTCTTGAGATTCAGCAAGTCATGGGGATAGAATTCCAGGCTCCAAGGATCACCTATATGCCAGACCAGCAGAAAGTCCTGCATATCCCCATTGCGCTCTTGAAAGCCGAAGTGGTGTGACAACCGCCGTGAAATATTTTTCAAAATCCAATTGTTATAAGTATAGAGGATGCTCCTTAGACCGGTGACCAGCTAAAAGTTCCACTTTTCCCCGACCTCTCAAGAGGAGAGTACTTCGATAAAGAGAAACTTTCTTTCCCTTAAGGGCAGGATCCCTTAGGAAACTTAAGAATCGAAGTTCGCAGTCTCTAGAGTCAGTTGGAGCGTATGCATATCGATTCAAAACATCTTAAGGAGTTCGTATCGGAGACTAACAGCTATGATGAGCTTGAAGTAAATGCGCCACTAATGGAGGCCGAAGCCCCTCCTGACTGGACTATCTATAGCAACCAAGCTCACCAAATCATGAGGAAAATGAACTATGATCCCTTGTCCAATCAGACATTAAGATGAGAAAAAGCAACAACTCCCCATTTCGAAGCTATCCAAGCCGCAGCAGCCCACCATGGGGCTAAATAAGGCCTAGGGTATTAGCCTCTTGGGGCAATAAAAGTGTCGAGAGGCATTCAAAAAAAAGAGAAATCACATGAGGTGTAGCAAAAGTAAGAAGAGAATGAAATCATATAGCAAAGTCAATCAAGAGTGAGAAGCACTTTATTCATCAGTTAAATTTTTTTACAAAGTACTGGCAAGAGGAAATGACATGTTCAGAAACTATCAATCATCTTATTGATCTCTTTGTGGCGCATTGTAGGAGAAGTCTCGGTGCCCTGGACACACTCCTTCAGTTCCGCCACCGTTTGAGTCTCTTCTGCCATCGCCATAGTTTCTGACTCAATTGTGCCATTGAGTTCTGATAAATCTTCAACCAATGAGGCCTCCATCGCCCTCCTCTAAGCCATCTCCGTCTCAAGGCCCTCGAATTCCAGTCTCAGTATTCGCATCTCTTCTTTGATTTCGATCATTCTCGTAAAGCTTATTGCGGCCTTCTTATTGATGCAAGCATCTATCTTCTCACGATAGCGCAAGATCGACTCTTCCCTAAAGGCTAGCCGGCTAGTTTCTTCCTCATGATGTAGCACCCCTAACCACCAGCTCTCCAACTTGTTTAGAGTTTCATTAAAATGGAAAAGAACTTTTGGTGCACTCTCAACTGTGGTGGTCGCAGCAAACTCCTTTAGTCTTGGTAAAGCTTCACCTAGATCATTGAAAGGCAACTCCCTTAAGCCCTGAAGGCCTACTTGAAGCATGCATGTAATCATGTTAGACGCCTTGTTAAAAATGGGCTTAGATGCAGCTGTTGGGATTACTACTATCGAAGAAGCCTCAACCTGCCCTGGTTCTTCAATGTCAACCTACCTGCCTTGACCTTCTCCCATAGGGACCTCTACTTCAGTCCCAGCAGGCTTTGAAGAAACATTTTCCCCTTGCTCTTCATCTGCCACTTCAGCATTAGCAAGTTCAGGAACCTCCTCCATTCCAGTTAAATTCAGCTCTAGCCACGACTTCTTCCATTTGGCTTGCACCTTCAACGGCCAGAACCTCGGCCACGAAGAGCTCAGTCCCCTCATCTTCATGACCTGAGACCATGGACGCAGCAACCTCTCGGTGCCCGGGCACATCATCAACTACGGTCTCTTCTCCTTGATTCATAATCCCCGCTTCGGTCGGGGCACTGAGCTCTTAATGCATGGAGGCCACATCAACATCATATTCCCTTCCTGGAGCAGTTTCTTTGGGACCTGCAGCCTCATAAGTACCGTCCGAGCTGCCTCTGACTCAAGGACTACCCCTGTATTTACCGCCATAAGATCTAAAGTCACCTGCTGAACAGAAGCAATGACAACGGGATCAGAGCGGCCGAAGTTGTCTGCCTCAGTTTCTGAAGAAAAAGAGGACAATTCAGGGGAAGCAAAAGGTGGTCTAGAGAGCGCAAAGGGAATATTGGGAGAGTTCCTAAAAGATCAGAAGAGGAAGAGCTACCTTCTAGTTCTGACATCATAGGAAGGTGGGCACTCGAGTGCCTTCTAGTACGCTCACTAATTGAAGACGGTGCACGAGTATCGACAGCGGTCAAGCGCTTTCTTTTCTTCCCCTATCAAAGTAGGAGCGGTCGCTTCAGATCCACCTCCCTGAGAAGACCATCCAGCCAATTTACTGTTGAGACCACTCCCGATTAGGGCATTCAAATCCTATGGAGAACTCTTTTCATAGCCAGGGACTTGTCGCCCCTCATCCCACAAGAAGAAGGAACTAAGATTATTGAAGACACTCCCAGTCCTCGTCTTCATTGCAAGAAATTCTGATGAGGTCTCATCCGTTGCTATCTCACGCAGAAGCCCTAAAGCTCGTTAGTTAGAGGGATAATCTAAGACAAATACCGCATCAGAAGTAGGAGCATCCACCAGTCTCCTTTGCCTCGTATCTTGACACCAATTAACATTTGCCCCATTCCAAGGGTGATCTTTATCCCAATATCCCCTGCTGGTGATTCTCCACTAGTTCACATAGGCCTTGGTCGTTCGGACCCTCTTGCCAAAGTGAGGTAATACATATTTGCTGGTTTCGGTCATCTCTAGACACATAGAACAAGCGGTCCATATATGCTCTGGCAGTCAGCGCTCACGGAAAGTTCCAAACTCTTTCGTCTTCCCCATGTTCACCTTACTCCGACGCTTTTTGAAAGACGTCGAGAAGGGGTAGCCTTGATCAAGCCCATGTTGACAGGCGAAGCGGTGGGGGAAATACCCCTCCAACCTGGTACTGTGTGGAGTCTGATAAGGTAGAACTCCCCCTCTGATGCTTAGGATGAACATGAGATCCTTAATGGTTATTGGAGCACCATCTAGCTCCTTCCCTAACTCATCAATAAAAGCACGGTCGGTGAAGCTCCTGACCGGAAAGGGGACCCTCCTCATGTTGAAAGAGTCATTCCCAAATAGACCCCGAGACTCCCTTAGGGTATGAAAGATAGCCCTCTGATTGGCAATCCTCATCAAGAAGGGCCACAGTTTATTTCCTAAGAACTGATGCTTGACATAGGTGTCAAGAAAATTGGCCCCTAGCCACCCGTACATGCAATTCACAGGGAATGGAGTTTTGAAATCCCCAGGAAATGCCTCTCCTCCTACAATGCCATTCCCTCCTTCTTTGCCCTTGTAGGCCTTTCCACGGGAGATGGCCCCCAAGCCATGGTACATGTTACACAAGACTGGTTGAGAAGGGCCATACTCACGTCCTCTAGCCATATCGCATGCCACCTATAGTACGCCTGGACGGATGTCGTCCCCCTAGCCAAGGAGCATGAATTTGCACAAAAATAAGGCCAAATATGCGGCTAAGAAGACACAGTCATCATCAGTCTCAAGTTGATATACATGAGGTGTCTTCTTTGCAACTGCCTTCCCTTTCCCCTTCGAAGTGCCCTGAAAACCCTCGGGATATTCCCATAAAAGAATTTCACCCATTCCGTGAAGGTGACCCTGCCGTTGCTAGACGGGGTGGCAATCGACTGGTAGGCCTCGTAGATCTTTTGAAGACTGGCAAGCAGCTCTTCATCCCCTAAGTTAGCACCACTGAAGATTATCGAGTTCTGGGGCACAAACTTGTCAAAAATGGCCCCAATCATCGGGAGACCTCCAATAAAATGAAGATCTAGCAAAGAGATTCCTACTTCTCCATCTCTAAGAAGCCAGGTATTACTAACAAGGCTCCGCGTCTTCAGTAACACCTTTACTGTGTTGGAGAAATGATCATAGTAGCTACTCGAACACTGGACCGCTACTAACAGTGAAGCACATTCAAGAGTACTTATGTACGACCCCAACACCTTGGTAGTCTAGGAAGAGTATCCCTTCTTATATTGGTGCTTCCCTTGAATTCGGAGGCCTTTTGCTGGCCACATTAGTAGTCCCTTTACTTGTACCATTTGTTTCCATAAGGTAAGCAAGTTCTCCTCGGAAGCTATGTTCCTATGCATGCAATGAAGAAGTGCCACCACTTCTTTAGTACTGACGTTGCTGTCATTTCCCTCGCGTACTTTGAAACAAATAGGGTCAGTAATGAAAGTGACACTGAGGGGCCACTCTGGTTCGCATATTGGCTAGGTCAGCCAAATGGGCTCACCCCTTGATAAAACCTCAGTTGTAAAATCAAAGGCAACGATTTTGCCCTGCCTTGGAAGCCTTTTCACATTAGGAATTTGGTAAGAAGAACCAGCCATTATAAAGGGCTTAGTGGTTTTGCTCCTAAAACATTGAAAGACATTGAAAGCCCAGCTCAGGGGCAAAGAAGAAAAAGTAATTGAAGAATTCTCTCTCAAAGATACGATCCCTTTTCCCCCTCTCATTTCCCTTGATGAGAATGATGTTGGAAAAGAATGGAATGATTTGCACACTAAAAGGATTGATCGAGGCATGATGAAGCGGTTATCTATGAAGATCCAAGCATGACTCTAGACAAAGGCGAGAGCAAGTCTGACCCCAGAGACCCCAAGCCAGTTGAGCCATCACCCGATCAAACTCCCAAGGCCCTCTCAAGTCGGGTCCCCGAGTGCAGAGCCTTCTTTGAATAGATTGAACTCGGGGCAGCTCATAGACCCGAATCAATTTCCGCTAGACTCCTGATGAGCCGGAAGGGCACCGCTGCGGGGCAGTCCCGGTGACTCAAGTGAGATGGAAGCCGAACCCACCGAGGGCGTTGCCCATGATCCCTTGGTGGTGGAAAGTTTGAATTATGAAGGGACTGGTCTTCTTCCCATGATGCAAGAAAAATTTTCCACCAGCTCCTCCCAAAGTCTGCCTCAACATCCCAGCTCCCCGAGATGAAACTGAAAAAAGAACCAAAATGTTGCACTGCTTCAAAGTGAAAAGCTCATTGTTGAGATAGATCTCATAAACAAGAATGGGACTTTGTTGTCATTCACCCTCTTTCATCCAGATATTCTTACCTTTGATGAGAGTTCATCACTGTCATTCGAGGAAAGCCACTCCCCAGTACTGGATGGGATGAGTTGCACTCCCCCTGCTGGCAGCCCCACTGAAATGGCTCCTCCATGCCCTGAAGGCACCATGATTCTCCACAAAGCAAGCTACATGCTTCCTCCATGTCATGTGTGCTACATGTGCGCTCTTGACGATGACAGTAAGATCTCATCCTATGAGGGTTTCACATTCCCATTAAGTGATGAAGAGCTCAATTCTGATGGGGCAACATCCCTCGTCCTCATCCACACAAGGACTCCTACCTTTGATGAGAGCTCGTCACTCTCATTCGAGAAAAATCATTCCCTAATAAAGGATGAGATGGTCAGCATACCCTTCGCTGACCACTCTAATGAAATAACATCTCTAGCTCCCAAAGATGCCATGATTCTTTACGAGGCTGACCACATATGGGCTCCATGTCTTGAAAGTATCGTCGCTCCTTATGAGGATGATCGCATGTTTTTTCGATATCTTGACAAATGCTCCCTCAGTGATGATGATGTGATCTCATCGTCTTTAGAGAGTTTCACATTCTCATTGGATGATGAGGATACCCAAGCCTTGGAAAATGAAGTAGGCTTGAGGGAAGGCCCAATGGCTCTCACCAATGAAGCAGCGGCAGTCGAAGTCAAGATTGTAAGCTCCGAGGCATGTAATGGGCAAATAGAAGAAGAGTCCTCAAGTATGGCAGCTGTTGAAGCTATAGTGATCGACGAATTGGAGAACTCAAGGTCACATTAAGGTGGTTACAAGCTGAGATGAGGTTAAAAGATGAAACAATGGAAACTTTGCTCTAAGAGGTATTGGTGTCTCGTACCCCCTCGGGGCACCAAGCCCTCTTTACCATTCCTCGAGCACCGTATCGAGTCATCGAAACCGCACCATCAGAAGAAAGGGTCCTCCCCATCTGCTCAGGTTGGGAACGAAGAATTAGTGAAAGGCATTGTAGCTGAAGCATTGAAAAAGTGCAATATCTCAGTGTTAGAAGAGCCGAATCGCTATCAAAGACATGACTTCCACAAGTTTGACGATACTGGCTCATCGCAGCAACACATAGCCCATTTCATTGCAGCCTGTGGCAATATAGCAAACAATGAGCATCTATTGCTTCGGTAATTTTTGAGAACCCGTGCGAGGGTAGCATTCAAATGGTATTCTCGGTTACTACCAGGGTGAACCTCATCATGGGCCCAAATGGAGGAAGAGTTTCTTAAGCGCTTCTGGGACATAGAAAGGAAACTGCAACTCTTTGAACTCTTTAAGGTGAAACAAAAGCCACACAAGCTTGTGATTGAGTACATCGAAAGGTGGCACAATCTGACCATACCAATAGGTAAGCCATAACGATAGAGTACTGTGTAGACGGGATGCACCCAGAATTGGCTCGTTATGTCACTTCATTTTGGTCCACTACATTCGCCAAGATGGTCGACAAGGCAGTTCAAATTGAAGATTTGCTCAAGCACCACAGAAGTATATCTAGACCCTTTGCATCAGTCAAAGACGATGATCAATTATCAGCTTCCATAACAAATACCATGCACTCCTCAAGCCAAGGCCAACATGAGGATTACTCTTTTGACAAGTGTATGATCCCCAAGCTGCTTGAGAATCTCCTATCAAAAGAGATGATTGAGCTACCCGTGCCGAAAAGATCAAGGGAACGTCGAAAGAAAACCAAGCCCAATTACTGCCGATATCATAGGAGACTTGGTCATAGCACTGAGGACTGCCGTGCCGCCAAGAACATCATCCAGAACTTCATAAACATGGGAAAATTGAACTTGGGGCCTGATTCCACATGTGATCCAGTGCCACACACGGTCCAAGCTATATGACCCTAAACTATAACACACGTCTTAGTGGCACGAGGTTAAACTGCACAACATACAGTCTCGGAGGCAAGACTTTAAACATGCTCTCAGGTCTCGACAGATGACCTTAAAACATGCCAAATTGACGGTCACGGTGGCATGACTTGAATGACCTTAAAACACTCCAAATTGATAGTTACGGTGGCATGACCTTAAACACTCTTTCGGGAAAAAAAAAAAAGAAGATAGACATGACGAAAACCAGCAAGGGCGTCATGGGTAAAAATGTCAAAAACACAAATGAATGACGGACATGGTGTGCACCCCCAAAGGCCACCATGGGTAAAATATGCCAAAAAGAAAAAAAACCAGCATAGTGAAAACCCACAAGGGCACTATGGGCAAGATTCTCAATATAAAGGGAGTGTGGTGAAAACCCTTTGGGGCACTCACTCTCAAATGACAGGCGCGTTGATCCTCCCCTATGGGTCATCACGAGTAAAAATGTCAAATGTCCCTATAGCAAGATGTTAAACTGCATGACATAGTCCATTTGCACGACTATAAACTGCTTCTTGTTCCTGCATGTCTCCATGGGTTATCACATGAAACCCTCCTATACATTTTCTACTACATCCTTCTTCACAAGCGCTCGGTGAAAGGACACCACCCCTTCGATGTGTCCTCCCTAATCAAGGTGTACCTCGGTTGCGACTGTGAGGCTTCTCAGCATAGCATGCAACCATCAAAGCATGCGCCCGCCTCTATAAAGCCATATATCAAAGATGTGTACCGTAGTTCCAGTTGTGAGGCTTTGAAGCATAGCATGCACTTCAAAGCATGTGGCTTCCTCTACAAAGCCATATCATAAAGAGGTGTACCATAGTTCCGATTGTGAGGCTTCAAAGAAAAGCATGTAGCCATCAAAGCATGCGCCCGCCTCTATAAGGCCATATATCAAAGAGGTGTACCACAGTTCCAGCTGTGAGGCTTCAAAGCATAGCATACAACTGTCAAAGCATGTGCCCGCCTCTACAAAGCCATATATTAAAGAGGTGTGCCACAGTTCCAACTGTGAGGCTTCGAAGCAAAGCATGTAACCATCAAAGCATGTGCCCGCCTCTATAAGCCATATATCAAAGAGGTGTACCACAGTTCCGACTGTGAGGCCTCTAAGCATAGCATGCAACCGTCAAAGCATGTGCCCGCCTCTAAAAGGCCATATATCGAAGAGGTGTACCACAGTTCTAGTTGTGAGGTTTTGAAACATAACATGCGACCATCAAAGCATGTGCCTGCCCCTATAAAACAATATATCAAAGAGGTATACCACAGTTCCGACTGTGAGGCTTTGAAGCAGAGCATGTAACCATTAAGGCATGCGACCACCTCTACAATGCCATAACACAAAGAGGTGTACCACAGTTTTGACCGTGAGGCTTCAAAGCAATGCATGCAAGGCATGTGCTTGCCTCTACAAAGCATAATCTCCAAGAGGCATACCGTAGTCTCAACCGTATATCCCTACACCTGATAAGGCACTTTCGCCACCCATTGTACCCATTCCACGCATCACTATTACCTCGAGACCCTCTTGGCCTCCATTTTCTTAGTTGAGTCACACCACTCATAGCCCCCTTAAGCCTCCATCATGCACCCAAACTGCCCATGACCCCACTTCTTATCATGCGTGCCCTTATGTTAGACCCCGTTACCACCGGGCATGTCGTACCACTATCCCCAGTGGGGTTACACTTATGCTCCAGCCTGTCATCCCCAGTTGAGTTACATGAAGCCTCATCCTTCACCCAAGGAGTCACACTTGCCCTCTTAATCCCCAGTGAAGGTCGCTTCTGTTTGCCACTCCTCGTAGGGCTACCATCTTCATCTAAAGCTCTCTGGTTGTGTATAGCCTTTAACTATTGTATCCACAGGGAGTCAGATTATTATCCACAGACCTATCCCCCATGGAGCTTCACCTACATGGCGATCCACACAATGGTCCATGCTGCATGACCTTAAACTGCACAACCATGGTTTAAGTGCACGACCCTAAACTGTATGGTCCAAACTATATGACCTTAAGTTATAGCGGAGGTCTAGTTCCACGACCTTAAACTGCACAGTCCTCGTTGCATGACTCTAAACTGCGTAACCATGGTCCAACTGTATGATTTTAAACTGTAGTGCACGCCCCAACCGCATGACGTTAAAAGTCTTAGCACCATGGTCCAAACTATATGACTTTAAATTATAGCGAACATCTAGTTGCATGATCTTAAACTGCATGGTCCTAGCTTCAGGACTTTAAATATCATAGCCATGGTCCAAGCAACAAGACCTTAAAACTGTAGCACATGTCCCTGTAGTAAGACATTACGCCACGACAAATAGTCCATGAGCATGACTTTAATCTGTGAAATGGACACATCTCCCTCATCCCCAGTAGGAGTCACATCCGTATAGCAGCCCATTATACCCAGTGGAGTTAGGGTCATTCTTATCTCTTCAATCCCCAATGGGGTTATACCGGTGCTCCGGCTTGTCATTCTCAGTGGAGTTACATGCATATTATTGCTCATTATCTTCGTGGCGTCATACTTAACCCTTCAATCCCCTTGGGTCAGTCGCCCACCGAGCTATCATATGCCCAAGAGCTGGGTTACTTTCCCATGAGCCATGGAGTTCCAGCTTTCACCTTGTGGATTCATACTTATCCCCTAGTCCCCAGTGAAGCTTGCTTCTCCATCTAAGCCCCTTGCTGGTCTTAATCATTTTATCCCCAAGGAGTCAGATCTCACAGACTTATTTCTCATGGAGCTTTACTTACATAGTAAGCCACCTAAATTGTCTAGGTGCTCGACCCTAAACTGCATGGTCCAAATTATATGACCTTAAACTGTAGCGGAGGTCTAGTTGCACGACCTTAAACTGCATGGTCCCAGTTGCATGACTTTAAACTGCATAACTATAGTCCAAGCTATATGACTTTAAACCACAATGCGCGTCCTGACCGCATGACATTAAACTGCTTTGCCCAGGTCCTGGAGGCATGACCTTAAACTTGCCCCCACACATTTGCACATCTCTTTTACATAAATTTTCACACGTGCCTTCCCTAACTGACCTGTTCACCTTCATTGCTTTCCCAGTGAGTCCATTGACTTCATCATTATCATCCATCATTCCCTAGTGATTGTTTCACCCATGTTCACAAAACAGTGAACCACCTTTCATGTTCCACACATACATCATCCATCGTTCACAGGTAGCTTCATGCCATTTCCCCAAAGTGAGTCAAATCACCACCATACTCACTCCATGGCCTCTACAAACTGCCATTCATCCCCACTATGGTTCAGCTATATGACACTAAACTATAATGCATGTCCTGGCCATATGACGCTAAAAGGCTTCGTACAAGTCTCAAAGGCATGACCTTAAACGTGCCTTCACAAAAATAATAATAATAATAACGGGCATGGTGTATATTTGGACAAGGGAACGCCATGAGTAAAAATGATGAACGGGCATGGTCATGAAATAAAAAAGAGTTTCCTGAAAACAAAAACCCTGGCACGATGAAAACCCCAAAAGGGCACCGTGAGCAAAAACGGATGAAAACGATGGACATGGCCACAAGGTGATGGGTAAAAGGGCCCGAAAATAAATGAGGTTGGTGAAAACCGTCTTTACGGCGTCACTTCTTTAGTCCAAGTGAAAACCTTTAAAGGGCACTTGGACCAATAAGGCAGGTTGACGCAGCATCACGGCCTTAGCGGGCACCCAATTGCCAAACAGGCACAATTCTGGCTAATGAGGTTCACACAAAATCCTCAGCTGTCAGGATCCATTAAAAAACACAAGATGGCTCACCCGGGAGTGAGAGCCTCACAAGATCTCCCAAACACCAAAATGAAAAAAAAGAGTCCCTGAAAGTAGGGGCGATGAACAATAGATCCCTCAAAAGAAAAAAAGAGTCCTTGAGGTTGAGGATGTTGACCGAAAGATCCCTTTAAAATAAAAAAGAGTGCCTGAGGGTAGGGGAGATGAGCAATAAGTCCCTCAAAATAAAAAAAGAGTCATTGAGGGTGAGGATGATAATCGAAAGATCCCTCCAAAATGCTAAAGACACTCACAAAGGCCAAAAACTGTCAAAGCCAAGGCGAAACCTGCCAGAGACTTCAGAGTGATGCCTCGCCATGAGGCCGCCTCGCTAAATCCCTCCCTAATTGACAAGCCAGGACTTTCGAGACAGACCAACAAAAAGCCCTCGATTGAACCTGACAGGATGAGGGCCCACAGAGGTACCTTGATTGTCATAAGAAAACCTAGTGTAGCAGTAAACAATGTCGACCTAAGGTTCATAACACTTGGTTACTAGATAGGCCTGATTCTGACCAACGAGATCCACACAAAATCCTCAGCTGTTAGAATCACAAATAGTCCCTTGAAGATGAGGACGTCTACAAGATCCCTCAAAAGTCTCTTCTCCCCATAAAGTCTTCACGGATGTACCTATACATTGCATCCAAACGTCTGAGCATCCTAGTTACAGCATTGCATGGATCTCCTTGGTGTTCACATGGTTATGTGGCTAGGAAGAAAAAAGGAATAAAGTCAGAGAAATATTTTTTGAATGTTGTCCTTATCGCTTCTTTTGAAGCACAACATTCAGCAGGCCATGCTGTTTGAAGACATTTTTAGCACCATGGATCATGCGGAATAAAAAGAGAAGTTGATCAATAAAGCCTGACAGACAGTGGAAATTTAGATAGACTTAGAATGGCCCCAGAATAGGTCAAGATCTTTATAAGGGCTCCAAAAATTCTTCTGTCATGTTTTGTCGCATTCTAACATCTCTAAGGTGGTGCAGACTAAGAAACAGTTCCGGCAGAATCAACCTCTAGCACCCTGAAACAGACTCCTATAACTGGAACCCTACCTTTGAAGCATCCAATGGCCATGGGACCATAGCCATTGGATCCAGCACAGTTGAAAACCCTTAGGGGTCAAATTTCAACTTAAACGGACACTCCAGGAAGAACTTATGGGAGAAAGACCCAAACAAGAGAGGTCGCACACTATTTCGATGCGGCCACCCTGCAAGTAATCTTCATTAAAGGGACAGTCACGAGCAGTGACTTTCAGGATCTATATCTCATTTGTCCCTGGTCAGATCAAGCTCAAATTTGTGAGCATGTTCATTTCGTCAAAATGAGTTTTTAGATATGTGGCACGCCTTATGACGACACCCGAGAGTGGATAAAAGCTAGAGAGAAATTGCTGATCCGTGATGAAAGTTGCAGGAAAATCAGCAGTGACACGCTTCACTCGAGTTGCAAAATCACGGCGTTCGCGAACCCGATCAATGTGAAACCAGTTGCATCGCGTGCGTAAGGTCTGTGGCTATCACTGGTCCAAACTCCGCACGTGATAAACAGACAAATTTCGCATATGAGGTCGATGAACTGGCTGCAAATTCTGGAGTTGGAATTCTAGAATCGAGCCAAAAGTCAAAAGTTTTGAAAATCTTCGTCCGACCACGAAATCGAGCTGCGTTTGTTACCACGTGACAGTAACAACATGCTCAGTGTGATTCAACAAAGAAATCATAGAAAAACATCAAGAAAAAAGCACACTATCTATTCGAAATTTACAAGATTCATCCAAATTTCTAGTCGTATCATCGTGGCCTAAAAACATGATCCATGGCTCGAAGTTGGTATCAAATCAATGGCTATATCGTACCCTATAGGAAAACAATCATCTTTCAGACAAACGAGCACCAGAGCAACCTCAGATCATCCATGAAAGATCACACACGTTTTAGGGCAGCGACAGGGACTTTTGAAATTTTCTCAATTATTAAGAAGGGGCAAATCAGTCATTTTGTATCCTATTTTCTTATTTTATTTAATTCAATTAAATCTTAATTTCAACAATTAGCTTTAATTTTGATCAATCCACCCATGTTTGGGCAAAACTCTCTATATATCACGTACTATCGTTGTACATGGACCCCACTTTGCTTAAGAAAATTTCCATCTTTTTTTCATTATTGGGTCACGTCTTGAGAGAGAGGAAGGAGAGAGGAACTTTTGGGTCGGTACCTCTGCGTTTAATGTAAATCTCTTTCTCTCTCTTCTCTTTCTCTCCCTTTCTCTCTCCTCTCACTTTCTCTCTCCCCTTTCACAGACGGTGGAGCCCCATCACTGTCTGTGTTTCACTTTTTCTCATTCTCTTTTTTTTTTCCTCTTGTGGTCTCACTTGACCACGATCCCTCTCTTCTATCTTCCTTGTGGTCCCTCACGACCATCGACCTTCCCTTTCTCTTTACATTTTACCCCAGCATGACCACTTCCTCCATGTGGACCCTCGGGTACACCTCCTCGATCCTTTCCTGATGATCCCTCATGTTCGTCCATTTTCTTTTCTTTTTCCATACTCCCTCGTAGCTCCCTTCTTGGTACACCCTAGTGGTGACTTCCTCTCTCTTACGTCTCGTGGTCATGCGTGACAACCATTCGCGAAGTTTTTTTTTTTTTTACCTAATGTTGTGCACACTCTTCTTCCCTCATTGCCGCGTGCACTCACCTCACTCATAACCGTGCGCAGTCCTCTTCCCCCATTGCCGCGTGTACCCACCTCCCTCATTGCCGTGCACACACCCCACCCTCATTGCCGTGTGCACCCACCTCCCTCATCGCCATGCGCACTCCTCTTCCCTCATCGTCGTGCGCAGTCCCCTTTCCTCATTGCTGTGTGCACCTATCTCCCTCATCGCCATGCTCACTCCTCCTCCCTCATCTCCTTGCGCACTCCTCTTCACTCATTGCCATATGCACCCATCTTCCCTATTGCCATGTGCAAGCCAACCCATTACCGTGTGCGACCTATCCTACCCCAATGCCGTGTGCGACCTATCCTACACCAACGCCGTGTGCGCGACCTAGGTCCATTGCCGGCAGCCACATCATCCCCTCCTATCCTCTCGTCTCTCTTTCTCTCTCTAGAAGCCCAATTGTTAGCACCATCACTACAGTGCGCCCATCTCACGACCTCTTTTCTCAGTCGCCAACCTCTTCTTCATTGCTTACCACTGCTCTCTTGCGACTCTTTGCTATTAGGCTGCGGCCTCAGCTCTCTTCACCAACAATTGCACCCACAAATTGTCAAACAACCATCTCCTCACCTTGTTATTCCACCATTAGCAACAACTCTCCTGCCATCTTCTCCACCCATCCTTCTCTGCAGCCAGCTACCACCTCCACCTCTGTATGTCTTCTCCCTTCCACCACCACTCATCTTCCCTTCTAATTCTTATCCACCTCTGCCTCTCATTCTCGCACCCTTAACTCTGCTGCAGCCACTGCCTTGTATCCCTCAATCACCCCACTTTCTTTCTCCTTTCGCTCCTTTTCTTCTAACCAGCCCCTACACCATGTTGTCGTGGCGGATTGCAGCCATCTCCCTGGTCTCTCGCTCATCCATTGCAGGCCCCAAGGCACTCAGTTGCTGCCTCCATCTTAACTTTCCAACCTTCATGTGGATATTTCTGCCTTTCCTCAGTCCTCAACGATCATCTTCACGTTCTCTCTCTCTCAAGAAAAACAATTAACCTTACCGTTCTCTTTCTCTCTCTTACTTTATGCATTTCCCCCTTTCTCTTCCTGATGCAACACATTTCGTTATATTTGTTTCATTGTTACCTCTCACAGTATTTCACTCAACCCCAACAAAGTCACGCTCTGTCTCTCTAAATTAATCTACCTTTTTTATTTAACATTACCTTCTCTCATTCACACAATAGCCTATTATTCAAGCCATTCTCCCCCTTCAACCAAAACGTGTAGTTTTTATCCCTTGCCTTACCTCCTCCAGGTGTCAAATCCTCCCTCCCTTCCTTTTAACCAAATTATAACCATTTCTATTATATTTCCCTTAAAGGTCCAACAACCAACTCCTTTCCTCTCTCATCCACGTATAACCCAACATCTTTTATCTCTCTCAATTAAATTTTTTTATGATTCTATTAAGTTACTTCATTTTACACCTTATACCCCCACTCTTTCATTTTATTCCATTGTCATCCTCTTCTCTTCATTTTCTTTTACTTCAATTATTTTATTTTTATCTTATTTTATCTCATTCCGAGTTTATTTTGATCACTTATTCTTCATTCATCCCTTTTATTTCAATTATCTCATCTTATTTCCCTCCATCCGTTTTATTCTATTTTTCCCCACTTCATCTATTTGTCTCATTTTACTGCATTCAATTTTAATTTATTCTATTTCCATTTTTCTAAAATTTTTATTTTATTCATCACTGTCATTTTCATATCATCTTATTTCACCATCACTCTTATTTTTACTTTCGTCTATCTCGTTCTCTCAATCGCTTGTTTCACCAGAGGGTAGGTTGAGCCTCGTGCTCATGCGAGTCTTGTTGTCAAGCAGTATAGCCATCGTGCCGGTCTAAGTTACCATGCTCGTCTTGCTACCACGATCGATTTGCTTTTATGCCAAGCTGGTCGGTGTTGATTTTGACATCGAGTGGTATTGTCGTCGCGCCAGTCTGAGTTACCGTGCCCATCTTGCTACCACGTTAAGTCAATTATAAGACCAGTTTTGCCACCGTGCCGAACTAGGCATTGAGACAGTTTTGTCGTCGAGCAGTATTGTCATCGCGCCGGTCTAAGTTACCGTGCCCTTCTTGCTGTCACCTCTGACCAGCAGTCGCGCCAGTCTTGCCACTGGGCTAGTCGAGCCGCCTTGATCAAACTTCTTCTCTTACTTTCACTTCACCCTGTGACAAGGTGGGGACCTATGCCCCACTCATCTGTACTTTTAATTATGTGTGTGTGTTTGCAGGAAAGGAGAAACAGGTCAAGGGAGATGATTCCAAACTGGCCATGGGCCAGGAGGCTTTCCAACATGATCTACGAGGGCGCGCAAGCGAGCCAGCCCGAGTGTGTCACGAACACACGTGAGGTATGTCCGGCCTCACGACCCCAATTCCCCTTTCATCGGTTGGTATTCCAACCCACGTCTTCTTATGTGGTTCTCGAGAGAGCGATCTCAGGTCCTGGGTCCATCTTGAACTTGGAACCACGCCACCAAGTCAACCTAACCCAGAGGGCGAGATCGAGGCACCTAACCAAGGAGACCCTTGGAACGGGGTGCACCAGCTTTTCTGGTCGGCTCCTTCATCAGAATCTACAGTCCTCTATCTTGCTTGAGCTTTAGACTGAGATAGACCTCACTGAGACTAGGTTCAAGGTTAACTTGCCTTCTCAGAGCATGAGAGGGCGGTATCCATAAGGTGGGGCAGAGAATGCGAACCTTGGACGGGGGTCAGCTTAGGTTACTGCCTTGGAAGTTGAAGAACTTTATCAACCATCAGGCCTTTGCATCGAGCTCCTTTGTGGGCTCTAGAGGCATAACGGACCTGATGGGCCTGGCTGAGGATGGTACTCTTAGGGAAAACCTTCGACTACCAGATCTTGAGGTTTCCGCCAGGGGGAGATCGGGTGGAAGAAGAGGGGACCGGCTCTTGATGATGTTTAGGTCGGGAGCAAGCAGTAGCCTGGGAAAGTGGCACGTGTAAGCCCCTTGAAGTAGCATTCTGGGTGACTTGGGGGTTAGCCCGAGCTCGAACAGGTGGTCTGGCCTTAGGAGACCAAGAATCATGAGCACTTGTCTATAAGGGAACAGGTGGAAGCCTGCCCCTTACAGAGTGCGTGAGTGTGTGCTGAGCGGAAGGACGAAGGGGTCGTCCCTCGTGTGCTCGAGTTGGCGCAGCAATTGCGTTGCCCCGCGGAGTGGGATGCGTATGCATGCGCACAGGTTTCAACTCAACGAGGCTTGATCCTGAATGCTTACTCGAGGTAGCACAGGGGCTGCCTCGAGGTGTGACTCGAGTGGATGACCCACAAGCATTAATGTGTGTGCGTGAGGTGGAGGCCGCAGGGTCTCCTCCTTGATGTGTTGAGTCTATAATCATAGAGACTCAAGGTGCTGCAGGAAAGTGGGGGAAGCCTTACGGTGACCCACAGAAGCAGTGGAAACTTCCTTGCCTTTTGCAGAAAGGGACTAGGCAGCCTTCCGGCGTTCCTCGGCAATACTATCTACAAGTGACTTGCAAGTGACAGGGTGATTGCTGTGAGTAGCAGCAGACGTGCTACCAATGCAGGGTGCCTTGGTAGACGTTCCACCAGGGCGAAGAGATGGTGAGTTAAGGACCTTTAAGTCCCTCCACACGCCTATTCAGGTTGAAACCTGGGAGCTAGACATTTGGTCTTTGCTCAAAAGGAAGGTTGGGAATGAAGTTCGAGGAACCTGTTCCCAGGGGAAGTTCGTGAATGCGAGGATCAGAAAATCCCCGATTCGGATAAACAGGTTAGAGAACCCAGAAGCCATATGTGGTGTGTGAAAACAAACAAACAAAGGAGAAACTAGCCAAACAAGGACAATCTGACGAAGGGGTAGTAAGTCCAAGCTGGTTAGGTGTCTCGATCTCACCGTCCGAATCAGGATGATCTGACGACATGCATATTGGGTTTCAGGGGAACCCGAGACTTTGAGATCGTTCGCTCGAGTACCATGCTCAGGGGCAAGGGCCGGTATACCAATCGATGAAAGATGAATTTAATGTGGGTTCGGGACTTACTAGAGCGGGCTCGTGTGGGCTCCCTCTTTGATCACGAATAAAGCACCCCAGTTCTACAACTGGTTCAAAATTGCCTCTCTTGGCCTGTATTCTCTTGTTTTTGTAATCACACACATATGGTTAATTTAACAAGATAAGTGGGCCGAGGGACCCCACCTTATCTTTGAGTGAATGTACACAGGAGTCCACATTTAAAGGAGAAAAGAAAAAAAATGATGAGATGAGGGCTGGGAGAAGGAAGAAGAGAGAAGAAAAGAAAAGAAAGAGACATTTGACCGGGTTAGCTAGATTGACATGATGATTATCCTAACGTGGTAGCAAGACGGGCACGTTAACGTGGACCGGCACAGCATCAATACTACTCGAAGACAGAACACTAACACCGACCAGCCTGACACAACGGCTAGTTTGACATGGCAACAAGACGGATATGGTAACTTAGACCAACACGGTAGCAATACTGCTCGACAACGAGACTACCGTGACAGTGTTAGACTTGTCCCTTGGTCAAATGAGAGAGGGAGAAGATGAAGAAAGAGAAAGAAGAGAGGTAAGAAGAGAGGTAAAAGAGAGAAAAGAAGAGATAAGAGAAGAGAGAGAATAGAAAAAGGAGAAAAGAAGAGAGAGAAAAAAGCATGGACGACAATGGATTTCTACCTTTCACGATAGAGAAAGAGGAGAGAGAAAGTACATGGACAGTGAAGGACTTCCACTATCCATGATGGAGAGAAGTTGAGAGAAAAAATATGGACGACGATGGGCTTTTGCCATCCATGATAAGGGAAAGAGGAGAGAGAAATATCATGGACGGTGTTGGACTTCCATCATCCATGATAAAGAGAGACAAGAATGAGAAATGAATGTCATGTACGGTGATAAACATTGCCGTGCACCACATGAAAAAGGGAAAATTTGGATAGAGGCCCGGCTCGCCACTCGGGTTAAGGCCCGGCTCACTACGCATATTTTCAGAAGATAAAGGAAGGCTGAGAATGTCATACCTGGTGATGAGAATCACCATGCACGACTGGAGGGGAGAGAGAAAAGAAATCAGAGTGAAAGCAAGAAAGACAGGGAGGAGAAAAGAGGATTTTAGAAAAGAGGAAGAGGAAAGGAAAGTAGAAAGAGAAGAAAGGAAAGAAGAGCGGGCAAAGGAAAGTGAGGAGAGAAATTGGGAAAGAGACGGAGAAGAAAGAAGGAAAGAGAGAGAAAGAGATTAGGAAAGAGAAAAGAAGAATAAAGAAAGAGAAGAGGTACGCACAGCGCTGCCACTCTCGTGGGTGTTAGAGAGCGAAGAAAATAGAAAGAGAGATTCGTGCACGGTGCTGCCATAGTCGTGCATGTTCAAATAATGAGAGACGGAGAGAAAAATAGAGCAGAGAGCGAATAAAGAAAGAAGGAGAAGAGGAAGAAGAATAAGAGAGAGAAGAAAATGCACACGGCGTTGCCCTTGCCGTGTGTGTGAGATAGAGAAAATAAAATAAAAGGAGAGAGGTTCGTAATGGCACTGCCATCGCCATGCACATTCAGTTAGAGATAAACAAAGAGAAATATTGAGAAGAAGAAGACGAAAAAGAGAGAATGGGAGACACATAGTGTTGCTATCGCCGTGTGGGTTAGAGAAAGAGAAAGAAGAAGATGACATGCACGGTTCTGCCACAACCGTGCATGTTCATTGAGAAGAAGAGAGAAAAGCTGAGAAAAGAAGAAGAAAGAAAAGAGAGAGGAAGCGAGAGAGAGAGAAAAAAGGAGAGAGAAAGAGTTAGAGACGAGAGGAGAGAGAAAGAGATAGAGATGATAGAAAGAGAAAAACTTACCTTACAGAAAGGTATTGCCCCTTTTTTTCTCTCTCCTCTCTTTCTCTCCAAGACAGACCCACGAATTCAAAGAAGAAACACAAACTTTATTGATCAATTGAATGCCTAAGGGGGAATCAGGGAAGAACCCTTTACAATTAGATTTAGCATGTATTTATAGAATTGGGCCCAAACATGGGTGGATGCCCAAAAATTATCTCAATTAATGATAATTACAATTTAATTGAATTAAAATAAATTCTAAAAATGAGTACAAAATTATTGTTTTACCCTTGCTTAACAATTCATAAAATTCCAAAACTGTCCCTATTGCTGCCTTAGAACATACGTGATCTTCCGTGGATGATTCGAGGATTCTATGGTGCCCATTTGACCAAAATATTATTTTTTTCTTGTAGGGCTTGGCATGGCGATCGATTTGATACCAACTTCAAGCCATGGATTGTGTTTTTAAGCCACGATCATGCGACTTGAAATTTGGAATCGATAGTGTGCTCGTTCCTTGATGTTTCTTTATGATTTATTAGCTAGATCACACTACGCATGCCTTCACGATTATGTGGCAACAAACGCAGCTCGATTTCTTGCCCGAAAGAAGATTTCGCAACTTTTGGGTTGACTCCCAAGTCACCCAGACTACGGCCGGACTGCTTATTCGAGCCCAGGTTGACTCCCAAGTCACCCGTTAGCCTTCTTCAAGGGGCGCACACGCACCGCCTTCCCAAACTGCCCCTCCTCACTCCCAACTCAGGCGTCATCTTGAATCGATCCTTCCCCCTCTTGCCCCTCCTCTTTTGGGCAATTACCTCAAGCCCTGGTACTCGAAGACCTTCCTTAAGAGTTCCATCTTAAACGGACCATGTCAACTCGATCAAGCCTCTGGAATCCATAAGAGAGTTCGGGGCAAAGACCTGATGGGAGATCAAGTCCTTCGTTCTCCTCAGCCCAGGTTGACCCTAGTTCCTGACCCACACCCATTGCTTAACCTAATGGAGAAGGCTCGCTCTTGTGTAATAATGGCCAACTAGCCATAGTCCCGATCGCTGTTCTGGCATGAGGTCCATCAAATCCTCAAAGCCAAGCATGATAGGGGTCTGTAAATCCTAACTAGGGAAGCCACTAAAATAGTCAGGGCACCTAGTTCCGATTACCCTCTTCATCAGAACCCCTTCTACCCTCTTCAGATGGCAGAGCTCGAAGAAGAGGTGAATGAATCCTGCACCATGGTCAACGTCATAAAAGATGACCCAACCACTCAGTAGCCGCAATCCCAAGACTATCGAGAACTAGTTCTCACACGGTCGGCGTACAAAACTCGAGTTCAGTCAGGGCATGCTGAGCCCCTGCTGACCGATTTATCGTGTGCAACTCGCCAAGCTCGGAAGCCCTCAACTGCACAGGCTAACCTCCTTGGAGAAACGGTCAGCATAATGATTGTAAATGAACCAAGCGACTCTCAAGAAGAACGCATGGATAGGTTCGAACAAATGATGCAAGCAATGATGGAGAAGATTGACCGCATGGAAACCATGCGACACTCAGCTAACCATGAGGCCGACTCCCATCACTCGGATGATGCAGCTCCAAGGCAGCCTCCTCCTTCTGCCTCACAGGACAATTCCATCCCTCACCCCCTCTCACAGGCAGACATCGATGCAATGGTGGACCACAGCCTAAAGAACAGACGAATCCCGAGTATACAGGGTACAACGCTTTACCAAAAGCCATATCCCTCTTACATTGATCAGGTTCCATTTCCCTAAGACTACAAGAAAGGGAAGTTTCCATTGTTCAATGGTATGACATCCCCACATCAGCATATCGTACATTTCCAAGCCGCATATTGAGAGATAGCAGTTGATAGGAGACTCCTCCTCCATCAGTTCCTTGAAACTCTTGATGGCCTGGCTTTTCAATGGAATGCTCGGCTTCCCCCAAATTTAGTGCATACTTGGGTTGAAATGGAGAAATTGTTCGATCAACGCTTCCATGAGGTCGAGAGAGAGGTCCAAACCATCAAGCTTCTCACCTTGACCCAAGAACCTGACGAACCATGCAAGATGAATAGATTTGGCCACTCGCCATCCTAATCCCATGCCTGAGAAGGAAGCAGTCCAGACTTGTGTACGAAACATGTGACCTGAGATTGCCTTATATGTTGAGGCCTCCAATCCGACCTCCATGTCAGAGCTCATATCTAAGTCAGTTCACATAAAGCGCCTATCACGCCATCATAATGGTTTACGATAACAGTCTTCAAGCTTGGGACATAATAGAGGCTACGATAATTCTCATACCAACGCTGAGGTAGTCAGCAAAAAGGAGTAATCAGTGCGGCCGTCACCGTAAGCGACCCAAAGAAGGCTGCCTCCTGGACTCTGGATCTCTCCAAAGGCGTAGGCACAACAAAGACAGCGCCTCAGGGAGACAAGCAGCAACACTCATACAACCGGCAACCCTAACCAACAAACCTTAATCGAGATGATTATTGGGCCAGGCGTAAGAATAAAGTCTACCCTTTTGAAAAAGTATGAGTTCCCGCACTACTTCGATTACTACTGGGGCAGAACATGATCGAGCTACCTAAGACCAAGTTTCCTGTTCAAGCTGATCTCGAAACCCATGCAAACTACTGTGCCTATCACCGAAGGATAAACCAACCACAGAGGAATGCTACACACTCAAGGACTTCATCGAGGCTCTGATTCAGAAGGGTCAAATAAAACTCAAAGAACTTACGCAAGAATTCGGGGCAACTAAGGCTGCCCACGTGGTGACAGTACAGGAGGGAAACGAAGGCCCGTACTCTTCTTATGAGCTACCATCAGATCTCCTTCAGGCTTTGTTCGATATGATGCTCCAATAGGGACTCATCACACTAAAACCGGTAACGCATCCCAAGCACCTTGCTCAGGGAACCGAGAATCACTGGTGCCTGATGAGCGAATGCTATGGGTTTGAAGTCATAGTCACAAAGAAGGTGCAAAAAGGTCACATCTCCTACACTGTCATGGAACAACACCCACAAGTCACTAACCCCATCCATGAGAATGCATCAGTACAAGAGTCTCTTGATTCCTCCAATCCTGCGAAAACCTCGACTTCCTGAGAATCTATCATAGGCGGAGCAGGCTCAAATCCTTAAAGTAAGAGGCAGCTCGTCAAGCTAGGGCTATTCACAAACTTAGCAAGATGAATCAAGCACCTCCAAGGAAACCAGGAGGAGATAAGCCCCAAGGGCTGGCCACCGAAAGAACAAGGCTCCTCAACCGCCGATTGAGCAAACGTTTCTCAAGCCTCTTCCTCCCTTGCCGACATTACAAGACTTCATCCCCAACGCAATCATCCTTACTCCCACACCTCACCAAGAGGACATCCCTAAGCCATCTTCTACTCGGAGCACGTCCAATGAGGGTGACGACATTAAAAGCACCCCCCAAAGATCTAATAAGGGGAAAGACCTAAAATAATCCCTACACGCATCCAACTCTAGTGATGACGTGAAAAGCTGCCCAAGTCGGTCCGATGAGGGAAATGACCTTAAAGGTCCCTCACCTACTAACCCTTCTTCCTCTTCTTCTTCTTCTTCTTCCTCCCCCTCCTCTTCTATGTCTTCTGCAGGTACAACCAGGGAATGTCTAGACTTTGAGGCTCTTGATAGAGAACTCGAAGGAATCAATATAAGCAAGATGCACAGGAGGCGGCTAAAGAAGACTCTAGCACAGACGGCTGGATTCCTGACAGTCGCTGATGCTCTGGCAGCTAGAACCAAGTCAGATCCATCCTCTTATACTGGGAAGCGCATGAATTCAAAGCTGAAGAAACCCCCGTGGCCTCCATAGCCTGACATTGAGTAGAGGCTGAGAGAATCAAGAGGACAAAGTTTCTATTCTCATGAAGTCTGTCAGGTGGTGCAAATCTCATAAGCATCACCCAGCACGAGTCAAATAAGCCTTAGATCGGGGAAAACATTGCAACCTACTCTTCAGAAGCCAAGTGTCCTAAAGTTTCTCAGTCCACCACTTCTTCGTCACCCGAATTCCCCAAACAATTTACCCATCCTTAAGCTCCCTAGGCTCCTTCCTCTCCCAAATACCCCGGACAATCCACCCATCCTCCAATTCCATGGGATGCCTCTAATCCCATATATCCAACCACCTCCTAAGCCTCAACCTCAAACATCCACTCATCTTAAACAAATCCCTATCACCAAATCCACCCATACCACCCAAACCAAGCCGACTGCGCAACCAAGCCAGTCAACTGATCAAAATAAACCTCTTTCACCTACCTGTTTCTCAACCTCCTATACCACCCAAACCAGTGGCAAGATCGGGAGCACAAAAGGTTGACCAGGAAAAGGTGAAATATGATGTGATACGGCACTTGAGGAAGCTTCTAGTCCTTCTTAGCATCTATGATGTCCTCATGCTCTCAAAGGAATACCGTACGGCTTTGGTTCAGGCTCTTTCTAATCTAAAGGTGTACAAGACCGAGGTGGAGCCCATTGAGGTGGACTCAGTGATCTTAAGTGGATGTATGACGATCACCTTCCTAGAGGATGATCTGCAATTGAGAGAAAAAATTCACAACCGTCCTCTCTTTGTGGCTGGTGAATTACATGCATGCCCTATCAACCGAATTATGTTGGATGGAGGGTCAGCAGTCAACGTCATCCCAAGGAGAATCCTCACTCAATCGGGATTAAGGTCTAAAGATCTCACTCCGACTCATATCACAGTCAAGGGGTTCAACCAATCAGGAGAGAAGCCGACTGACATAGTTCACCTTCGTCCTAAGATCAGTGAATTAAATGATTACGCTCAATTTCCTGTAATCAACACCAACACCTCCTACAACATCCTTCTCGGTCTCCCGTGGCTTCATGAACAGGGGTGCTTCCATCCACATTACACCAGGGCTTTAAATATAGTCGAGATGGGAGCCAGTATACGATCTATGTTGATAAAAGACCTTTTCCTATAGCTGAAACTCACTATGTTGATGCCAAGTATTACTTCACAGATTCAGTGTCACCCCAAGAGCCAAATGATGGTGGTCATAAGTCTATGAGGAAGACAGAACCTTCGCCTAATGAAGATGTTGAGGACATCGGATGAACGCTAGTGAACATGTTCAAAGAAGAGGAAAGACAAGGAAAAATCCTCCCTTTGACTCCCATTCATCCCAGCATCCCATTCATTATCCCAAAGGAGGCTCCATCTTTGCCTAAAGATGAGGCTTTAGCCTCTGCTTACAGTCAAGAACCACTTTTGCAAGAAGGTGAACTAGAGGTCACTCTTGAGATTGAGGAAATCATGGGGACAGAACTCCCGACTCCAAAGGTCCCCTACACGTCGTGCCATCAAAACGTCCGACACATCCCTATTGCACTCTTCAGAGCAGAAATGGCATGCCAGCCACCACGGAAGGTACTCCAAACCCCGGTGGCCATAAGCAAAGACATGCTCCTCGTCCCACCACAGGGTCAGTTCAGACTTGTAGTCAACCACAAGTCCTGTGCTTCCCTGATTCTATGGGAGGGGAGTAGTTCGAGAAAGGACTGCTTTCTCGCCCTCAAGAGCAGGATCCCCTAGCAGAGTTGAGAAGTGAAGTTCGCAATCTCCAGAGCCAATTGGAGGTTATGCGTATCGCTTCAAAGCATTTAAAGGAGTTCATTCCTGAAACCAAGAGCTATGATGAACTTGAGGTAAATAGACCTCGAATAAAAGTTAAAGCCTCTCTTGACTGGACTATATATAATGAGCATGCTCATCAAATAATGAGAAAAATGAATTATGAGTCCAATCAAATGTTAAAAGGAGAAGAGGCAACCGCTCCCCCATTTGAGGTCATTGAAACCACAGCAGTTTGTCACAAGACAAAGCAAGGCTTAGGGTTACCTCAGTAAAAGGGCAAAAACAGTGAATGCCCCGAGACATGGCCCACCTAAGAGAGAGAGATGAGATGCAACTAAGCAAAAAGAAGAATGAAATCATGAAGCAAAATGAGCCAGAGGAGAAAGAGACAAATTTTTTACAAGTGTCGACATATAGAGTAAGAAAAAGCAAAGAAAGGACATGATCAATGATCTTATTGATCTCCCCTCTAGATGCTGTAGAAGAAGCATCGGCATGGTAAATACGCTCCTTCAGTTCAACGACCATTTGAGTCTCCTGTTCCATGGAGGCACTTTCTGACTAGATGGTGTGAATGAGCTCTGATAGATCCTCAGCCAAAGAGGCATTCAAGGCCTTCCTATGATACATGTCCTTCTCAAGATCATCAAATTTGCTCCTCAGCCTCCGCATCTCCATCCTTATGGCTTTCATCCTATTAAACAAGCTCTCCCTTCCTTCTTATGATCGAATTGATGAGCAACCATAGTGGCCTTCTTTTATGCTCATGAATCTATTCCCTCATGACGACGTGAGATCGACGCCTCCAAGGAAGCCAGCCTACTGGTTTCTGCCTCATGATGCAATCTTCCCAATCTCAAGCTCTCCAATTTATTTAAAGTAGCATAAAAAAGAGAGAGGACTTCTTGTGCGTTCCCCAAAGTAGTGGTCGCAAGGGAAAACTCCCTAAATTTGGCCAATGCCTCGCCTAGCTCGATGAGTGGCAGCTCTCTTAAATAATGAAGATCTACATGGAGCATGTCCACAATCATTCCGGATACCCCACTAAAATTAGGACTGAACCATACTGTCGGGTCTACCACCATTAAGGGAACTTCGGTTTCGACAATTGGGCTCGAAAGGGATGATAGCCATATGAGTCACTGGCTCTTCTGGAGCAATCGCGAATCCCAAAGCCTCGAGCTCCTCAGATTCAGAGGCAGTCCCAGTCTCAACCTGCTTCATCCCCTCAGGAGCAGCCTCCTCACCCTGGCCTTCACCTGCTAGAGCCACCACTCCAACCTCAACATATTCCAAAGTAACGTCTTTCCCTTGTCTCACCCCCTTTGGCATGGCCTCGATAAGTTCAAGGCCAGCATCTCTTCCATGTTCTTCACTTCCTGAACTGTTACTCCAGCCTCAACAAGTTCAGGGGATATCTCTTCCCTGTGACCTTCAACCTCAGCTGTAGCCTCTTCTATCTGGTCCGCATCATCCATAGCCGAACCCTTTGCGACAAGAAGCTCAACTCCCTCATTTTTATGACTTGCGCACTCTGGGGCAGTAGCCTCTTGATGCTCAGATGCCTCACTAACCATAGGCCCCACCTTCTGAAAGACGCTTGGGCCCTCACTATCCATGACCGTAGCCCTTATCTCAATTGGAGTGAGGCATGCTGCTGCTGAATTTTATACAATTTTCTTCCTGGATCAACAAATTCTCTATATTTTTCTCTCTGTCCAGGCATCATCACGGGGAAACGCTCGTCTTGACGAGACGAACATGCTCACCAAATTTGAGCATAATCTGACTCGTAACAAGTGAGATATGGGCCCCGAAAGACACTTCCAGTGACTGTAAAAACAACCACTTTTAATGGTGTTTTGGCGCAAGGTAGCCACATGGGGATACTGTGCGACCTACTCCTTTTCGGTATTTTACCCATAACTTTGTCCTGGAGTGCCCGATTAAGCTAAAACTTGACCCATATGGGTTTTCGACTGTGTCGGATCCAATGGTGGTGGTCCCACAGCTGTTTGACACACTAAAAATATAGTTTTAGTTACAGGATCCATTTCAGGGTGCTAGAGGCCAATTTTTTCCAAAGTTATTTCTTTGTGTTCACTGCCTTAGAAATGTCAGATTGTGATAAAACTTGGCAGGTGGTCTTTGGAGTACTGATGAAGGTGTTGACCACTTCTGGGGCCATTTTGAGACTGTCAAAATTTTCACTATTTCATAAGCTTTATTGACCTGCTTCCTCTTTATTCGGCACCTGGGACCAAGGTGCTAAAAAATGTGTTCAACCAACTTGCTCCGCCGAATGTTGTGCTTTGAGAGAAGCGAGAATAACAACATTTGGAAAATTTCCTTTGGCCTTATTACTTTTTTCTTCCTAGGCACAGGACCACGTGAACGCTGAGGAGATTCACGCAATGGTGCAACTAGGATGCTAATACGTTGGGATGCATTGTTCGCAGGTCTATCTGTGGAGACTTTAGGGGAGAAGAGACCTTTTTGAGGGATCTTATCGAAGTCCTCTCCCTCGTGTGTACTATTTATGACTCTGAAGCTGAGGATTTTGTGTGGACCTTGTCAGTCAAAATCAGGCCCGTCTAGCAATTGAGTGCCATGTCGATGGGCGTTCCTTCCATTTGGTCTAGGTTTGTTTGTCTTTGAATAGACACTCTAAGGGCCTTTGGTTGGTGTTGTTTTCTGCTACACCAGGTTTGCTTTTGACAAGCAGGGTACCGCTATGGGTCTAATCTACCGGGTTCAGTCAGGGGCATTTTGTAGCCGGTCCCGAAAGTCTAGCCCTCTCAGCTAGGTAGGGATTTTGGCGAGGCGGCCTCATAACAAGGCTTCACCCTGAAATCTCTAGCAGGTTTGGCCCTAGCTTTGTCAGTTTCTTTCTTTCGTGGGCGTCTTTGGTTTGTCGAAATGACTTTCTTGTTTGTTTGTTCTGCTGAAAAGCCTTTTGTCGGTGCTTGTCTGCATTGTGCACCAGTTGTTCTTTGATAGGTAGGGTACCTCAGTTTATCGACGTGATCAGCTCTGTGTATAACCCCTACCCACTGATGTGCAGGTCATTACATAGCAGGTCCAAAGTCATGGCTGACTTAGCCTTCTTAAGGTGTCTCCGACATCTTGGAGGAAATTTGTAACCTCTTGTGAATAATGCTCTTCTTCATGAGACTTATCTTAGTTTCTTGGCGAATCTTCTGTCCTTTGAGTCCTTTTTGCAACTGGACTCAGATTGTCGGAATCCTTCCTTAAAGCTCGTATTTTTGGGTCCTAGTATTGTGACACGGGGGCTTTTCTTTTTGAGTGTGTGTTGAAGCTGCCTATTGAGGTGAACTCTGTATCAACATGTTTATTGGTTCAAACATCCTTTGCAGATTTTCACTTGAGCTTGGGAAGCGACGCTGTAATGACGGTTTTCACCAACTTTCTTTTATTTGGGTTCTTTTACCCATGACCTTTCGGCCATGTCCACCCTTATTCTTCTATTTTTACTCACGATGCTCTTTCGATTTTTCACCGTGCCCAGGTTTTTATTTTCGAAACTCTTTTACTCATGGTTTCATGACCATGCCCGTCCGTCATTTTTACTCATGGCGTTCCCTTGTTAAGGTATACACCATGCCCATTTATATATTTTTTGTGAAGATGTGTTTAAGGTCATACCTTTGGAACCTGTGCGAAGCCTTTTAACGTCATGCGGCCCGGACGTGCACTACAGTTTAAGGTCATACAGCTAAACCGTAGTGGAGATAGTTGGCAGTCTATAGAGGCCATGGAGTGAGTATGGTAGTGGTTTTAGCTCACTTTTGGGGAGATGGCACTAGGCTACTTATGAAAGATGGATGGTATATGAAAGGTGGGTGAAAAATGGTGACCCACTAGCTTACGATGAGTATAGGTGGCGAGAAGGTTCGCCGCTTTGTGAGCGCGAGTGAGACTCATTGGGGAATGATGAAGGATGATAGAATGAATGGACTCACTGGGGAGATAGTGAAGGTGGTGCGTGCACACAAACAGGTCGGTTAGGAAATACGTGCTTGAAAATGCACATAAAAGGTGTGTGCTCGTATTTGGCGGCAAGTTTTTAAGGTCATACCTTTGAGTCCTGTGCGAAGTAGTTTATTGTCATGCGGTCAGGATGTGCACTATGGTTTAGGGTTATATAATTTGGACCGTGGTTATGGAGTTTAAAGTCACGCAATTAGGACCATGCAGTTTACGGTCGTGCAACTACACCTCCACTACAGTTTATGGTCGTATAATTTGGACCATGGTGCTGAGCCTTTTAACGTCACGTGGCTAGGACGTGTACTATAGTTTTAAATTCATATAGCTTGGACCGTGCAATTAGACCTCCTCTACAGTTTATGGTTTTATAGTTTGGACCGTGCTATTTGAAGTCATGCACCTAGACAAAAGCTATGCAATTTTAAGGTCATGCAACACGGACCAAGGCTATGCAGTTTAAGGTCATGCAGCACGGACCAAGACTAGGAAGTTTAAGGTCATGCAGCACGGACCAAGGTTGTGCAGTTTAAGGTCATACAGAACGTACCATTGTGTGGGCCACCATGTAGGTGTAGCTCCATAAGGGTAGGTATGCGGAAAGCAATCTGACTCCTTGGAAATAAAATAGCAAAGGCTATACAAAAGCGGAGAGCTGTAGATGAAAATCGTGGCCCTATGAGGAGTGGTAAACCTTACTGGGGATTAAGAGGGTAAGTGTGACTCTCTGGGAATAAAATGATTAAAGCCAGCAAGAGACTAGATGGGAAAGCCGACTCCATTGGGGAAAAGGGGACAAATGTGGTCCTTTATATCCTTAAGGACTGAATAACAAGGTGTGAGATAGACCCACTGGGGTTTGCAGCAGTAAAAATGACCCTAACTCCGCTGGGGATAATAAGTTGCAGTACGAGTATGACCCTCCTATAGGGGATGAGAAGTCATGACCTGAGTTTGAAAGACCAGGGTTCCACTTTTCTGGGGATAATAATAATAAGACACACACGGCTTCAGGATGGGGTGTGCGAAAATGGACTGTTTAGAACACAGTCGACACCGGGTGCAGCGACCATTATTTCTTTTGAGTGCTCAACCGTCGATGAGTCTTACAAAATGCAACCGGCGCTGAAAACTGTCAACATTGCTTCTTAACAACTCAGCCAGCATTAAATTTGTTAAAAACACAGTCAACGCTGAGGACGGCTCGTGCTATCGCATGAACACAGCCGGCGCTAAGTTGTCGAGCACACAGCTGGTGCTAGAGTTATTGAAACGCAGCCGGCGCTAGGTAACTTCAACCGCGTGGCCGACGCTGGGAAGGGAATACTCGAGCCATGACCCGAGCCCAACCCAATATTAGTCTGTGTCACATGGCGTTTGATGAGGTGGCAATGAAACTTTTCCCCAGCCTCGGGTGAAAGCCCGACTCGTTCTGACCCATTTGTCGCTTGGCTTTTCAGGATGCGGCTGGAATCCTCAGTTTGCAAGGGACATTTGAGGGTAGTGTTGGTTATTTAAAGGGGGTAAAACCCCATTTCCCTACTTTTCACCGAAGGTAAAAAAAGGACTTAAGCAATAAACTTTAACGGTGGGAAGACGGTTCCCGGTGGAAGCTCCGGCAAACAGTGGGATTCCGACAAGAGTTAGCGAAAGATTTTCCAGCAAGCAGAGAAAGTTTCGACGGGCAAGAGACGACACTTAGCATAGAAGTGGCAAAGGATCCGTTGAACTTGCAGGAGCTTCACGACCGGCACAGGGGTTTTTTCCAAGGAAACTCCAGCTGTGGTTTTTACGGCTCCGACAAAGGAAAAGGAGATGGGAACTGCAGCAATGGGCTGCCCAAGCATCTCCGTTAGTTCTTTGGGAATTTTCCATGAGACATAAGTGGTTTCCCGATAACTTGGTGGTGTTGTAGAGGTTTTCCAACAATGGCAGGGGAGTTTCGATGGGAAACCGAAGGGCCCAGGGAAACGAACCATCACTGAAGCTGGATGGTTATGTGTGAGACACATGTCAGGCGGTGTAGGAAGATGTGGTGATGACTGTCAGGCGGCATATCAGGGCTTGAGGTTTCACGGGTAGAATCTGTGGCACGTGTGAGAGATCTGAACACAGTCAACACTAGCTATTGGCGAATATAGCTAGTGCTAGGTATTAGCAGACACAACCAACGCTAAGCATTGGTGAACACAGCCGTCACTAGGCTTTGGCGAACACAACCGGTGCTAAGCTTTAGCAAACACAACCGACGCTAAGCGTTAGCGGACACAGCTGATGCTAGGCTTCGGCGGATGCAGTTAGGGCCAAGGTGGCTCTGAAGTGGGGGTAAAGGGTGAGGACTCCTCTTCAAGTGAAGATGCAGTTTCTTCAGAGATGGTTGTGGGGATGCTCGAATGAATAGGGGGTAGAAGGAGAATTTTGCCTTGCCTTTCTTCCAATTTGAACATGTTCACCAATGTTCTCCCAACATCCTCAACATCTTCATGAGGCGAAGATGTTGTCTTCATTGTAGAATTGTGACCTCCATCATTCAGCTTCTGAGGCCACACCAAATCTGTGAAGTAATATTTAGAATCAGCATAGTGAGTCTAAGCTACAGGGAACGGTCTCTTATCAGCATAGTCCGTATGTTATCTCCCATCTCGACTATACTTGAATCACTGATGCAATGTTAGTGGAATCACCCCCTGGTCATGGAGCCATGGCTGACTGAGGAGAATGTTGTAGGAAGTGTCGATGTCGATTATATGAAACCTGGCGTAATCATTCAGCTCATCGATCTTAAAACCAAGGCGAACCGTGCCAGCTGGCTTCTCTCCTGACTGATTGAACCCTTGAACTGTGACGTGGGTCGGAGTAAGATCTTTGGACCCTAACCCTGATCGAGTAAGGATCCTCCTTGGGATAAGGTTGACTATCGACCTGCTATCTAACATAATTCGGTTGATGGGACATACATGTAATTCACCAGTGACAAAGAGATGGTGATTATGAAACTTCTCTCTCAGTTGTAGATAATCCTCTGATAAGGTAATTGGCATACATCCTTCTAAAATTGTCGAGTCTACTTCAATGGGTTCTACTTTGATTTTGTACACCTCTGAGTTAGAGAGAGCCTGAACCAAAGCCATCCAGTAATCATTTTAGAGCATGAGGGTGTCGTAGATACTGAGGAGAGCTGGAAGCTTTTGTAGATGCCCCATCACATCATAATTCACCTTTTTTGGTTCAAGGCCTTGTGCTCTTAGTCCTGGAATAGATTTGGATGGTATATTGGGTTGAGGAGTAGACATGGGTGGAAGAGGTTTATTTTGGCCTACTGACAGTCTTGATTGCACGGCGGGTTTGGTTTGGGTGATGGAGGTTTGAGGTTTTTGGAAGTGATTGAGTCAGAGGTATCCCAGGTAATTGGAGAATAGGTGGATTGTTTGAGGCATTTGGATTGGGAAGGAGCCTAGGGAGCTGTAGGATAAGTAGATTAGTCTTTGGATTGGAGGTTGTAGATTGGAAGAGAACTAAGAAACTTCAAGGAGTCTGACTTCTGTGTTGGAGGTTGCAGCATCTTCCCTTATCTGAGATTTATCTGCCCCGTGTTGGGGGATGCTCCTGAGATTTACACCATATGGCAAGTTTCCTGAGAGTAGAAGCTTTTCCCCTTTGATTCTCTCAGTCTCTACTCAAGGTCGGGCTCAGGGGGCCACTGGGGTTTCTTCGACTTTGACTTTTTTATGCTTCTTCGAAGTAGATGGCTTTGCTTTAGCTTTAGCTACCAAGGCATCATCAACTATTTGGAATCCTGTTGCCTGTGCTAGAGTATTTCTTAATCATTTCTGTTGCATCCTGCTTATGTTGATTTCTTCAAATTCTCTGTCAAGAGCCTCGACGTCTGGACATTTCAAGGTTGTATCTGCAGGAGACATAGGTGAAGAAAGATGAGAAGTAGAAGAAGGAGAAGAAGAAGGGTTAGAAAGTGGGGGACTTTTAAGGTCATTCCCCTCATCGAAATGATCTGAGCGGCTTTTTACGTCATCACCAAGGTTGGACATGTGCAGGAAATCTTTTAGGTCTTTCCCTTGCTTAGACCATTGGGGAGTGCTTTTAACGTCATCACCCTCATTGGACGTGCTCTAATGAGAAGATGGCTCGGGGACATCTTCTTGATGGGATGGAGAAGGAAGAAGGATCGTGCCAGGGATAAAGTCCACTAAAGTTGGCAATGGGGAAATTCCTGCTCAACTGGAGGTTGAGCCGTCTTGTTTCTCTGGCGAGCAGCCCTTGGTGCCTGTCTTCTTCTGGTTTTCTGAGGTGGTGCTTGATTCATCTCATTAGGCTTATGAACAGCCCTAGCTTGGTGAATTGATTCTTGTCTTACGGACATGACTCTACTTCGCTCGTGATGGACTATCCACGGCTGGGAAGTCAAGGGTTCAACAGAATCTGAATCATTAATAGGAAGGTCTTGTGTTGGGAGATCCTCTTGTATCAGTGGAGAAGTGTCTTGGGAATCACTTACCGGGACGTTGTAAAACTCCTGACATTCCATCATTTTCATTGCGAATATATCATGGAAACTAGTGCATTCCTACAGGTAGTGGCCCCATATCTAATGATACGGGCACCAACGGTCCTCAGTCCCCAGAGCAAGGCATCGAGGCTGCCTGGCCCGTTTTGGTATGATTAGACCTTCTTGAAGCATTATAACAAAGAAGGCGTGAAGGATACAGGAGCTTGGTCTTCCTCTTGGACAGTTACTGCATGGGAGGCTTCTGCTGCCCCGAATGCTTCTTTAAGTCTTCAAGCTTTATCTGACCCTTCTGGATCAGGGCCTTGATAATATCTTTTAACATGTAGCAGTCATCTGTGGGGTGATTGATCCTTCTATGGTAAGCACAATAATTTGCCTGAGTATCGAGCCCCACTTGCTCAAGGAATTTGGCTTCTGGAAGCACGATCATATTTTGTTCCAATAATAACCGGAATAGTGCAGAGACCCATTCATTCTCAAAGGGGTAGACCTTATTCCTATGCCTGGTGAAATAATCATCCCGATTAAGATTTACCCGAGGGGGTACTCGATTATACGACTGTTGTTGCTTGCCTACCTGAGGCATTGTCTTTGCTATGCTCACCCCTTTAAAGAGGTCCAAAGTTTGGGAGGGAGCTTTCTTTGGATTAGTGATCGTGATAGCTTCACTGATCACTCGCTTCTGTTGACTGCCCCGGCTGTTAGTCTAAGAGCTACCATTGCCCCGATTGATCCCTGGGCTTGCAGACGGTTGTCGTGACCCTCCATGGTGGCGTGATAGACTTTCTATGCGGACTGATTTAAAAATCAGCTCCGACATGGACGTCAGATTAGAGGCCTCAACAAATAGAGTGATTTCAGGTCACATGTTCCACACACAAGTTTAAACTGCTTCCTTCTCAGATGTAGGATTGGATGGCGAGCGACCAAAGTTCTCCATCTTGATATGAACTGGTCCACGGGCTCATAGGGATCTTGAGTCAGGGTGAGAAGTTAAATGGTTTGAACCTTTCTCTCGACCTCATAGAAACGCCGATGGAACAACTTCTAGTATACCACTGACAGAGAAGGAGTCTCCCATCAGCCGTTGTTTCTCGACATGCTACTTGGATGTAAGCAATATGCTAATTGGGGGACGTGGTCCTGTTGAATAAGGGAAACTTTCCTTTCTTGTAATCGGAGGGAAACAAGACCTGGTCAATATATGAAGGGTACGGCCTTTGATAAGGTGTTACACCCTGTATCCCCCGAATTTGTCTGTTCTTTAAGCTATGGGTCACCATAGCATCGATATTTGCCTGTGAGACGGGGTGGGGGACAAAATTGTCATGTGAGGCAGAGCGAAGGGATTGCCTTGGAGGTGCACCATCTGAGTGGTGGGAATTGACCTCATAGTTAACTGATTGTTGTGTGGTATCTATACGATCAATCTTCTCCATCATCGCGCACACCACGTGTTCAAACTTGTTCATGAAGTCTTCCTGCGAGTCAGGTTCGTCTATAACCATCACGCTGACCATTTCTTCAGGGGGGTCAGCCTTAGCTATAGTTGAGGGCTTGCGATCTTGACGGGTCGTCCGTGGTAGATCAGTCAGCAGGGGGTCACTGTGCCTCAATTGGACTCGACTCTTGTATGCAGATTGCGTGAGGACCGGTTCTCAACGGTCTTGAGACCATGGCTGCTGAGTGGCTAGGTCGGTTTCTACAACGTTTACCACAGTGCAGGGCTGATGAAGCCCTTCGTCAGGCTTCATCATCTGAAGAGGGTAGAAGGGGTTCAGGCGAAGAGAGTCATCAGAGCTAGCTGCCCTGATTGCTTTGTGAGAATTCGCAGACCTTTATCGCGTTTAGCTTTGAGGTTTTAATGGACCTCGCACTAAAATTATGATCGGGACTGCGTCTGGTCAGCTCTTCTTACACAAGAGAGAGTTGTCTCAATTAGGTTGGGCAAAGGATGAGGGCTAAGGATTGGAGTCATCTTGGTCTGAGGAGGATGAAGGACTCGATCTTCAATCCTGTCTTTGCCCCGAGCTCTCTTGTGGGCTCCGGAGACATGACTGAAATGACGGGGCTGGTTCAAGATGGGACTCTTGGGGAAGGTCTTCGAGTACCATGGCTGGAGGTGCTTGCTCGAAGAAGGGGGAGCAAGCGAGAGCATGGTTGACTCATGAGGACACCTTAATAAAGGGCGAGGGAATGTCTCTGACGAAGACGTGTGTGTACCCCTTGAAAAAGGATCACGGTTGGCCTGAGAGTCAGCCCAGGCTCGAGCAAGGGGTCCGGCCTTAGGAGGTTGAGAACTGCGAGCAAGTGTCTGCAAGAGAACAGGTGGAGGCATGTCTCTTACAGGGTGCGCTTGTGTGTGCTGAGTAGGAGGATAAGAAGATCGTCTCCTGTGTTCTTAGGTTGGCGTAAGGATGGCGTTTTCTCGAGCAGTGAGATGCATATGAGCAGCGTATGCAGGACTCAGCCTTGGGAGGTCTGATCCGGGATGCTGCCTCAGAGTGACTTGAGCGTTGCCCTGAGGTGTGGCTTGAGTGGGTGACCCACAAGCCTTATGGTGTGTGCGAGGGGTGGAGGCCGTAGGGTCTCCGCCTTGATGTGTCAAGCCTCTATGGATAGAGACTTATGATGGTGCAGGAATATGGGGGGTAGCCTTGTGGCGACACATAGGAGCAATGACAACTTGGTTGCCCTTTACAAAGAGGGAATGGGCAGCCTTACGGTGTACCTCGATAATACGACCGACAAGTGACTTGCCAGTGGCAGGGTGCATGCTATGTGCAGGTGCATGCTGTGTGCGGCAACAGATGTGTTGCCAATGCAAAGGGCCTTGGTGGAAGTTCCACCAGAGCTAGGAGATGGGGACTAGAGGATTTTTTGGTCCCTCTTCATGCCAATCCAGGTTAGGACCTAGGAGCTAGACCTGGGGTCTTTGCTCAAAAGAAGGGTTGGTAACAAAGTTGGAGGAATTTGTTCCCTGGGGACACTTGAGAATGCAGGGATGAGAAAATCTCCGATCCGGATGAATGGGTTACAGAACCCAGCAGCCATAAGTAATGTGTGAATGCAACAAATAAAAGGAGAAACTTAGCCAAACAAGTACGATCCCTCTAAGGGGTAGTAAGTCCCCAATAGAGCCTTCAAGCTGGTTAGGTGCCTTGATCTCGCCCTCCGGATCAGGATGATCTGACGGCACGCATTTTGAGTTTCAAGGGAGACCCGGGACATTGAGATTGCTCTCTTGAGAACCACGTTCGAGAACAAGGGCAAGTATTACCTGCCGATGAGAGAGGAATTTAAGGTGGGTTCGGAACTTACTCAGGCTGGCTCACGTGGGCATCCTCTTAGATCACGAAGAAAGCCCCTAGTAGTAAAACTGGTTTGGAATTGCCTCCCTTTGCCAGTATCCTGTTTTCTACAACCATACACATATGGCAAATGTTATAGAACAGGTGGGTCAGCAGACCTCACCTTGCCTCTTTGGTGAACATACACAAGCATGCACATTCATAAGAAGAAGAGAAGAATAAGAGAAGGAAGATGGGAGAGAGAAGAATTTGACCAGGAGGGGAGATCGACACAGTGACTAAGCTGGTGGGTAATTGACTTGACGTGGTAGTAAAACGGGCTCAGTAACTGAGATCGACTCAACATAATTACTACTAGACGTCTATACCAATACTAACTAGCTAGACACGATGGTTAGTTTATCGTGACAATAAAGAAGGCACAATAATTCTGCCACGACAACATTACGGCTAGATGAGAAGACTATCATGATAGGCTAATCTCAACCCCTCTTAATCAAACGAAAGGATAACAGAAAGAATAGAGATCATAAAGAAAGAATAAGAAGTAAGATAAGAGAAGAAGAAGACAATAGAAAGAAGGAGAGGAAGAAGAAAGGAGGAGAAGAGTATGAGAAAAAATAGAAGAACACAGACTGCGCTAAGCGTCACTGGCTGTATTAAGCAATGACGAGGAAGAGGACACAGTCGGCACTGAGCATCACCGGCTGTGGTTGACAGAGATAAGAAAGAGGACACAGTCAGCACTGAGCGTCGCTGGATGTGTTAGATAAAGAAGAGAGAGAGAACATAGTCGGCACTGAGCTTCACCTGCTGCATTAGACAAAGAGGAGGGAGAAGACGCAGTCAGTGCTGAGCTTCACTGACTGTGCTAGATAAACAAAGGAGAGCAGACATAGTTGGCACTGAGCTTCGGGGACTGTGCTAGATAGAGAAAGGAGAGAAGATGCAGTTGGCAATGAGCTTCACCGACTGTGCTAGACAGAGAAAGGAGAGAAGACACAGTCGGCGCTAAGCTTCGCCGATTATGCTAGACAGAGAAGAGAGAGAAGACGCAGTTGGAGCTGAGCTTCACCGACTGTGCTAGACATAGAAGAGAGAAGATGCAGTCGGTGATAAGCTTCGTCTACCGTGCTAGATAGAGAAGAGAGAGAAGATGCAGTTGGCACTGAGCTTCACCGACTGTATTAGACAGTGGAGAGAATGAGGATACAGTCGGCGCTGAGCTTCGCCGACTGTGTTAAAAGAAGGGGATAGAGGATGGGACATAGACGACACTGAGCATCATCGGCTATGTTAGGAAAAAAAGAGAGAGAAAGAGAGATAAGGATGAGAAGAAGAGAGAGAAAGAGAGATAGAGATGAGGAGAGGAGAAAGAAAGAGAGATAGAGATGAGAAGAGGAGAAAGAAAGAGAGGTAAAGATGGAAAAGAGAGAAAGATAGATATTAGAAGAAGAGAGAGAAAGAGAGATAGGGAAGAGAAGAGAGGGGAGGAGAGAATAAGAGAAAGAAGAGGAAAGAGAAAGAGGAGAGGAGAGAGAAAATTACCTTATCGAAGGGTATCGACCCTTTTTTCTCTCTCCTCTCTCTCTCTCCAAGACGCACCCACGAATTTAAGAAGAAATTAAAACTTTATCGATGCTTTTATGAAATGAACCGAAGGTCCTTTACAATTTGACTTTGCATGTTTATATAGAAGGAGGCCCAAACATGAGTGGACTCTCAAAACCTACCTAAAGTTGAAGATAATTACAATTTAATTGAATTAAAAGAAATTTTAAAAATAGGTGCAAAAGGACTGTTTTACCGCTGCCTAACAATGTGTAGAATTCCAAAACAGTCGCTGCTGCTGCCCGAGAACTTGTGTGATATTTCATGACTGATATGGGGTTGTTCTAATGCCGTTTGATCTAAAAATTATTGTTTTCTTGTATGGATCGGCATGGCGATCGTTTTGATACCAACTTCGAGCCATGAATCATGGTTTTGAGCAATGATCATGAGACTTGAATTTTGGATGAATCTTGAAAACTTTGGATGGATTGTGTGTTCGTTTCTTGATATTTTTTTAGTTTCTTCGCTGAATCACACTGAGCTTATCGTCACTATCACGTTACAACGAACACAGGATGATTTCGTGTCGGAATGAAGATTTTGTCGTCTTGGATTTTCGGACAGAATCTTGAAATCCGGCGGCCAAAATTTACAACAGCTTCGATGCCTCTAGGTGTGAAATCCAACCGTTCATCGTACTCAAGGTTCGGACCAGAGATAGCCTAGAACCTTACGCATATAATGTAATTGATTTCATGCCGAACCGGCATGTGAGCGTCGTGATTTGGTCGTCGAAGTGAGGTGTGCTGTTGCTGAATTTTCTACAATTTTCTTCATTGATCAGCAACACCTCTCCAGTTTTTCTCCGTGCTCGAGCGTCGCCGCGGAGCGTATCACCTATCGAAACGCTCGTCTTGGTGAGATGAACACGCTCACCAAATTTGAGCATGATCCGATTCGGAATAAGTGAGAGATAGGCCCCGAAAGTCACTGCCTGTGACTGTAAGAACAATCGCTTTTAATGATGTTTTGGTGCAAGGTGGCCAAATGGGGATAGTGTGCGGCCTAGCCCTTTTCGGTATTTTATCCATAACTTTGTCCTGGAGTGTCCGATTAAGTCGAAACTTGACCCAAAGGAGTTTTCGATCATTTTGGATCTAATGGCAGTGGTCCCATAGCTGTTTGACACATCAAAAATATAGTTCTAGTTACGGGATCCATTTCAGGGTGCTAGAGGCCAATTTTTTCCAAAATTATTTCTTTATATTCACTACCTTAAAAATGTCTGATTGTGATAAAACTTGGCAGGTGGCATTTCGGAGTGTTGATAAAGGTGGTGACCAATTATTGGACCATTATGAGACTGTCAAAATTTCCACTATTTTGTAAGCTTTATTGACTTGCTTCCGCTTTTTTCCGCATCGGGGACCAAGGTGCTGAAAGATGTGTTCAAATAATGACCTTAAACATGGCCTCACAAAAAAATGAGCATGGTGAAATCCCGAATGGCCACCATGAGTAAAAATGATGGACACGCATGGTCACGAAACCATGAGTAAGAGTGTTCCGTAAAATAAAAATCGGGCACGGTGAAAACCTGAAAGGGCATCGTGAGCAAAAATGGAAAAAGGGCAAACATGACTGTTAGTTCATAGGCAAAAGAGCCTAATAAAAAGGAAGTTGGTGAAAACCATATTTACGGCACTGCTTCCCCCAGTCCAAGTGAAAACCCGAAAGGGCGCTCGGGCCAATAAGCAGGTTGATGCAGCGTTCGCTTCCACTTGCAGCTTCAGACGACACTTCAATAAAAATCCTCAGTAGCAGAATACCCTTTATCGGGACCCAAAAACAAGAAGTTCACAGGCAATAAACTGTCAAATCAAGTCAATACATGCCCACAACAACCAAGGTAGAGCCCTTTCAGGGCCGCCTCGCCAAAATGCCTTCCTGACCTGACCAGACATTCGAGACCCGCCAACAAAAAGTCCCCCGACTGGACTCGACAGGATGGGGCCTACAAAGGTACCCTGCTTGTCAAAGAAAACCTAGTGTAGCAGCAAACAACACCGCCAATACATCCAATAGGGTGTAGACTTCAAGAAACTGTCAAATCAGGTCAATAGCTGCCCACAGCAACAACGGTAAAGCCCTTTCAAAGTCTCCTAGCCAAAATCCCTCCTTGACCGGACCAAACATTTGGGACAGGTCAAAAAAATCCCACAACTGGACTCGGTAGGATGGGGCCCATAGAGGTACCCTTCTTGTCAAAAGAAAACCTGGTGTAGCAGTAAACAACACCGCAAATAAGTCCAACAGGGTGTAGACTTTAAAATCATCCCTCATAGAGTTCCTAACATGGACTAGGGTATTCCATGAGATGTCTCCCACTAGTATATCAAGTCTCTTCTCCCCTCAAAAGTCTCCACATCTGGGTCTACATGCCCTTAAACAAGTCCACCAGTCGTCAGACCACCTTGGTCATCCCATCGAGATGTAGCTTCGCACGAGTATCCCTTTAACGTTTGTGTGATCCGGTGGCCATGAAGAAAACTAAAATCGAAGGACAAATTTTAATTTTGAATATTGTCCTTCTCGCTTCTCTCGAAGCACAATATTCGGCAGGGCAGGCTATTTGAGGGTATTTTTCATCACTTGTATCCCCGATGCGAATAAGGAGAGAGCAGTTCGTGACTGTTTACGATGAAAATCTGACAGATCTTCCGATGAAGATATCTTGAATTTTAACGCCTTAAACTAATTAAAAAGATGTAAATAAAGCGGTAGAGAAAGTAGGACAGATCGCATTCAGATCTGAGGCCAGATTTGCCTGGAAAGGAGTAGATCTACTCTCAGATCTGTGGTAGAGCCAGCATGATCCAAAGCATAAAAATATGATTTTTAATGACAAGTTAACAGATCAAAAATAAATAAAAGAAGAAAAATAGTAAAAAGAAGAAGAAAGAGAGAGAAGAAATAATACCAAAGCGGGCCGGATGGCCCGGGATTCCTGAGCCTTCGAGGGATCGTCCGTATCAGAACCGGTCCTATTTGCCTCTTTGATTCGGATGTTGACCAGCAGATCTATAGTGTAAAGTGTTAGATCTAGGGTTGTTGTACCCTAATTCTAGTTTTTATCTAGGGTTTTTGTGCCCTAGGTCTAGGTTTTCTCAGTCCAGGGGGTTAGGACTTCAGGAGGCTAGGGTTTCTATCTTTTCTAAGGTTTTCAATCTAGAGATTTTTCTAAAGCTATCTGTCGTTCTCGAGGTCTAGAGGAGAATTTTCTTAGTTTTCTAAGGATTTTGTGATCTCTAGAGGTTGAATATGAATTATGATATTTCCTCTAATTATTTGGGATTTTTGGGATTTGTCCTAAATTTTCAAGAATTTTCTAAGGGTTTTTCCTATTTTGATATTTTTGGCTAATTTCCTATTTTCAGAAATTTCTAAAGTTTTTTGGTTTCTTTTTCTCTCCCCTTTTGAGTTAAGGAGAGGGGGTATTTATGAGATTCAATTTTTCCTAAATTTTTCGGAGTTTCTTCAGAATTGTTTAGATTTATCTTGAAGTTTTAACCTTATTTAATTAAAGAAAACACGTTTACTGCATCATCAGATATGTTGACTACGTCATAAGCTCGCATCTGGGCCAGTCGAACTCATTACTGCCCGGCCCATGGCTCGACGGTTGGGTTTGACAGTGACTAAATTGTCATTTGTTATATCTTTTTATCCGTAGGCCCAATTCAGGAGATTCTTGGACCGTTGGAAATCTCATAGGCTCTACTTCAAATTGGAATAGGATTTGGGTAGTTTTGGGGTAATTAAATTGGGTCTACTAGAATAATGTGGTTCTAAGGGTTCAAAAAACTATAGAATTTGTGAAATTTAAAATAGGGTGTCTACAACGACCTAGGTCCACGGGTACCAAAATGCCTGTGGACTATGGAAGCGGTAGGTCAATAAGCCATGATTTAGAAGTGAAAATTTCAACAATCTCATAAGGGCCCGAAAACATGTAAGAATGTGGCTAAGGGTCTCCTAAGAACATCTGCCAAGTTTCGTCACAATCTGACAAAGTTAAGGTAATCCAAATGACAAAACAGTTTTGGGAAATTCCACCCCTATCACGCTGAAAATGGACACTGAACTACAACGCCATAACCAAAGCATCAAATGATCTCCACAGCATTACCATTGGATTCAGATCGTTTGAAAACCCCCTAGTACCAATTTTCGACGCATTTAAACGCTTTTGGAGCAAGTTATAACCAAATTATCTAAAATGTGTGGGTCATACACTATTACGGTGCACCCTCGGTGAACCAGTTTCCATTAATAGAATCTGTGCTTCACCATTTCGAGGTAAACTTTTCATGGTCGTACATTTCTTATCCTGGGTCGGATAGAGTCCAAATTTTGGGAGCATGTTCGTCTCGTCGACCCGGTCGATTTGATATGTGGCACGGGCAAGGACACGGTCTGAGCTGAGAGAAATCAAAAAGAGAAGATCGCCAAAATTCTAAAAGTAGCTAGGAATTTCCAGAAGCACGTCCCCTCGATCGAATGCCCGCATCACGGTGCGCGCTCATTCGACTCACAATCGGACCCGTTTCAACCACAAGGTCGAGAGCTTCCTCCAGGTTGAACCACGCGCGTGATGGACAGTTAGATTCGTGAGAAATGAGGGATGAACGATGAAAAATTCCAGCCATCGAGTCCAAATTCCGGCCAAAATTTTCCAATTTCGAAAACGGTTGTCTGGTCACCAAATCGAGCCGTTCCTTTTGCAGAACATTCGTGGTGACTTGGTCATCATGCTACAGCGAAGAAATCGACCAAAAATGCTGAGAAATGGGCTGAATCATGAATCTAAGGTTGCACGTTTTCTCAAGTTTTTACCGTGTCATCGCTATAGTCCAAAACTCCGATCTATGGCTCGAAATAAATACCAAAACGACCGTCTTCCCAAGCTCATCAATAATACAGTATTCTATTGGCAGGATGGTAGCTGGAAAGGCTTTGAATCAGCCATGAAAAATTGCACAAAGAAGCCATTATAGGGACTGATTTGAAATTTTATAAATTATTGGTGTAGAGACAAAATCGTCATTTTTCCCCCTTTTTTAGAATTTCTTTAATTCATTTAAATGATAATTTCGATCAATTAGATTAGAGTTTGATTATCCACCCACGTTTGGCCCCACCTCTACAAATGTACGCATTCTCATTGTACTCAAGACCTTTCGGCAAAATTAAAAATTTGGGCTTACTCTGCGTTGTCTTTAAGTTGCGAGAGAGGAGAGAGAAACTTTTAGGTTGGTGCCCCCAAGCTTAAGGTAAGTATCTCTCTCTTCTCTTGCTCTTTCTCCTCTTTTTTCTCTTTTTTCTCTCCTCTTCTCTCTCCTTCTCTCTTTCTCTCTCCTCTCTTCTTTTTCTCTTATTTCTCTCTCCTCTCCTCTTTCTCTCTCTTGTTGCCATGCCAGTCCAGCCATAGTATAATCGTCGTGCCGGTCTAGCCATCATGCTCGTTTAGTCGTCGTGCCAGTCTTGACATCATGTCAGTCTTGCCGCCGTGCAGTCTAGCCGCCGTGCCGGTCATGCCACCGTACCCGTCTCGCTGCCGCGCAAAACTCGCTGTCGTGTTAGTCTAGGCGCCGTCCTCTTCTCTCTTTCTCTCTCCTCTTCTCTCCCCCTTTCACTCTCACCTTCTCTCCTTATGCTCCCTCGCGTCCACCTACCCCACTCTCTTTTGCTCAACCAAAAAAAATACACACGCGCCTTCTGTCCAACCTGCCGAGCACGCGCACACACTGTCGTGCCTCCACCCTGCTGCCTCCACCCTGCCGAGCACGCGCACACACTCCCGTGCCTCCACCCTGCCGAGCACGCGCACATACTACCGTGCCTCCACCCTGCCGAGCCCTCTTCCCACTTTGTCGTGCCCTTCCCCCATTTCTCTCCGACATTCTCTCTCTCCCATAAAAGAACACACGGCAACCTCAGGCTGCCATGCCCCTTCTCCCTCTCTCTCTACTGTCCCTGTCCGTGTCCTCGTCCTCCACTCTCTCCCTGCCAACTACGGCCACCTCACTGCGGCCTGCAACCAGATTGCCGTCCTCTCTCCTACCGAGAAACCTTACTGCCGCCTGCAACCAGGCTGCAGCCCCCATCTCCGCCTCTCTCCCCACCTCTGCTGTCTCATCTCAGCCACTCTGTTGTCCCCATTCCCACCATACTTCACCCCCATTTCAGCCACCTTGTTGTCCCATCTCAGCCACCTTGTTGTCCCATCTCAGCCTCTCTGCTACCCCTTCCTCCCATTCTCGCCCATCTCTTCTTTCCTACCTGCAACCAGGCACCAACCTTGCCCACCATTTGAAATCAAGCTGCAGACGCCACACTACCCTCTCCCTGCTCTCTGTCCCTCAGCGGTTCCCTTCAGTCTTCTCCGCCACCTGCAAGCTAGCCACTGCTCTTTCTCTCTCTCACCTCATTGTCCTTCTCTCCTATCCTCTCGCTGCTTTCCCTCTCTAACTCCCTGTAACCGTCTCACCACACGAGAATCCTGCTTCTTCCTCATTTCGTTCAATTTTTCTTTTTCTTTTCGTTTCGTTTTGCTTCCCTACGTTCCACCTTCGTTCCATGCTTCCCTACGTTCCACCTTCGTTCCATGTTCCCCCACCTTCCTACTTAAAACCCAATAATAAAGTTCTCTCTTGACCAAATTCCACTCTCTTTTTTCTATTTTACCTTACCTTCTTTCATGTGTTTTCTTTGATTTCATTACTTCTTTTCACCTTGTCATTCTTATTTCATCTTTTTCTTTTTTTCTTTTTCTTTCTTTCCTAACTCCCTTTCTGCCTCATTTCATTTCATTTTACTCCATTTTGTTTTACGTTTATTACTTATTTTATTCATTCTATTTTATTTTAGTTACATCTTTTATTTTCTTTACCTCTTTTATATTATTTCCATTACCTCATTTTATTTTATTTCTTTTATCCCTTTTATTTTACTTTATTTTATATTATTTTGTTTCTCTTACTTATTTCATTTTATTTTATTCTAATTCCATTTTCTAATTTTATTTTATTTTTACTTTAATTTATTCTTTTTACTTTTATTTCACTTCGTTACATTTTATTTCGTCCTCGACAAGTCAAGGTCTGCAAACCCGCTTGTTTGGACATATTAATTGTGTGTGTGTGCAGGAACGCAGAAAAACGAGTCAAGGGCGTTGACTCCGAACCGGCCTCAGGCCAGAGGGGCATTCTTCGTGATCTAAGAGGGCGCCCACACGAGCCAGCTCGAGTGAGTCACGGACCCATGTGAAATAAGTCTCGCGTCACGGCCCTAATTCTTCTCTCACCGGTTCGTACCCTGCTCGCATCTTCTTTACGCGGTTCTTGAGAGAGCTGTCTCAGGTCCTGGGCACATCGCTAACCCAGAACCCGACCCCAAGGTCATCCCGACCCATGGGCGAGATCGAGGCACCTAACCAAAGTGCACTGCCCCTTGCCTAATGAAATTTGACTTTTGTGTGATAAGGGTAGTCTTCCTGCGAATCCAAGCATCTACTTGTTTGCAGTGCTGCACTAATGAATCTTCCAATAAGGTCAGTTGAGCTCCCTTTAGCTCATTCGCCTCAGATTCTTCCTTTTAAGGCATCTAATCACCAACCCTCCAAGTCACTCAAGAGATTTTCAAAGCAAGCACAGTAGAAGATGCTCAAAGCAGCTGCACAGCCGCTAACATTAGCAATCTCAAGACCAAGCTATGAAATAGGCTTCCCTTTTAATAATTGGAGCCTCGACCGCAGCATGCCAATGACCATGATGGACTTCGTGCTAGAAGGAGACGATGATGAACTCGGGGCTGAAGTCGCCTTGGTCAGGGGAACAACTACGAATGCAGTAGCCACCTCCGGGGTTGTGTCATCAAAGCCCATACTCAAAGACCCCTTTGGCTCCGAGCGTGATTCTATGTCCAAAGCCAAAAAAACCAAGGCCTCACCAACGTCAGTGTTGTCAAAGTGAGGAGCGATCAAGGGCTCTTCAAGCGTCACCTCAACGCCGGAGCTCTCCCTTGGAATATCATCCATGTCACTACCAATGCTCACCATGAACGTGTGAGTTGTTTCTGTCGTGGGGGAAGGATCACTCTCTCAAATGAGAGCCCAAGTCAAAAATGACCCGTCGAGAAGGAGTAGGTACAAAAATCACCATCTTGCACGATGGGTTTGCAATCTGGGGCATCGTGGGAACAACTTTTGGTATAGACGAAGCATCACCGAGATTAGTGTGTCCCATGGCAGTGGTGGTTTCACCATCAGTCTCAGGGGAGATCGGATGGGGAGGGTTGGACACAAACTGGGACCCAGAAACTGACTTTGTCAATCGAGCACTCTTTTGACGAGCGGTGGGTTCTTTGACGACCTCAGGTTCGAACCGCTGGCTTCTTTCTCTTCTTCCTCTCACTTTGAGGTGGCTTATGCTCTTCTGAAATATGGCCATAACGAAAGCCAGCATCCATGGCAGAGTGGGGGCCACTGCCAATTAGGGCATTGTCATCTTGAACAGGGTGCCCCTCACGACCACAAACCTTACTGTCTTTCTTTCACTTGAAGATCAAGCAAAGGTAATGAAAAAGAGTCCCAATCCTCTCTTTGAGGACAAGTACTTGTAGTGAGTCCCCATCTACCACCATGGCTCTCAAGACCCCAAGTTGTTCCCAGTCTCAAGGATAATCCAATTCAAAAAGGTTTAGGGAAGGCGGGTGGCACAAAGTTCTTCCCCTGCTTGGTATCATGCCTCCAGGTGTTGTTCTCTCCCTTCCAAGAGTGATCGACTTGCCAATACCAGCAGTTGGTAATCCTCCACCAACGCTAGTAAGCATTTGTAGCCTGACCCACTTTGGCATATGGGGAACAACAAACTCGTTCACCTCTGTGAGGTCAAGGTAGGTCGTCCAAGCTGTTCTCATATGTATGGCCTTCAATGACTCCCGGCAGGTCCCTAACTCATCATTCTTCCTCTTTGAGCCATCCTTTCCATATCGCTTATCGAACAAAACTGGGAATGGACACCCCTAATCTAGCCCATGCTGCCATGCAAAGCAATGAGGATAGTAGGCCTCAAGTCTCAAGCCTAATGGTGTCCGAAAGGTAGGATGCATCCCCTCATACTCAGCAAAAACATCAGCTCTGAGATGTCAATGGAAGTGCCATCTAGCTCATGGCCCAGCTGATCAACAAAGGGGCAGTTAGTGTAACCACCCATGGGAAATGGATTCCGGTGGGTGAAGAAGAAATTCCCTCTAAAGAGGCTTCGCGTCTGTCTGGGGGTATGAAACTTGGCCTTGTGACCCATGATCTTCACGATCTGAGTGCACATGGTCCCAGACAAGTCAACACTCATTGTGTAAGTGCTCGGGAAGTACTCCGAAAGCCAACCAAACAAGTAATGGACTGGAATGCTATCCTGGAATTCCTTGGGAAGGCCTCTCCCACGACTATCCCTTATCCATCGTCCCCTTTATACAGCTTGCATCGAGTGATGGACCCTAAGCCATAATAGATGATGCATAGAATCAGTTGTGCCAAAGCATACTGGCGTCCTCATGCCATGTCACAGACCACAAAGAAACAATCGGGTTGGATAATGTCACTAGACCACCCAAGGAGAGCAAACTTAAATAAAAAAAAAGTGACAAATACGCGGCAAGATAGACACAGTCTCTCTCGGAACGATGTACAAAAGTTGAAGGAATGGCTACTACACTTTCCTTTCCCTTGCCACCAAGCACGCATTATCCTGGCTCCACAGCATTTGGGCGCTCACCATAGAAAACTCGAATCCAACAGGAAAAGCTCACATGATCGTCATTGGCCTATGACCTTATCAGCTTGTAGATCTCAAACATTTCTCGAAGCTTGAGAGGAGGCACTTCACCCCCCAACAATTCTCTGCCAAAGATAACCGAGTTATATGGAACAAACTCATCATACATGGCGCCCATCATCGAGAGGCCACCAATAAAATGAATATCCAACAAAGAGTATCCACCCTCCCCATGACCGCAGAGCCATGAGTTGCCGAGATGACTCCAAGTCTCTAAAAGGGCCTGCATGGTGTTCGGGCAGCGGTCAAAGTACCCTACCGAACTCTGTACTGCTGCCAGCAAAGAAGCAAGTCTGAGGTCACTTTCATGGACATGAAGTATCTCAAGTGTCCAAGAGCTATACCCCTTTAGGAACTGCTGTTCCCCTTACATCCTCAGTTCATCTAGGGACCAGATCAACCCCTTTTTCTTTGCCATCCGTTTACCGAGGATAGTACATAGTCGAGTACTTCCACTCAAAATAGAACTGGTTGACTAAGCGGTCAACATATTGGCTCCTGAATTGGGGGCCATTGTCAGAATTTATTCGGTCTAGGAACCCGAACCAATATATGATGTGGTACCACACGAAGTTAGCCACAGCAGTCCTTGGAACCTGTCTGAAAGGGATTGGCTCAGCCCATTTGGAAAAGTAGTCTGTCGCCACTAGGATGAAGGCATGACTCAAGGCAGAAGGAGGGCTAATAGGTCCTACCATGTCCATACCCCACTGAGAAAAGGGCAACGAAGTCACTATAGGATGGAGAGGCTCTAGGGGCTGATGAATGAGGCTTGAGTAGATTTGGCACACCTGACATCTTTTGGCGTAGTTTTGAGCGTCAGCTACCATGAAAGACCAGTAATAGCCAAGTCTGCGTATGCGCTCGTAGATCTTAGGGTCGGACTCATGCAGCCTGCAGATGCCCGAGTGTACTTCTTCGAGTACTTTGCTTGCCTCTTGCGTGTCGACGCAGCTGAGGAGGATTCTGTCAAATGACCAACGAAAGAAGACATCCCCATTAAGAAGGGTGTACTTGGTGGACATCCACCGTATGTTGTTGCGTTCCGCCCGATCTTGAGGCAACCTCACATGTTTTACGAAGTCCATGATGGGCTCCCTCCAATTTTCTACTTGTTCAACCTCTGCGCACATCGGGTCGAAGACTTAGAGCTCCTGCTCACTGGCTTTGGCTTCTTTTCCTTGGGAAACTTCCTGTTCCACCTTGAGGACATCCCTAGCCACGAGGAGTGCCCCGAATGGGTAAGGTAGAAACTCAGGGAAGACATCCCTCTCATCATCTGCGTCAACTTCGGTTCTCAAGTCAACATGTCTCAATTCGGTTACCCAGATTAGAGTGGGCCCTGATGAAGACAATTGGATGGTGGCGCCGAGCTTTGAGAGCACATCAGCCTGTGAATTTAGCCTTTTAGGGATATGACTTAGGGAGAAGTCATCGAAATGGGCCATGTAAGTTTTGACTGGGTCATGGTAAGGGTTGAGAGTATCCTTCCTTACGTCATAGATCCCCTTTAGCTGCCAGATGACCAGCTCAGAGTCACCGAAGATGTTTAAATGTTCCAAGTCTAGTTCCTGAGCGATCTTCAGTCCGATTATGAGGGCTTGATACTCGGCTTCACTATGAGAAAACGCCTCTGCAAGTGAGAAGGATAGAGGAATCTTTCCTCCATTGGGAATCAGGAAGATAACTCCGGCACCCCCTCAATCAGACTGGAATGCTCCATCAAAGTACATCTCCCACAGTCAAGCTAGTGCCATACAAAAAAATTCCCCATTCGGGAGATCTCTTGACGGGGGAGATTCTGAGAGGATTGCGTGAGCCACAAGGAAGTCAACTAGGGCCTGACCTTGAACTGCCTTCTCTGGTACATACGTGATGGGGGATCTCTTGACGGGGGAGATTCAGAGAGGATTGCGTGAGCCACAAGGAAGTCAACTAGGGCCTGACCTTTAACTGCCTTCTCTGGTACATACGTGATGTTGAACTCCATTAGCAATAATGCCCACTTGGTTAAATGTACTGACAAACATGGCCGGGTCAAAAGGAACTTGAGCGGCTTTCGTTTCAAACTTTACCACCAAGTCATCCACATAGCACTAGACCACCTTGTGAATCATGTCCCTGAAGATGATTGTCATGGCTCGCTGGTACATGGCACCGGCATTCTTTAGACTGAAAGGCATCATAGTGTAGCAAAAGACACCTTTTGGAATCAAGAACACAGTGGCCTCCTCATCCTCTGGCACCATCCTGATTTGGTTGTAACCAGAATAACCGTCCATAAAGGAGAAGCTTTGGCAATGGGCTGTGGAGTCAACCAGCATCTTGGTGAACGACAGTGGAAATCATCCTTGGGACAAGCAATGTTCAAGTCACAGAAGTCGATGCAGACCCTAATTTGGCCATTCTTCTTCTTGACCGAGACGACGTTCGCCAACCATCTTAGGTATTTGACTGCATGTATGAATCGAGCTTGCCTGAGCTTGTTTACCTCGGCATCAATCTGCATCTCGAGGTCGGGCCTAAACCTTCTTGACTTTTGCTTCATGGATTTGATGGTAGGATCAATACCGAGGCGATGGACAACAATCTTAGGGTCTAGACCAGGCATCTCATGATAAAGCCAGGAGAAGATGTCCTGATTTGCTCGAAGGACGGAGATATAACTTTTTTTCTCTTTTGGGCTCATCTTTGCTGAGATGAAGGTTTGCCTTGCGTCGGTCTCATCCCCTAAGTTGATCTCTTCCAGTTCATCAGCCATGGCCTGACCTCCCTCTTCCCACTCTTCGGGAGCTTCCTGAAGTTCCTCGTTGGGATACTCACAAGGGTTTTCTTCGTTCTCGAGTGCAGCCACCCATGACCCTGACATCTCAACCTCTAGGAGGGGCACAATGTTGGGGAGGGCTGATCTTTGGTTAGTCCAGGCGATAGAAGGGTAAACTTCAAGCGGGGAATCCATAGCCTTGTGATGAGGCTCACTCGGCGCTTGCCCCGAATTGGGCGACGCCTCGTGCGCTTGGATCATGTGGCGAGCTTCATGGAGGGAGGAACTTGGAGATGGCCTGGCTTTGATTGGGGTTGCCAGGGCATCGGTGGCTGTTGAGAATCCTGCCGCTTGGGCCAGCATTTCTCTGAGGCATTCTTGCTGCGGCATGGTGAGGCTGGTGTCTTCGAACTCCCTATTTAGAGAGTTGAAGTTTGGGCATTACCGAGCGGTACATGTAGAAGGAATAGAGGAGAGAGAAGGAGAAGAAGGGTTAGAACATTCTGGGTAGCTTTTTATGTTGTCGTCGGAGTTGAACATTTGCAGGGGGTATTTAAGGTCTTGCCCCCTATTTTGATCGTTGTGGGGTGCTTTTAATAACGTCCCCCATTTTGGCCATCTCCTGACATATTGATGACTCAAGATCGTCTACCTGATTGGATGATAAGATGAGGCGAGCTGTGCCTGGGATGAAGTCCCGCAAGGTCGGCAGCGGAGGCAGGGGTCTAAGGAATTATTCCTTGAATGGTGGCTGAGAAAGATGATTCCTTTGGCGGGCCGACCTAGGTGTTCGTCGCTCCTTCGGGATCCCCGAGGGGGTGTTTGGACCCCCCTATCAGGCTGGTGAGAGGCGGAGTTCCTCGCAACTCAGGGACTTGAGCCGACTTCGCCCATGGTAGACTTCCTAGGGCTGAGAGGTCGAAGGCCATGAGTAGTCCAGTGCATACTTATGAGGGGCCTGCAGTGTGGCTTCTACTTGAACGCGAGCGAGAGCTTGGATGTGTTCTGAAAGAATCGCACAGTCGATGTGACCTTGCTGAAATTTCTCCACGACTATGGCCTCGAACACAGAGCAGTCATTGAGTTCGTGGCCCCACACTTGGTGATAGGGGCACCAGAGTTTTTCCCTGCCCCGGGCAAAGCGTCTCGGCTACCTGGCGAGATTGGGAGTGACGAGACCTTGTTGGCGCATTGCCTCAAAGAGAGATTACAGAGGTTCTGGCTCAACATTTCCCTGGGCTTGCGTCGGGATGTCTTGTGCAGACTGGAGAGGGACTCGAGGGTGTCTCGTCGGGTCGCTTTGAACTTCCTGGCACTGGTGCATCTTCTCGACTATGAGATTATGAAAGCTAGTGCACTCACTGATGTCGTGGCCTCGTATCCGGTGATATGTGCACCACAGGTCCTTGGTACTTGGAGGCAGGAACTTAAGCTGCCTTGTTGGCTTTGGGGTGGCGATTCCTTCTTCGAACATTATGAAGAAAAATGCGTATAGGATAGCGAGTGCCCCGTCATCTTCTTGATATGTGATTATGTGAGATTCTACAGCTGCCCCGAACGCCTTTTTCAATTCTTCAAGCTTTATCTGACCCTTGTTGATAAGGGCTTCGATAGTGTCGTTGAGCTTATAGAAGTCGTGAGTGGGGTGGCAGACCCTCCTGTGATAGGCGCATTACTTCTCATTTGCCTCCTGCCCAGCCAACTCCGCAGTATTGGCCTCCGGCAACTGTATCATGTTCTGTTCTAGCAGCAGTCGAAGTAGTGCAGGTGTCCACTCCGTGTCGAAGGGGTAAACCTTATTCTGGTGCTGCACCAAGTAGTCGCTTCGCCCAGAGTTTTTAGGAAGCAGGACGCTATTGTAGGATTGCTACTTGCCCTTGGCCGGAGACTCCTATGCCTGGGAGAGGTCCAGGGTTTGAGAAACCGAGCCTTTGGTATCAGCCACGGCGACGACCACACTCGCTCTGATTACTGCCTTCTGATTGCCCCGTCTGCTGAGGCATGAGTCGGCAGGTTGTTGATGGGTGTTGATGTGCTAGAACAATCCCTCAATACGAACTGCCTTACAGATGAGCTCTGACATGGAGGGTGGATTGGATGCCTCAACATGTAGGGCGATCTCAGGAAGCATGTTTCGTTTGCAGATTTGGACTGCTTCCTTCCCGATCATGGGAGTGGCATGAAAGGTCGCCAACTCTCTCCATCGGGTGATAAATTTATCGACCGGCTCACCAGGGTCTTGCATCAAGGTGATGAGCTCGATGGTTTCCACATTCCTTTGGACTTTGTAGAAGCATTGGTGGAACAACTGCTCCATTTCTTGCCAAGTATTCACCGAGTTCAGTGACAACCGAGCATACCACTAGAAGGCTGGTCCTTCGAGAGTTTCGACGAACTGGCGAACGAGAAGATGTTTGTCAGTTGTTGTCTCCCGGCAGGCCGCTTGGAAGTGGGTCGTATGCTAGTGAGGAGACGTGGTACCATTGAACAGGGGGAGTTTCCCTTTTTAGTAGTTTGGGGGAAACGCACCTTGTCAATGTACGAAGGATACAGATTTTGGTAGAGTGGCATCTCCTGTATGCCCGGGACCTTGTTCTTGAGGCTATGGGCCACCATAGCATCTATGTCGGTTTGGGAGACCCCGAGAGAAGAGGAGCTGTCTTGAGAGACCGGTGGGGGAGCGTGCTTAGGAGTTGTGTCCTCACCGGTCAGGGAGTCAGGCGTAGAAGGGCCCCTGGAGGCCTCTAGGCGCTCCATCTTTCTGAGGATAGCTTGCATCATTTCCTCGAACTTCTTCATCCGCTCCTCCTGAGCGTCGTTCGGGTCATAGATCACCATGACACTGATCATTTCTTCTAGGAGGTCAAAGTCAAGTGATGCAACAGACTGCCGAGGCTGGTGAGTCACGCATGGCAAGTCAGTCTGGAGGGGCTCAGCTTGCCCCAACTGGACTCGGGCTTTGTATGTCGATCTTGTGAGGACCGGTTCGTGACGGTCTTGCGACCGTGGCTTCTAGGTGGTGATCACCGAATAGTACTCCTGGACTTGCTCAGGCTCCAAAGTTTGAAGAGGGAAAAAGGGATTACAAGGCAGGAGGTTGTCAGGGGTGGCGACTGCAACTGCCTTGGAGGCTTCCCAGGTCAAGATTTGTAAGGCTCTCTTCTGCTTGATCCTGAGGTGGCTGTGGACCTCACTCCAGAACTGAGCCTGAGGCTTGGACTGCTCCGTTTTCTTTAAACAGGCGAGGGCCATGTCTATGAGCTGGAGCAGGGAATGGGGCCCAAGGATGGAGCTCAGCTTGGGTTCTTGTTTTGGAGCCTGAAGGCCACTGTCCCACATGAAGCCAGCCCGAATTCCTTTGTTAGGCCAGGGTGTTCACATGACCCAGGGCTGGCTCAGGATGGTACTCTTAGGGAAGACCTTTGAGTACCAAGGTTCGAGGTGCTTGCCTAGCATCAAGAGAGCAGCAGGGGAAAGAGGGCCGGCTAGTGACCCCGCTTGAGTTTGGCTCCGGAAGGGACTTGCGAAGATGTTGCGTGTGCACCTTTATGGTTAGCCATCCGAGTGACTTGGGGGTCAGCCCAGGCCCGATCAATGGATTCGACCTGTGGAGGCCGAGACCCACGAGCTTGTGTTTGTGAGGGATGAGGCGGGAGCTTGTCTCTCACAAGGTGACGTTGTGTGTGCCGGGAGGGAAGACCCACCCTCCTGTGCTCGAGGTTGCATAGAGCTAACACTACCCCGAGCTGTGGAAAGCGAATGCGTGGTGCATGCAGGGTTTGGCCTGAGAAGGCCTAGTCCTGAATGCAAGCTCAAGGCAATATGAGGGTCGCCCTGAGTTGTGGCTCGAGTGGATAGACCATGAGCCTTTGAGTGTGTGCGAGGGGTGAAGACCTCAGGGCCTCCACCTCTGTGTATCGACCCTCTAGGTGTGGTGGCTCGAAATAGTGAAGGGGCATAGGGGGTTGTCACGTGGGGAACCTAAGGAGAGACTACAGTTCGTTTACCTTCGTAGGGATGGACAAGGCAGCCTTACGGCTTACCATAGTAGTATGACTAGCAGGAGATATGCCAATAGCAGGGTAGCAGCAGCAGAAGTGCTGCCCATGCAAGGCGCCTTGGTGGAGAGTCCACCAAGGCGAGAAAGAGGAGAGGCAGGGACCTTTAAATCCCCTCTCGCACCAACCCAGGTGAGAACCTGAGAGTCAGACCGTGAGTCCTTACTCAGGAGAAGAGTAGGGAAGGAGGCTTGAGTGGCTTGCTTCCTTGGTACAGCTATGAGTGCGAGGATAAGGAAATCCCCGACCTGGAAGAATGGGTTAAACAACCCAAGTGCCACAGAAATGAGTACAGAAAGTAAAGAAGGAAACTAGTCAAATAAGAGCGAACTGACTACGGGGTAATAAGTCCCTAATGGAGTCGCCAAGCTGGTTAGGTGCCTCGATCTCGCCCTCCGGATCTATGTGATCTGACGGCACATGTCTCGGGTCTCTGGTACACCCGGGATTTGAGATCGTTCTCTCGGAACCTTGCTCAAGGGCAAGGGAAAGTATACTACCAATGTGAGAGGAATTGTAGGTCGGTTCGGGACTTACTTGGGCTGGCTCTTGTGGGCGCCCTCTTAAATCAAGAAGAAAGCTCCCAGATGCTTGAGCTAGTTCAGAATCGCCTCCCTTGACTTGTAACCTCTTGTTTTTCTGTACAACACTTATGTGGTTAATTTGTAAGACAAGTGGGTCGAAAAGGACCTACCCTTATCTTAGGGCAATGCACGTTCATGGGAGAAGGTGATGAAGAGCAAGGTTAGATGAAAGATAGAAAGGAGAAGAGAACTTGACAAAGAGGCGAGGCTAGCATGACAATCGAAAGCCACCGACTCGGAGTGGTAGCAAGACAAGCATGGTTCAAAGGACGGCAATGCTACTTGAAACCGAGGTCTGCGCATCGATGCTAGGCTAGGCCTACCCTCAATCAAGTGAGAAGAGAAAGAGGAGGAGAGGAAAGAACAAGACGACAAAGAGAAGGGGAAAATTCGAATGTCGATAGACATCGAGGTGGGCATTGCATGGAGACGGCGTATCCCTTATGGATGGTGCTAGCTCCTGACGAGGCTCACGGTAACAGCTTCTCCTAGGTCGCACGGCGATAGACGTGGGTTGCAGGGAAAACAGTGATAGACACCAAACGCACGGAGGAAGCTCACAAACAGCATAGGGTGTTGCCAGGGCCTCTAGTGGGTAGCGATAGATATCGCCGTCTAGGTTCTTCACTGATACGTCAAAGCTACGTTTGTGGGTGGCGATGGGCAACGCCGTCTACATACTTCACTGAGAGAAAGAAACAGTCAAGAAGGAGGGAAAGAAGACTCGTGCATGGCGTTTCCATCGTCACGTGCGACCTGTGAGACCAAGGGAGAGGCATGTTGTCACGCCCCAAGATTTCTAACATTCCCGAGGTGCGAT